>PJEM01001991.1:149612-261809 GCA_004023845.1 Helogale parvula
GCAAATGGCGTATCAGATAAAGGGCTAGTATCCAAAATATACAAGGAGCTCACTAAACTGCATACAAGAAAAATGAAAGATCCAGTGAAGAAATGGGCAGAAGACATGAATAGACACTTCTCCAAAGAGGACATCCAGATGGCCAACAGGCACATGAAACGATGCTCAGTGTCACTCATCATCAGGGAAATTCAAATCATAACCACACTGAGATACCACCTCACACCAGTCAGAGTGGCTAAAATGAACAAATCAAAAGACTATAGATGCTGGCGAGGGTGTGGAGAGACGGGCACCCTCCTACACTGTTGGTGGGAATGTAAACTGGTGCAGCCGCTCTGGAAAACAGTGTGGAGGTTCCTCAAAAAACTATTCATAGAACTCCCCTATGACCCAGCAATAGCACTGCTGGGGATTTACCCAGGGGATACAGAAGTGCTGATGCATAGGGGCACCTGTACCCCAATGTTCATAGCAGCACTTTCTACAATAGCCAAATCATGGAAAGAGCCTAAATGTCCATCATCCATTCAATGAATGGATCAAGAATATGTGGTATATATACACAATATATACACAATGGAGTACTCCATGGCAACGAGAAAGAATGAAATCTGGCCGTTTGTAGCAACATGGATGGACCTCGAGGGTGTCATGCTAAGTGAAATAAGTCAGGCAGAGAAGGACAGATACCATATGTTCTCACTCATTGGTCTAACAGGAGAGACCTAACAGGGACCATGGGAATGGGAAAGTGGGGGGAAAGAGTTAGGGAGAGGGAGGGAGGCAAACCATGAGAGACTCCTGAATACTGAGAACAAACTGAGGGCTGACGGGGGAGGGGGGAAGTGGGGTGACGGGCATGGAGGAGGGCGCTTGTGGGGAAGAGCACTGGGTGTTACATGGAAACCAACTTGACAATAAACTATAAAAGAAAAAAAAAAACAGTCCTTCATCTTCTGTCCGTGACACCTCAATAGAAATACAAGAGTGCATGACCAGCTGACCAGAGGAGAAGCTGCTTGCGTGGGACCAGGGGCAGGAAAGCAGCGGAGCTCAGAGGAAACAGAACAAATAGAAGCAAGCCACAGAACAAAGCCAGAAGACCAGGCGGGAGGCGAATGTGGTCACCTGGCTGAGGGCGAGCTGAACGGAGCCCGTGGCCGTGGGGAACCAAGCAAGGAGGCAGAACCCGAGGGACAGAGCACGGGCGTGGGCTGCGGGCAGATCAGAAGTACCCCTGTGGCTTCTAAAGTTTCCATGGAACTCTTTATAGCCAGTGGGCGCTCTGCCAGGGGCCAGAAGGTCCGGCCGCTGGGACAGAAGGCTTCCTCAAAGGGCTCTGTTTTTCTTTTTCATAGCAGACCTGCCGGGTCCCTGAGCTGGGCAGGCGCGGACCAGGCAAGGTCACCTGAGAACCACCCAAGGTCACCTGAGAAGGCGGAATACCCGAGCATCACTGGTAATGCAACCGCATGCCTCTCTTGCGAGTGATCCCACAGCTTTTTGAGGACCTTGCGTCCAATCAGAGACCTTTCCAGAACCTCCTGCTCCTCCCAGCCTCGAGGGCTGTTTAATGAATGCTTCTCTCTTCTCCGGGTAAAGTCTGCTTCACAAAGCGATGGGGGGACAGCCACCTACTCCCCAGGAATGAAGCAGACCGAGGGAGCAGTGTGAGGCTGTTCAATGCCCCTGGGTGACTTCCTGCTCCCCCCCCCCAGCTCCGGGGCCCTGGGAGGGAACAGAAGCTCGTGGTACCTCAGCCCCGTCTCTCCCCACGAAGAAACTCTCCAGAGAGCTTTCAGTCAAAAGCCGCAGTTTCCAGGATGTGTTTCAGGGAACAAAAACAAATAGATATAATGAAGGCGGCCATGGGCCTGGAGCGCCGGCTGAGTCATAAATGGGCGGCGGCGAGACCGGATCACTGCCCTGCGCTTGCTCCAAAAATGCAAATGGCTTGTCTGGTACCCACCCCCCAAAAGAGACTGCATTTCTCTTGGGTTCTTAGAGCTAGAAAGGATTTTGACACAGTCTAGACAAGGATCGGCGAGTGCAAGGCAAGGAATTATGGGACGCCGTGGAACACGGGGGGGCGGGGGGGGCCTTCAATTCTGGAAGTGGGTGGGGCGGGAAGGGGTCGCAGAGTGAGAGGTGGGCAGGGCCCCACGTCACCAAGGGGCTGTCCTGAAAGCTTGGGGGTGACATTCTTGCAGTTGTGGCTTGGAAAGTGCATGATGCAGACTTGAGTAAAATAAAGCCCATCATGAGACAGAAGACCATAAAACTCCGGAGTCTGGTCTAAGGTCCCAGGGATAATTAGGGATGCAAAGAGGGCGGGTCTGAGTACAGGACTACGCTGGCTGCCTCAGGGGCCACCCCCTCCAACTGCCAACCCCCACGGCGCTGCTCGGTGCCTGCAACTTCTCTTCCTTTCTAGGTCTCCCTTGTGACCTCCGAGGTCCTAATTCCATGGGCGTTCTGCCTCCAGCCCTGACATCTTCCTAGTTAGCCTCAACCAGGACCTCCTGCACCATTTTTCCGGCTGGACTCCAAGCAGTTCAGCTCTCTGACATCATCCTGCAGCCTAGGCCCTCTAAACACGAACACAAGCACGCTCGCCTTTCGGTTCCTCAAAGTGCCACGCTCATTTCTGCCTCAGGGCCTTTGCACATGCTGCCCAAACCACCCATCTCTGCCTGGAATGCACTTCCACCTTACTCTGCTTCTGCGAATGTTGCCTTATCCTTAGGGATAAACATTTATCTTTAAAGCAGACGTTTCTAGTTAAACCCCTCACTTTCCCACCCTTCACTCCAGCTCCATTAGACTCTCTCTTTGTGATATAACCTGTTCTATGTGTAACAACAGTCCTGTATCCTAGACTCCACAGGGCAGGGAGTGTATCTGTTTTGTTCCATCTGTGTCCCTAGCATTTATTCCAATGCTTGGCATGGCGCTCATCCCTGATAAACATGTGAACACTCATGCCCACCCTGCAGCCTTGATTTTTCTCCTTTGTCTGATGCACAATCAGTTACAGGAAAGATCCTCAAATGGTTTTTAAATATTAGAGCAGTCCTATTAGGAAGAAACCCTATTTAGGGGACCCTTGGCATCCCTAAGACCTGGGTTCGAATCCCACCTCTGCCTCTGAGTGCCTGGGAACATTACCCAATCTTTGAGACGGAGGTTTCTCCTGAGCAAAAAAAACCCAAAAAAACAAAAAAAACCCCACCTAGATCTTGGCTTTACTCATGTGGTTTCTCCAGGGTTCAAGTAAACGCATACATCCGCCCTTCGGGCAGCGCCCAACATCCGCCAAGCAGTCTGGAAACACGAGTCCCCTTCCTCGCGACAAGCTCTGGCTGGACAGGAAATGGCTTCTATTTGCTACAATTAAACCTCTGTGATACTGACCAGAACCTGAAGCTTGCTTTCTTTCTGCAAATACAAGAATATTTGAATTCAGCTGCACCTTAAAAATTAAAAGCACTGAGGAGTCTCTTGTGGTTTGCCTCCCTCTCTGTTTCTATCTTATGTTTGCTCCCCTTCCCCTATTCATCTGTTGTGTTTCTTAAATTGCACACAGGAGTGAGATCATATGGTATTTGTCTTTCTCTGAATGACTCATTTTGCTGAGCGTAACACCCTCCGGTTCCATCCATGTTGTTGCAAGTGGCAGGATTTCATTCTTTTTGATCGCTGAGTAATATTCTGCTGTGTGTGTGTGTGTGTGTGTGTGTGTGTGTGTGTTTAAAACGTCTTCGTTATCCATTAGTCAGTCAATGGGCAGCACTGCTATAAACATTGGGGTGATGTGTTTCTTCAATGAACATTTTTGTATCCTTTGGATAAATACGTAGGAGAGGGTTATGGGAGGTCGGGTGGCGGGGGATGGGTTACATGGGTGCTGGGCATCAAAGAGCACTTTTAGGGAGGCGCACTGGCTCTACTCCTGAAACCAAGAGTACCCTGTATGTTAATTAACTGAAATTAAAAAAAAAATAAAAAAATAAAAACCAAACAATAAAATAAATAAAAGCACATTTCCTTCTTCCCATAAAAAAGCACATTAGCCACATTTTCACATACAGAACGCTCAGGCGCACTCAGCTGTCTGTGTCACACGTCACACGTCTACATTCATGTGAAGTGGACACATTTCCGTAATTGCATGTATTTCTAGCTTCAACATCTGGGTTTGAGATCTGACTCCGGCCACTCACCGGCTGCAGGAGCTCGGGCCTTAGCTTCTCCCCCGGTGGACCACGGAGATGGTTAGTGACCTCACAGCAGCCACCGTTTAGTTACACCGAGCTCTGAGGCATGTCCCACACGTAGCAAAGGTCTATCCGCACTGCAGTGACCATCGCTAATGGGCTTTGGGACGGTGCCTGGGGTGCAGTAGACAGGGACTCATGTGAGCCAGAATCAATCTGCTTTTGCTGAAGTCTGCTGGAGGGGAGATGGGGGCAGGGAGAAATGGCAGGGCAAGGGGTCTCCGGGCAGCTGGGGGCAGGGCTGCCGGCTGGCGGGGTCAGGAAACCCAGGGCTCAGCCAGGCAGGCGCGGAGGTGGTGCTGTAGCTTTAAGGGAGGACGCTGAGGGCGCTTTTCCCCTAAAACCCACAAAGAGGGGGGAATGTCAGTGCTGAGGAGAAACCCAGGATTCACATGCATGTCTCCCTTGACATGTTCTTTAAAAACTTTTTTAATGTTTTATTTATTTTTGATACAGAGAGAGACAGAGCATGAGAGGGGGAGGGGCAGAGAGAGAGGAGACACAGAATCTGAAGCAGGCTCCAGGCTCTGAGCTAGCTGTCAGCACAGAGCCTGACGCGGGGCTCGAACCCACGAACGTGAGATCTGACCTGAGCTGAAGCCGGAGGCTTAACCAACTGAGCCACCCAGGCACCCCATCCCTTGACATGTTCTAACCTTACAAGGGTGAGCCCACATCTCCTCTGGGGTGTGATGGACGGATACATCAAGACTCAGGGCATCTGAGTCGCTCATTTGGTTAAGCGTCCAACTCTTGGTTTCAACTCAGGTTATGATCTCAGTTTGTGAGTTCAAGCCCCTCATCCGACTCTGCGCTGACAGCGTGGAGCCTGCTTGGGACTCTCTGTCTCCCCCTCTAACTTCCCCTTCCCTGCTCTCCCTCAAACTGTCCACCCAGACTGTTTTTTTTAAAGCATCTGGAAATATTTAAGGCTTTTAAGCCGGAGCAGAGTTTAGAGCGAAGGGTAGAAATGCACCTTATTTTCCCTCTGAGATCTTAGAGCACAGCCTCCGCCTGGGGAATAACAGGGGAACAATTTGGTGGCCTGTGTCGGGGGCAGAGCACCTCCATCTGGTTGAAATTGCTGTCTAGCTTCTAGCTAGTAAAGTAGCACATGCGGAGACTGCCCGGGGGGTAGTTCTCTCTGATGGCTGGCTTCCTTGGGCACCTCAGAGCGGATCGTCCCAGAGAAAAATCAGAGGTGCCAGGCTGGCGTTCTGACTTCTCAGGCAGGAGAGGCCTCGCCGTGAGAAAGAGCGAGGGCCGTGGGAGCGGGTGTTTTCAGTCTGGCAGGGAGGAAGCCGCAGCCCCTCAGAGGCCGCCAGGCCCCAGGGCAGATAAGGCAGCCAGAGCCGGGACTTGAACCCAGGACACTGGGCTCTCTGGGTTCAGGGCTGTTTTCTCAGGTACTTAGGAGTCTTTATCTATTGACTCTCCCTATCCTGGGGGATCACTGTCCAACAGCATCGTGTTTATCGTGGTGCACACACAGCCCGGCCCGTAGGCCGTGAAGGCGGAGTCAGCTGGGCGTGGACTCTGGGAAAGCTTTCCTTCCACAGAGAAGAGGCGCAGGAGACATTCACAATCTCATTTTTGACCCTGAGCGGCACTGCCTTTGCGTGATGCCTGGAACCACTGCAGCCACCTTGAGGCCTCGAGGTAAGAGTACATCCTGTCTGGTTGATGGCTTATCAGAGGGAGGGAGAGAATGGGAGCTCTGTCATTGTGCTTCTTAGTTTTCCAACCCTGGAAGCATCCAGAAGACTCCATGTCCTTGGGTGATAGAACATGGACTAGATCTTGCCCGTGTGAGTGCTGGGGACATACCTTTGATAGAAAAATTAGAGAAGCATCATGTACATTGTATCTCTCCACAGTCACACAGTGGAGGTCTGGCCCATGTTCCACAAGGGCAGTGCCACCTGGGGTGGAAACCAGTATCTTTCTGTGCCCTTTTTTCCCTGACTTAGCCTGGTGGCTTATTGGCCAGGTGTAACGCACATGTCTGGATTACAGCATCAATCACTAGACAAAAAAGAATGGAATTTCCATGACTGTCTCCGATCAGCGGTTCTCAGCCCGGGCTGCCCATTAGCACCACATGGGGACTGATGTCTGGCCTTGACCACAGGTGGGGTCTCCCCAGGCACAGGCTTCTCTCTCTCCTTGTCCTGTATCAGGGGGGGTCTCACTTTTGGGAAGCCCTCCTGATTTTGGAGGGCCAGAGAGTTCCTCCCATTATGGACCTGACTCTGTGATACCCAGGACGGCACAACGAGCCAATCAGCCCTCGACAACTCCCCGCGGAGCATCTGGAATGGGGCAGACAACGCTCAGACCCCCGGAGATGCTATTTTCCCCAAGAGGACGGAGCGGTCCATGAGCTCACGGAACTTTATATTTTAGCAAAGGGAGACAAGAGAATAAAGAGACGTTCACAACAATTTCAGATGGCAACAAATGCCGTGAGCAAAATAAAAGAGAGGCAGGTCGTGGAGGGAGACTGGAGCTGGGTGCCCATGTATACAGTCAAGGAAGTTCACTCGTTGACAGGGACACTAGAATGGACACCTGAATGGCCAAAGGGCAATGGGTCATTCTTGGAAGGGGGAGAGCATTCCTGATTAAGCCTGGCATGTCTGAGCAATGGTCATGAGGTCCTGGTGCCTGGATGTGATGAGGGCACGGCAGGAGATGAACGCAGACGCAGACAGGCAGGAGCCTTGTCCCCGAGAAGTCACAGTGGGTTGAGGGGTGACCCCCTAAAATATACGCCCACCCAGAACTCATGAACGGGTCGTTATTTGAAAAAAGGATCTTTTCAGATATAATTAGTTAATAATCTTGAAATGACATTATCCTGGATGGAGGTGGGTCTTAAATCCGGTGACAAGTATCCTTATCAGACAAAACAAGATACACAGATGAGGGGTGCCTGGGGGTTCAGTCGGAGGAGTATGTGACTCTGCTTTTCTTTTCTTTTTTGTTTATATTTTTAGAGAGAGAGACAGAGACACAGAGTGTGAGTGGGGGAGGGGGGGAGAGAATGGGAGGCAGAGAATCTGAAGCAGGTTTTAGGCTCTGAGCTGTCAGCACAGAGCCCGACGCGGGGCTCAAACTCATGAGCCGTGAGATCATGACCTGAGATGAAGTTGGATGCTCAACCAACTAAGCGCCCCAGGCGCTCCAAGAGCATGTGACTCTTGGTGTCTGGTCATGAGTTTGAGCCCTATGTTGGGTGTAGAGATGACCTTAAAAGTGGAAGAAAAAGATACCCAGATGACAGGGTGATATGAAGACTTGGGAGGAGATTACACGGATGCATCTAGAAGCAAAGGAATGCCAAGGAGTGGCGGCAGCCACCAGGAGCCGGGAGAGAGCATGGAACGGTCTGATTCCACAAGGAATCAACCCTGGAGACACCTTGACTCTGGACTTCTGGCCTCCAGATCTGGGAGACAGTAATTTCCTGTTGTGTTCCGTCACCCAGGTGGGGTAATCTGATACATGGAGAAGAAGCCATGACTCACAAGTGACCGGAGAGCCTGCCATTGTGCCAGACCCCTCCCCAAGCCTCCCCCCAAGCCTCCCCTCCCCCCCAGACATCTGCCGCTCTGTCCTGCACGTCCTAGAAACACACAAGCCATCACCACTTGAATGCCTGCGCTCGGAAAGATGACATCTGTGTGTGTTTGGAAATTCGGCCCAATTGTTGAATGCGCCTTGGCAGCCATCCTTGTGCTGCACTGAAATTATCTTTCTGGGATCATCGAAATTCAACAGCAGCATTGATTGTGCTGGGTCCGGCTCTAATGGCTTCAAATTATTAGCAATTGCTCATTATCTCTTTTGGGAATCCTAAATATACACCTACTTTTTAAGACATTGGCTCACAGGGACGGGAAGGCATGAAGACGTGCATTCTCGGGCTGATGTGAATCCGGGCATCGACAGGCAGACCGACACTTGTGGCCCCGTGCGTGCCGGCTCCCAGTTCTGAAGGCTGCGGGATCAAGCCTCAGCTTTCAGACGGGACGCCCCAAATAAGACGCGGGCAACGAGGAGGGAACTGTTTTCACGGTTCTCTCCACGCCATCCGACTTTCTCTGGGGTGGTGTGCCCCCCACCTGTCAGATGCCCATCGTCTCCTGCCTTAAAACGTGGGGGCGAGCTGGTCTCACACACGCGCCTGCGGTCTAGAGGTCTAGGATGACCTCGCTCACATGCCGGGTGGTTGGCCGGCTCGTGGCTGGGGTGGTCAGTGACCGGGTCATGCCACTTGTCACTCAGCAAGCTAGCAGGTGAGTTTCCCAGAAGCATGGAAACACCCGAGCTCTCCGGAGACCTCGGTCCCGAACTGGTCCTCACCGTTAACCTCCCCCGCACACCATTTACTAAAGCAAATCCTGAGGCCGGCCCACCCCAAGGGGTGGAGAAAGGGACTCTGCTTCCTGATGAAAGAAACTGCAAGGTCACAGGGCCATGTTAGAGGTGCAGCGAGGGGTAAAAACTTGGGACAATTTTGGAATCAACCTGGCAGACAGACATTATAGATAAGGAAGGCGAGGCTCAGGCAGACCCAAGGCTCAGGAATTCTGACCCGGGCGACCTGAGCCCAGAGCTCAAGCCTGGAACTCGAGGTTACCCAACGAGCATTACTGCATTTCCCCTTTACCAGTCCCCCTGGAAGGGATCATCTTCGCCGGGCTGGTAGAAAGTCCATAAAGAAAGCCACTAATATTTCTGTCTCTGAATCACTCAGAATCTGCAAGAGGCTTCAGTCTTGGGGAAGAGGGAGAGAATGGCTTTTGGACTTTAAAGAAAAGGATCAAGGGACACCTGGGTGGCTCAGTCGGTTGAGCGTCCGGCTTCGGCTCAGGTCATGATCTCACGGTTCGTGGGTTCGAGCCCCGTGTCAGGCTCTGTGCTGACAGCTAGCTCAGAGCCTGTCACTTGTCTTCAGATTCTGTGTCTCCCTCTCTCTCTCCGACCCTCCCCTGTTCATGCTGTCTCTCTTTCAAAAATAAATAAAAAACATTAAAATAAAAAAATCAAACTTCAAAAAAAAAAAAAAGAAAGAAAGGGATCAAAATAAATTTAGGGACCTAGGGCAGAACCAGGCACTAGGGGTTCTGCCTGTCCGGCCTCAAGTCCTGTGCTGACTTCCAAGACCCCAACTTTCCTTTGGAAAGCACCCCCAGCACACATTCCATCTCCTGTCCACACTAATGGATTTAATAGTGCCTCTCACAGCCACTGAGAGTCAACCCTGGGACTCTGGGTGTCTCGAAACAAGAAGCTCTCTTCTAGGATGTTGCTGAGTGGCTATGGGAAGAGGCTAGAATTCTTGGTGGCATCCTATCACCTCATATGCAGAACACATATTCCAATGGGGCCAACACAGGGGAAAGCAAGGATAAGAGATGGAGGGAGAGGACAGTGCCTGAGCAGCTGGATCCATCCATGCCTGAAGCTGCATGTTACTGAATTAGTCAGTTATATGAGCCAGTACAGTTGTCTCTATTTGTCCTCCTTTCTATTGTTTTTTCTCTCTCTGTGTTTATGCAAGTTTAAGTTGTGTTTCCATCCACTGAAACCAGCAGCCTTACCCAACACAGAAATGCAGCCATAATTGTCAATCTTTTCCTAATGACTCTTCACCAAAACTCCTTTCTTGCCCAAATATAATGGTCTTGCAGATCAACGAATGCAAAGAGCTGGTGGTGACGGTGCGGGGCGTAACGTAAGGAGCTGGGACACGGCCCGACGCCCATACACACGCACACGCTCAGACACATGCAGGCTCTCCCTTGGAAATCAAGATAAGATGAACCGGAGCATGCGGTTTCATGTCTCGAGAAGTCTGCCGCCCTTTCCAGCTTTGCGGTCAATGATCTGAGAGGGAAGGGGTGGTTAGGGTCTTTGAGGTCACCTCTGTCTTCAGGATCCTGATTCTCTCCGGCTTCCCCTGTTCTCGCCTTAACTGAACAGTGTGAGACGCACGCCGTCCTGATGTGTACACACACACACACACACACACACACAGAGCACCTGTCCGTGTCATCCGCTAGACAAAGAGAGACAACTGCACAGTTTTAACACGAGTCACACGGATCCTTATTCTTTCAAGTGTCCGTCCATCCTCTCCCCGGAGAATTCCCGCGAACCCAGAGCCTCACACATGGTCCTGGGGTCCTTGCTTCTCTTTCCCCCTCCCTCTGCCGAGCTAGGCTCCCTCCCTCATCCTTCCACACAAGGAGAGCCTCCCTCCCTACCCGAACCGCACCGATTATCCCCAAGCTCATCTTCTAACCAAATAGCTCTCCGATGTATGATTTCAGACGGTAAAAGAAATTCACGGCCAGATATGAAGATAATATTTTCCCTTTATGTCTTTAAGGAGAAATATCAGATAGGAAACGCTCTAACATATTAGAAGCGGTTGGTTAGATCACAAGTGGGTTTTATTTTCTCCTTTAAATTTTTAAAATGTTTATTTATTATGTTTCAGAAAGAGACAGGCAGCGCATGAGCAGGGGAGGGGCGGAGAGAGAGGGAGACGTAGAACGGGAAGCCGGATCCAGGCTCTGAGCTGTCAGGACCTGAGCCGAAGCCGATGCTTAGCTGAGCCACGCAGATTCCCCTATTTTCTTCATTAAAAAACTGTATTCTAACTAACTTTCAGTGGGTGATGTATTACCTTGTTGTGCATGTGTTCCAGAAAAGGAGCCAGAGAAGAATAAAACTTTATTTGTAGCCCACACAATAATATTAACTATTTATTCTTAGACTCACAGAATGTGGACTTTCCTGACAATATGGTGGCTCAGGGAGTGACATCAGAGACATTGGATTCTAGCTTTACTTTCTAGAAGGACTTCAAAGACGCCTTTCCTTACTAAACATGGATACTCACAGCTCAGAGAGGTTAAGCGATTTCTCTAAGGTCACAGCACCAGAAAGAAACAGAGCCAACGTTCAGACTCACGGGTGTGACTCGGGAGACAATGGTGTTTTAACTGTTGCACTTCTCTACCTGGAGAGCCTGAAGCCGGAGGCTCAAGGAGCCCAGCCTGGGGGAGAAGCGTATCTGAAGAGGCTGGTGTCAGGTGTGGCTTCTCATGGGGTTCTCTGACATCCATGGAGAGTGTCCAGGCACAGGAAGGTGCTGTCCGAGGCTGGGTGACCTTCATGCTTGACCCCCAGGCAGCAAGCCCATCAGAGAAGACACACCGAGCACTCCTGATCACCACCCGGCACATCTCAGCTGCGTGGACAGTGCTGGGAAGGGCCTCTGAAACAATGAGTCCTACAAAACGCCGTGCTTGAAACACGGGCTTGTAAAAACGAATGTCATCTGGCTCGATTTGGCTATAGTCATTCGAGACACTGACTCATCACACTTTTACTGGAACCAGAAGATGGTCGCCATGGTTTTCTGCCTGGGAGTTTGTGATCAACCCCCCCTAAACCCCCACCGCCCCACACATGCCATTCTGAGGAAGAAAAACATAAGCTATGGAGAATGTGTGTGTGTACCAATCGGAACACTTGTGATTCTGTGCCTGGGGTGCGGGGGGGGGGGCGGAAGGGAGACACCCCCCCCTGGGAAGTCAGGGTCTCTTCCCCCAATTCTCCCTCCAAGTTTGGGGCTCCATTTTATCTAGAAGACAGTAAAAGGAGCATCAAAGAAAGAAGTGATAAGACCTTAATAGTAACCAGGTGAAAGACGGTGGTACCGTTAGGGCAGTGGCCAAGAACTTGACTCGGACTACCTGACTCCTTTGAGTATTCGTTCCACACATTTATTATACACCTACTCTGTGCCAAGCACTGTTTTAGGGGCTGCGTCTATACCAGTCACTAAGTCAGGAAGCTTGCTTGCATGACGGTTCGGGCTACTCTGAGGGAGAAAATCAGCTTATAAGCAAGAACCTAGCAGATGGCAGTGAGTGACGAGAGAGAAAATCAGGGTGGGGTCATGGAGGGGCTGGGGGCTGCTTTCACTAAGGCGGGGGAGGGGCCAGAGAAGATTCCGCTGCTGAAGGGATGTTCAAGAGAGAACCCGAGGGATGAGAACCAACCAGCGTGGGAATTTTGGGGAGATGAAGGCCATTTACTGGTTGTGACCTTGGGAAATGTCTTAGCCCCCGGAGGGTTCAGTGTGCTCATTTATGAAAAGGGGGATGATACCGACCGAATGCTGTGGCCCATGTGCAGTCTCGGCACCCTGAGTGTGGCTGGACCCCAGGAACGAGACCATGCGGTATACAGAGACCGCGCAGTACACGGCCCAACTATTCCTCTGTTTAACTGATGACAGCTCCTACTATCCGTCTTTACTGTGTATTGAGCCCTGGCCGTGTGCTTTATTTACTTTTTCTTAACACGGCTTCTCATCCCTACAATTTAACAAAGTACACATCATGAGCTGCATTTTCGAGAAGAGGGAATGGAGGGTCAAGAGGTAAGCAGTGGACTCAGGGCCAGGAACTGGGGCTGTCTGTCCCCAAACTGAGCGTGCATCACCCCCACACCCCCCCGTGCCCACGGGGGCTCCGGGACGGTACCCCTGCCCAGAAGGGTCCCGTGCGAGATTTGCTGAGCAAATGGAAGCCGGTGCTTGCTCCCTACATCCGTGATAACCAAGAAGGCCTTTAATAATCCTGAATGGTCAAGTGATCTTCGACAGAGATGCCGAACTGAAAGAACAGCCGATGGAAAAAGATGGTCTCTTTCTTCAACAAATGGTGTTGGGGAAACTGGACAGCGACATGCGGAGGAATGAAACTGGACCATATTCTTACACTAGACACGAAAAAGAAATTCAAAATGGATGAAAGAACTAAATATGAGATAGGAAACCATAAAAAATCCTAGAGGAGAAAACAGACAGCAACCTCTTTGACCTTGGCTGGACCAGCTTCTTATGAACTTTTTATGAACATGAACTACTGGGATTTCAACTAGATAAAAAGCTTCTGCACAGAGAAGGAAACCCTCAACAGAACTAAAAGGCAGCCTACAGACTGGGAGAAGATATTTGCAAATGACATCTTTGACAAATTCAAAATCTATAAAGAACTTATCAAACTCAACACCCCAAAAAACAAACAATAAGTTAAAAAAATGGGCAGAAGACATGAATAGTCACTTTTCCAAAGAAGCCATCCAGATGGCCAACAGATACATGAAAAGATGCTCAGCATCACTCCCCATCAGACAAACACAAATCAAAGCCACAAGGAGACACCACCTCACACCTATCAGAGTGGCTAAAATCAACAACACAGGAAACAGCAGGAGTTGGAGGGGATGAGGAGAAAGGAGAAACCTCTTGCACTGCTGGTGGGAATGCAAATTGGTGCAGCCACTCTGGAAGACAGTACATAGGTTCCTTAAAAAGTTAAAAATAGAACTACACTATGATTCAGCAATTATACTACTAGGCATACAGCCAGAGGAAACAAGAAACTGATTTGAAGGGTACACGCACCCCAGTGTTCATAGCAGCACTGTCAACAATAGCCAAACTATGGAAAGAACCCAAATGACCGTTGACTGATGAACGAATTAAAAAGATGTGGTGTGTGTATATATATATATATACACACACCACATCTTTTTAATTATACTCATCAGTATAACTATATACATATCAGTATAACTATATACATATCAGTAAATCAGTATAACTATATACATATATATATAGTGGAGTATTATTCAGCCATCAAAAAGAATGAAATCTTGCCACTTGCAATGACATGGATGGAGTTAGGGTGTACTATGTTAAGCAAAATAAGTCAATCAGAGAAAGACAACCATATGATTTCACTCATATGTGGAATTTAAGAAACAAAACAGATCAACATACGGGGAAGTGGGGGAGAGAAGAGAGGGAAACAAACCACAGAGATCCTTAACGACAGAGAACTGAGGGTTGATACGAGGAGGAGGGTGGGGACAGACTAGAGCAGGTGATGGGCATTAAGGAGGGTGCTTATTATGATGAACCCTGGGTGTTATATATAAGTGATTAATCACCAAGTTCTACTCCTGAAACCAATAACAATATTGCACTGTATGTTCACTAAAATTTAAATTAAAAACAGATGACGCTGAGGACTTCCCCAGACATCACTGCCCGAGTGTCATTTTGAAAAGGCTAAGGAGTTTCCTGTAAGGGCTGCGTCCCATCTGGGCTGGCCTGGTATTTGTCACACGTCCAGGAGAGAAACTTCCAAACAAACTGTAACCCTGAGTACACATGGGGCCCGCCTGGGAAGTTTTAAACAACAGGGATGCCTGGGCCCCAGCCCTGGGGATTTGGATTTGACGGGGGCCAAGACATGTAGTTTTTAAAGCCCCCCCCCCCAAGATATCGTGGTGCCGCTAAGTCTGAGAACCAGTGTCATAAATAAAACATGAGCAGGAGGCATCAGCCGGGCCAGCAGGGGATCGGGGCGCTGGGCTGCGGGCGAGGTGGTGGTGATTCCGTTTAATAAACAGGACGTGTATCTACAACAGCCGAATTATGGAAAGAGCCCCGCTGTCCACTGACGAATGGATAAAGAAGATGGGGTGTGTATATGACAATGGCATATCATCTGGCCGTCACAAAGAATGAAATCCTGCCATTCGCAACGACGTGGAGGGAGCTCGAGGGTATAATGCTATGCAAAGTAACTCAGAGACAGACGAATACCATATGAGTTCACTCCTATGTGGAATTTAAGAAACAAAATAAACGAACAAAGGAAAAAAGAAGAGACAAACCAAGAAGCAGATTCTTCCCTACAGGACACACTGATTGATGGTCACCAGAGGGGACTGGGGGGCGGTGAGTAACACAGGGCACGGGGTTAAGGAGCGCACCTGCTGTGATGGGCACAGGGTTGCAGACAAAAGCGCTGAATCACGAGGTTGCACACCTGAAGCTGATGCTGTGCTGTAGGTTAACCACTTGGGGTTCAAATAAAAACTTAAGAAAAAAAACCCAGGACACTGACTGCCAAGCTAAACCAGCTTGGGACCCGTGACTCCACAACAACGCTTCTCAGTTTCTCCTCTGCACTCGGCCCGAAGAGAAAGCGAGCCAAGCAGACGACCGTATAACCCCCGGCTGAAACCCGTGCCTCTCTGTGGGGCTTCTTACCTGCTGTGTGACCACGAACAAGTTACTGAACGTCTCAGACTTCAGTTTTCTTATGAGTATAACGTGAAGAGTGACGTCTACCCCATGAAGATATTAGTCTCTATATACATACGTATATATGAACTCATATATATTGTAATTGTCATAGTCATATATATATATTGCATTGTATAACTATATAATGTAAACATAAGCATTAACTAAACATATAATAAATACTCCTGGATATATTTAGCCATGTACCTGTCTGACACAGAGGAAGTATTCATCATGACAGATTTTTAAAAAAATTTTTTAAAGATTTTTATTTATATTTATTTTTGAGAGATAGAGACAGCATGAGCAGGGGAGGGTCAGAGAGAGGGAGACACAGAATCTGAAGCAGGCTCCAGGCTCTGAGCTAGCTGTCAGCACAGAGCCTGATGCGGGGTTCGAACCCACGAACTGTGAGATCATGACCTGAGCCGAAGCCGGAAGCCAGGCACTTAACTGATTGAGCCACCCAGGTGCCCCAACACATTGTTTTTTAAAGGACACAGTAGGGCTCTGAAAGAACCGCCCGCCCGCTGTGGTGCGCGCTTCGGTGTGACATGACAGAGACCACTCTCTCGCCCTGCTGTCCTGGGGCTGGCCTTCCCCTCCTGATTCTACACATCAGGAAACTGAGGCTCAGACTGGGTCCCCAGCTGCTGGGATCACCCATCTCCCAACAGTGAGGCTGGCAGTTGGACTGGGGATGACGTTCTACTCCGCCACGGAGTCTTTCAAAGGTTCGGGTTAAAACACAAAAGAATAAATTACTCCGGCCTGACCAGGGTTGGTGACTGTTCAGCCTGATCCCCTTCTCTGGCGGGGCTGTGCCTCTAGATCAAGGGCATTTTCATTGCCATGGTGGCCCCCATTTCTGACGCAGGAAGTTGAGGTTCAGGCTTTTGAAGGTTCCAACAATGAAAGATAAAGCCGGAGGACGTCCCTCATTAAAACTCTCTCTCCGGGGCTTGCTCCAGGACATCTGAGCGGTTATGAACTCATTTCAATACAGAGCCAAGTCCAGGGGAGTCAAAGAGAAAACGCATAGAATTAGGGGAAATCTCAGATTCATGGGCCTCAGAATCACCTGTGAGAGCTTTTCATCTGCTTTTTAATTCTGCATTCAGTAAGGTCTTAGTAAGAGATTCTGGCTCAGTATATATTGACGGGGCCCACAAGTCTGTTTTTTAATATTTATTTGAGAGAAAGAAAGAGAGAGAGAGAGAGAGAGAGAGAGAGAGAGAGAGAATGAGAAGGAGCAGGGAAGGGGCAGAGAGAGAGAGAGGGAGGCACAGAATCCTAACTCGGGGCTTGAACCCATGAACGGCAAGATCATGACCTGAGCCAAAGTCGGTCACCCAATCAACTGAGCCACTCAAGCGCCCCCTGCAAGTCTGTTTTTAAGGGGCACCCTGGGTCTGACGCCCGTGTTAACAAACACTGCCTGAAGGAAAGTCGTGGGGGGTCTCTCTAAAGGGTGTATATCTCATACTCTGTTTCTAAAGACACTTAATGAGCAGCTATTATGTGCCGGGGTGATAGCGAATGTGGGAGATACAGACCGAAAGGCAAGGCCACCCACGCCCTTCCAGTTCCGTGTCGCTCAGTGCGTGGTTATGGGCCACGTCCTGTTGACTGACCTTGGTTACATTCCCTCTCCCCTTCGAACCCACTATTTTTCAGCTTTATTGAGGTGTAATCAACACAGGAGAATTGTGGGCATTTAAGATGTTCAACTTGAAGTTTTGGTAGGTGTCTACCCAGTGCAGGAGGGCGAACAAGTCCATGATGATGCATCAGCTCCATCACCCCAGTTACCTACCTACCTTTTTTATAATGAGAACACTTGGTATCTACCCTCTTAGCAAACTTCAATTATGCAATACACCATTTATTAACTGTAATCAGATGGGTTGGCAAACTGGTCCCGGCGCACGCAGAGAGGGCAGGGAGAGAGCGAAGAGAGCGGCAGGCCCCGCCAGGCCGGCAGACGCCGGAGTTAATAAGCAAGAAGGCTTATCTGCAAGGCTTGGAGACCAGAGCGGATCTCTGCACCTGCCGCCCAAATCCTAAGACTTTACAGAACGCGGCTCCGGCAGGATGGTCTCCACTGCACCCACTCTCCAGGCTGCTTCCTTGGAGCCGCTCCCACCCCGGGGCGGCGAGCAGAGCACACACTTCCCCAGCGCCCAGGGCCAGCTCATGGGTCACGAGGGTCATGCCCTCTGGACAGCCAGCCTCTAGCGTCACTTTTCCCCGGAATCTAAGCGCCCAAATCCAGCCTCGTTACAAGCACTGGGACCTCAGTTCCCCGGGCCTGTGCGCTCCTAGCTTTGCAGAGGGCCACCGAGGACTCCGGCTTCTCCTCCCGCTCGCCCACCCCGGGTGCCAGCCCCGGGACCGCCAGGCCTGGGCTCACCCAGCCCTCGGGGCTCCAGCCTGCCAGGGCCCCCGGGGCCGCAGCCCACGGGAGAGGCCCACCCGTCGCCCGCACCTCCCTTCCCCTGCGGTTCCAGAAGCGCGCAGCGGACCAGAGGCCTTTCTAGGCGTCCCATGCTCGCCAGGTCCTCTGGCATCCACAGTCGGCCCCCCTCCCCAGATAGAGGTCGCGGTAGTCTCAGGATTTCCCCGCGGGCCCTGCCTCCCAGGACCGGTTCCTCATCTCCTGGCCCCCCGGCCACTCGGCTCACAAACCCGCCGCGGATGCAGGGCCAAGAGCGCGAGAGCAGCGGGTCACCGAGCGCGCAGGCGGCGGGTTAACACACACGGGGACTTACCTAGGCTCCTCGGCCGGGGACAGCGCCAGGGAAGCCGGTCTCCGCACCCGCTGCCGGGATCCTGAGTTTACGGAGAAGCCTTCACGGGGCTCAGCCACGTCCACTGGGCAGACGGTCTCCACCACGCCTCACTCCCTCCTTGCAACTGCGCACGGTAGGAACAGCAGGTGCAGCGCGTTCCCGGGGGGCGGGGTCAGCCAGGGTCACGTTCTCTCCGTGACCTCCGCCAACAAATCACGGCTGTTGCTCCTTGGAGCTCCAGAACTCGTTTATCTTGGGAAGTAGGAACTTTGTGCCTTCCGGTTGGGCCGCCTGGACGCCGGGGATCTACTCTCTGCTTCTGTGAGTTCGGTAAGAGCACACAGCGCTCACCCTTCTGTGTCTGGTTGATTTCACTTAGCAAAATGGCCTAAAGATCCTTCCATGTTGTTGCAAACGGCAAAAATTCCTGCTTTGTATTTTTTAAAAGTTTATTTAGTTTTGTGGGGTGGGGGAGGATGCAGGAGTATTGTGGAGTGCAGACGGAGGGAGAGAGAGAGAATCCCAAGCGGACTCCCAGCTGCCAGCACAGAGCCCTTTGTGGGCCTTGAACCCCCTAACCGTGAGTTCATGACTTGAGCCCAAATGGAGAGTCCGAAGCTTATGTGGGGCTGGAACTCACAAACCGTGAGACCATGACTTGAGCCGAAATCAAGAATCCGAGGCTTAACCGACCGAAGCTCCCAAGTGCCCCTTTAAATCCTATAATATAACATTTTGCATTTCTTTATCCATTTATCTGTTGATACACATTTGGGTTGTTCCATATCTGGGCTATTATGGATGTGGACATGCAGATACCTCTTCGAGATCCAGAGTTCATTTCCTTTGGATAAATATCAAGAAGTAATTGCTGGCTCCTATGGTAGTTCTGTTTTTAGCTTTTTTGAGGAACCTCTGTGCTCTTTTCCATACTGGCCACACTGGTTTGTGGGACCGCTAACGGTGCACGAGGGTCTTCCCTTTTCTCCACGTGCCCGCCGACACCTGCAGGCTCTTGGCTTTTGATGACAACCTTCCTAACAGGGATGAGGCTTGGATTCGCATTTCCCTGATGATGAGTGATGTGGGGCACCTGTGCGTCTTAGCTTTTGGCCACCTGTATGTACTTGGCGTTTGTATGTGTTTTGCGGAACATCTGGTCAGGTCCTTTGCCTCACTTAATTGGGTTATGGCTTTATTTGTTTTGCTATTATGCTGTTTGAGTTCCTTATAGATTTTGGAGATCACTCCCCGATCGGCCAGCCCTGGGGGCAGCGGATGGAAAGGCTGGGGCCCTAGATGCACAGTCTGACCCTTGCAGGGAGGAGCTGGGGGCTGGGCCGTGGCGCTGGGGCGGGCTGGGAGGAGGGGCCCTGGGACATGCTTGCGCATTGGACACTTAAACCCTTCAGTCTGTTCCCTGTGACCCTGGGGGACTGGTAAGGGCGGGGCCACCGGCTTCAAGAAACATGTGGGTGGGGATCCAGTGCCTCGGGGAGCAGCCTAAAACGGAGTGCTGGATGTGAGGTCTAAACCCTTGGATTCTCAGTGACCAGCTGGAAGCACGGGACCCCTGCCCCAGTTGTATGGCTGTGCCGGGAGTGGGGTTAGATTACGCCGCAGGTTTTCCTACCCATTTTGATGTATTTCCTGAGTCGTCCCTTGTGCAAGAGTCTCTCCAGAAGTTTCTGGACATTTCTAAGGGAAGGGACCCTCTCAGGTGCATCCATGGGTGGAGGGCCAGCCCAGAGTCTCCTACTCCGGTGCAGGGGTGTCACCTTCTTATAAGTACATTGAGTGTCCTCTGCTGCACGGTGCACTAGGGGAGCTGGCGGCACGGGGGCGGGGACGCGCTGGCGTGCGTGAGACCATGGCGAGTGAGCATGCGCAAAATATACTCCGTGGCTCGGGACAGTGGCTGACACGGTGAGGAAAGTAAACAGTCCATGAGGTGGAGCCTGGCGGGGAGAGCGAGCCGCCTGCCAGCCCCTTTGCCTCATCTGCAAAATGGGCCAACCACAGGCCCTGTGCTGGGGCTTCAGAGTAAGGCTTGTACGGAAAAGTCACAAGGGCTGAATTCACTGCTTACCCCCGATAGATCGTCAGTGACAGCGCCTCTCCCCGCCTGGGGGAGCGCATGTCAACAGTGCCCCAGAGGCTTTGGGCCCAGTGGAGTTGTCGCCTGGCCATGTGGCCCATCTTGTCTGCACTGCCAGGTCTCACCTGCAGGGGGTGCACCTTGCAAAAGCCTCAGTTTAGGTGACTCAACCAATAGACTGCTTTCCCTTTCCCCGAACCCCCTTTACCAATGCCCAGGTGGACAGAGATGGAGATTACACATAATTTCCAGTCGATAGAAGTCAGTAGCCCTACTCATTGGGGCTGCTTTGCATTCAAGGCAATAATCATGATCATTTTCACATAATCACCATCATCATCTAAGAGTTTTCCAGCCTTCTCCCTGACCAAAAATCCTCTGCGCAACCATGTGTGTGCCCTGTGGGCCAGGTGGGGGGTTGAGAGTAGCTGTGCATTCCAGCCACACTTCCACCGCAGGGCCTTTGCACATGCCCTCCTGCACATCCAGCATGGTCAGGGCCAACCATCCTGACCCAGTCGAGTCTGCTCAGCATTCACTTGATCATAGATCACTTTTCTGTTCTTCTAGTCCAGATCCAGTTTCTTTGCTATTCTCCATTCCATAACAACGTTCTGCAAATACATGCCAATTAGTGCCATTGGTTCGTTCTTCTCCATTAGACTGGGAATCCATGGGAGCCGGGACAGGGGCTCTTTTTGCTCACCACGGGGTTCCCAAACAATGCGTGGAATTTGATTCATAGAAGATGTTCAATAAATATCATTGGAAAGAAGGAAGAGAAGTGGGAGGGAGGAAGGGAGAGAGGTTCATGATCATCTAGAATGGGAAGGCCTGTCCTTCTTGGTCTTTGATCAGGAAGTTTCCTTCAGTTATTTTGTGTCCGGAGATCACTGACTTAGAGTGGCTCAAAATGATACAATCTGTTATCTTTGGCCTGAGTCACACTCGGGAATTGGGGACCAGATGAACAGAGAAGAGTTTCATTGCTTAAAAAATTTTTTAAATTTAATTAATTTATTAAATTTACATCCAAGTTAGGTAGCATAGTACAACAGTGATTTCAGGAATAGATCCCCTAATGGCCCTCACCCATTTAGTCCATCCCCCCCCCGCCCCACAACCCCTCCAGTAACCCTGTTTGTTCTCCATATTTAAGAGTCTCTAATGTTTTTGTCCCCCTTTCTGTTTTTATCTTCATCATATTTATATGTTCATCTGTTTTGTGTCTTAAAGTCCTCATATGAGTGAAGTCATATGATACTTATCTTTCTCTGACTAATTTCGCTTAGCATGATACCCTCTAGCTCCACCCACACAGCTGCAAATGGCAAGATTTCATTCTTTCTGATTGCTGAGTAATACTCCATTGTGTAAGTGTACCACATCTTTATCCATTTATCTGTCGATGGACATTTGGGCTCTTTCCGTAATTCGGCTCGTGTTGATCGTGCTGCTATAAACGTTGGGGTGCTGTGCTCCTTCAAAACAGCCTGTATCCCTTGGATAATATCTAGGAGTGCAATTGCTGGGTCATAGGGTAGCTCTATTTTAGATTTTTTGAGGACCGTCCATCCTGTTTTCCAGAGTGCCTGCACCAGTGTGCATTCCCACCAACAGTGCAAAGAGATCCTCTTTCTCCGCATCCTCACCAGCATCTGCTGTTGCCTGAGTTGTTAATGTCGGCCGTTCTGACGGGCGTGAGGTGGTGTCTCATTGTGGTTTTGATTTGTGTTTCCCTGTTGGTGAGTGACGTTGAGCATCGTTTCATGTGTTTGTTGGCCATCTGGATGTCTTCTTTGGAGAAGCGTCTGTTCAGATCTTTAGCCCATTTCTTCACTGATTTGTTTTTTGGGTGTTGAGTTTGATAAGTTCTTTATAGATTTTGGATACTAGCCCTTTATCTGAAATGTCATTTGCAAATATCTTCTCCCATTCTGTCAGTTGCCTTTTAGTTTTGCTGACTGTTTCCTTTGCTGTGCAGAAGCTTGTTATTTTGATGAGGTCCCAGGAGTTCATTTTTGCTTTTGTTTCCCTTGCCTCTGGAAATGTGTTGAGTAAGAAGCTGCTGTGGCCAAAGGCAAAGAGGTTTTTGTCTGCTTTCTCCTCAAGGATTTTCCCTCTCTTACATTTAGGTCTTTCATTCATTTTGAGTTTATTTTTGTGTATGGTGTAAGAAAGGGATCCAGGTTCATTTTTCTGCATGCCACTGTCCAGTTTTCCCAGCACTTGCTGAAGAGACTGTCTTTATTCCATTGAATCTTCTTTCCTGCTTTGTCAAAGATGAGTTGGCCATATGTTTTGGGGTCCATTTCTGCATTCTCTATTTTGTTCCTTGATCTGAGTGTCTGTTTTTGTGCCAGTACCATACTGTCTTGATGACTACAGCTTTGTAATACAGCTTGAAGTCCGGGATTGTGATGCCTTCAGCTTTGGCTTTCTTTTTCAAGGTTGGTTTAGTTATTCAGGGTCTTTTCTGGTTCCACACAAATTTTAGGATTGTTGTAGCTCTGTGAAAAATGCTGGTGTTATTTTGATAGGTGTTGCATTGAATATGTAGATTGCTTTGGATTGGTATTGACATTTTAATAGTATTTGTTCTTCCTATCCAGGACCATGAAATATTTTTCCATTTTTTTGTGACTTCTTCAATTTCTCTCATAAGCTTTCTATAGTTTTCAGTGTATTGATTTTTCACCTCTTTGGTTAGATTTATTCCTAGGTATTTTATGGTTTGGGTGCAATTATAAGTGGGATCGATTCCTCGATTTCTCTTTCGTTGTTTAGGAATGGAACCAATTTCTGTGCATTGATTTTTATATGCTTCCACTTTGCTGAATTCATGGGTCAGTTCTAGCAGTTTTTTGGTGGAATCTTTCGGGTGTTCCCTATAGAGGATCATGCCATCTGCGAAGAGTGAAAGTTTGACCTCCTCCTGGCTGATTTGGATGCCTTTTGTTTTGTTGTGTTGCCTGATTGCTGAGGCTAAGACTTCCAATACCACGTTGAATAACAGTGGTGAGAGCGGACATCCCTGTCTTATTCCTGACCTTAGGGGGAAAGCTCTCAGTTTTTCCCCATTGAGGATGATATTAGCTTTGGATCTTTCATATATGGCTTTTATGATCTAAAGGTCTGATGCTCCTATCCTTACTTTCATAAGGGTTTCTATCAAGAAAGGATGCTGTACTTTGTCAAATGCTTTCTATGCATCTATCTAAAGGAACATGTGGTTCTGGTCCTTTCTTTTATTTATGTGATGAACCACATTGTTTTACAGATATTGAGCCAGCCCTGCATCCCAGGTATAAACCACACTTGGTCGTGATGAATAATTTTTTTAATGTATTGTTGGATCTGGTTGGCTAATACTTTGTTGAGGATTTTTGCATCCATGTGCATCAGAAAAATTGGTCTCCAGTTCTCCTTTTTCAGTGGGTCTTTGGTTGGAGTCAAGGTAATGGACGCTTCATAGAAAGAATTGGAAGTTTTTCTTCCATTTCTGTTTTGGATGAGCTTCAAGAGAATAGGTGTTAACTCTTCCTTAAATGTTTGGTAGAATTCTCCTGGAAAAGCCATCTGGCCCTGGACTCCTATTTTTTTTTGGAGATTTTTGATTACTAATTCGATTTCTTTACTGTTTATGGGTCTGCTCAAATTTTCTTTTTCTTCCTGTTTCAATTTGGTAGTTTATATGTTTCGAGGAATTTGTCCATTTCTGCCACATTGTCCATTTTATTGGCATATAATTGCTCATGAAATTCCCTTACTATTTTTATTTCTGCTGTGTTGGTTGTGATCTCTCCTCTTTCATTCTTGGTTCTATTTCTTTGTGTCCTTTTTCTTTTTGATCAAATTGGCTAGTGGTTTATCAATTTTGTTAATTCTTTCAAAGAACCAGTTTCTGGTTTCAGTGATGTATTCTACTTTTGTTTGTTTTTGGGTTTGGGTTTTGTTTGTTTCAGTAGCATTGATTTCTCCTTTGATATTTCTTATTTCCTGTCTTCTGCTGGTTTGGGTTTTATTTGCTGTTCTTTTTCCAGCTCTTTAGGTGTGAGGTTAGGTTGTGTATCTGAGACCTTTCTTCCTTCTTTAGGGAAGCCTGGATTGCTATATACTTCCCTCTTAGGACCACCTTTGCTGCGTCTCAGAGGTTTTGGGCTGTGGTGCTACCATTTTCATTGGCTTCCATGTAGTGTTTAATTTCCTCTTTAACTTCTTGGTTAGCCCTTTCATTCTTTAGAATGATTCTTTAGTCTTCAAGTATTTGTTAGCTTTCCAGATTTTTTCTTGTGGTTGATTTCGAGTTTCATAGCATTGTGGCCTGAAAATATGCATGGTATGATCTTGATCTTTGTGTACTTGTTGAGGGCTGACTTGGGTCCCAGTATGTGATCTATTCTGGAGAACCTTCCATGTGCACTGGAGAAGAATGTAGATTCCACTGCTTTAGGATGAAATGTTGTGAATATACCTGTTAAGTCCATCTGGTCCAGTGTGTCATTCAAAGCCATTGTTTCTTTGTTGATTTTCTGATTAGATGATCTGTCTGTTGCTGTAAATGAGGGGTTGAAGTCCCCTACTATTATGGAATTAATCAGTTTCGTTATGTTTGTGATCAATTGATTTTTATATTTGGGTGCTCTCACATTTGGAGCATAAATGTTTACAATTGTTTTGTCTTTTTGGTGGATAGAGCCCTTAATTATGACATAATGCCCTTCTTCATCTCTTGTTACAGTCTTTATGCTAAAGTCTAGCTTGTTTGATGAAGAATGGCTTCTCTGGCTTTCTTTTGTCGACCATTTGCATGATAGGTGGTTCTCCACCCACTTACTTTCAATCTGAAGGAGTCTTTAGGTCTAAAGCAGGTCTCTTGTAAACAGCATATAGATGGACCTTCTTTTCTTATCCATTCTGTTCCCCTGTATCTTTTGATGGAGCAGTTAGTCCATTGACATTTAGAGTGAGTACTGAAAGATAGGAATTTATTGCCATTATGTTTCTTGTAGAGTTGGTGTTTCTGGTGGTATTTTCTGGTCCTGTCTAGTCTTTGTTGCTTTTATCTTTTCTTTCTTTAATATTATTACTATTTTTTTAATTGGTCTCATGTTTTCTCCTCTCAGAGAGTCCCCACTAAAATTTCTTGCCGGGCCGGTTTACTGGTCACAAACTCCTTTAATTTTTGCTTGGGAAACTTTTAATCTCTCCTTCTATTTTGAATGACAGCCTTGCTGGATAAAGAATTCTTGGCTGTGTAATTTTCCGATTCAGCACATTGAATATATCCTGCTTCTCTTTTCTGGCCTGCCAAGTTTCTGTGGATAGGAGTGCTGTGAACCTGATCTGTCTTCCCTTGTTTTTCCCCTTGCTCCTTTCATGATTCTTTCCTTTCCTGAGTATTTTGTGAATTTGACTCTGATATGCCTTTTTGATGGTCAGTTTATGTTGAGTCTTGTGGGAGTCCTCTGAGCTTCCTGGAATTTGATGTCTGTGTCTTTCCCCAGGTTAGGAAAGTTTTCTGCTATGATTTGCTCCCATAACCCTTCTACCCATTTTTCTCTCTCTTCATCTTCTGGGACCCTATGTTTCTGATGTTGTTCCTTTTTAATGTCATTGATTTCTCTTATTCTTTTGTTTGTTTACTTATTTTTATTTGTATTCTTTTTTTTCTTTTATAGTTTGTCAAGTTGGTTTCCATATAACACCCAGTGCTTTTCCCCAGAAGTGCCCTCCTCCAATGCCCATCACCCTCTTCCCCTTCCCCCCTCCCTCTTCAGCCCTCAGTTTGTTTTCAGCATTCAAGAGTCTCTGATGATTTGCCTCACTCCCTCTCCCTGTTTTCCCCCCTTTCCCTTCCCATGGTCCCCTATTAGGTTTCTCCTGTTAGACCTATGAGTGCAAACATATGGTATCTGTCCTTCTCTGCCTGACTTATTTCACTTAGCATGACACCCTCGAGGTCCATCCACATTGCTACAAATTGGCCAGATTTCATTCTTTCTCCTTGCCATGTAGTACTCCATTGTATAGATAAACCATGTCTTCTTTATCCATTCATCAGGTGATAGACATTTAGGCTCTTTCCATGATTTGGCTATTGTTGAAAGTGCTTCTGTGAACATTGGGGTACAGGTGCCCCTATGCATCAGCACTTCTGTATCCCTTGGGTAGATCCCTAGCAGTGCTATTGCTGGGTCATAGGGGAGTTCTATGGATAGTTTTTTGAGGACCCTCCACACTGTTTCCCAGAGCGGCTGCACCAGTTTACATTGCCACCAACAGAGTAGGAGGGTGCCGGTCTCTCCACACCCTCGCCAGCGTCTATAGTCTCTTGATTTGTTCATTTTAGCCACTCTGACTGGTGTGAGGTGGTATCTCAGTGTGGCTTTGATTTGTGTTTCCTTGATGATGAGTGACTCTGAGCATCGTTTCATGTGCCTGTTGGCCATCTGGATGTCCTTTTTGGGGAAGTGTCTATTCATGTCTTCTGCCCATTTCTTCACTGGGTTATTTGCTTTTTCGGGTGTGGAGTTTGGTGAGTTCCTTATAGATTTTGGATACTAGCCCTTTATTTGATGTGCCGTTTGCCACTACCTTTTTCCATTCTGTTGGTTGCCTTTGTTTTGTTGATTGTTTCTTTTGCGGTACAGAAGCTTTTTATCTTGATGAGGTCCCAGTAGTTCACTTTTGTTCTTGATTCCCTTGCCTTTGGGGATGTGTCGAGTAGGAGATAGGTCAAGGAGGCTATTTCCTGCTTTCTCCTCTAGGGGTTTGATGGTTACCTGTCTCACATTCAGGTCCCTCATCAATTTGAGTTTATTTTTGTATATGGTGTAAGAAAGTGGTCTAGTTTCATTCTTCTACAAGTTGCTGTCCAGTTCTTCCAGCACCACCTGTTTAAGAGGCTGTCTTTTTTCCATTTGATACTCTTTCCTGCTTTGTCAAAGATTAATTTGTCGTACATTTGTGGGTCTAGTTCTGGGTCTCTATCTATTCCATTGGTCTACGTGTCTGTTTTTGTGCCAATACCATACTGTCTTGATGATGACAGTTTGGTAGTAGAGGCTAAAGTCTGGGATTTTGATGCTTCCAGTTTTGGTTTTCTTCTTCAATATTACTTTGGCTATTTTTTTTTTTTTTGTGGTTCCATACGAATTTTAGGTAGTTTGTTCTAGCTTTGAGAAGAATGCTGGGGCAACTTTGGGGATTGCATTGAATGTGTAGATTTCTTAGGGTAATAATGACATTTTAACAATGTTTGTTTTTCTGATCCATGAGCATGGAATGGTTTTCCATTTCTTGGTGTCTTCTTCAACTTCTTTTATAAGCTTTCTATAGTATTCATCGTACAGGTCTTTTTACATCTTTGGTTAGGTTTATTCCTAGGTATTTTATGATTTTTCATGCAACTGTGAATGGGAACAGTTTCTTGATTTCTTTTTCTGTTGCTTCATTATTGTTGTATACAAATGTAACTGGTTTCTGTACGTTGATTTTTGTACCCTGCAACTTTGCTGAGTTCATGGATAGAAGGCTTCTGCTGGAGTTGATCGGGTTTTCCATGTAGAGTATCATGTCATCTGCAAAAAGTGAAAGTTTAACTACTTCTTTGCTGATTCTGATGCCTTGTATTTCCTTCTGTTGTCTGATTGCTGATGCTAGGACTTCTAGGACTATGTTAAACAACAGTGGTGAGAGTGGACACCCTTGTTGTGTTCCTGATCTCAGGGGGAAAGCTCTCAGTTTTTCCCCATTGAGGGTGATATTAGCTGTGGGCTTTTCACAAATGGCTTTTATAATGTTTAAGTAACTTTCTTCTATCCCAATGTTTATTAAGACAGGATGCTATATTTTGTCAGATGCTTTTTCTGCATCTATTGACAGGATCATATGGTTTTTATCTTTGCTTTTGTCAATGTGATGTATCACATTGATGGATTTGTGAATACTGAACCAGCCCTGTAACCCAGAAATGAATCCCACTTGATCATGATAGATAATTCTTTTTATGTGCTGCTGAATTTGATTTGCCAGTATCTTGTTGACTGTTTTTGCATCTGTGTTCATTAAGGGTATTGGCCTGTGGTTCTCTTTTTATGCTGGGTCTCTGTCTGGTTTGGGAATCAAATTGATAATGATTTCTCTTATTCTTAAATCATGCTCATTTGCCTTACTCTCCCTCTTTTCTTCTGCTTCATTATTCTACATAAGTTTGTCCTCTTTAGCACTGATTCGCTGTTCTAGCTCCTCCATCCATGCTGCCATGGCATCCATTTGAGATTGCACCTCAGGTATAGCAGTTTTTTCATCCTGACTAGCTTTTTCTTCTTTTATCTCCATAGACAGGATTCTTAATCTATTTTGAACCCCAGCTAGTATTATTTTTATTCTAAATTCTGGTTCAGACATTTTGTTTGTATCTGTGTTAAGTCTCTGCTCTCATTTCTTTCTGCTCTTTCTTTTGGGGTGAATTTCTTCATTTCATCATTTTGAAGGTAGAAAAGCAATTAATAAGGTAAAAAAATATCAAGTTAAAAAGTAAAAAACAACACACACACACATATACACAATCAAATAAATGATGCTAGATCCTAGGTGTGTTTTAGTCCATTTATTGAAAGGAGTTTGATTGATTAGAGAAAAAATGGGAAATAAAAATAAATAAAAAGCAAACTTTGAAAATTTGAGAAAGTGAAACAATGAAATAGAATAAATTGAAATGATGGAAGTAAAATAGAATTTGAAAATTATACAAAAATAAATTTAGTAGAAAAGATAAAAATATTTTTAATAAAAATTGGACAAAAAATTTCTGTTTCTATATTCAAGTAAAAGAAAAGAAAAAATGAAAGTTGAATAGATGTAGCGAACAGACTGAAATATTATTGATATTATATCATTTTCCTCTAGAAATCAAACTATGATCTGCTTTATTGTCTGTAAACTAAGTAGGCGGAGACTTGTGATCCTGAAAAGCCAGGTTCACCCAGTTGGGTGGGGCTTAGTGTAATGGCTCCACTCTCCACTAGAAGGCGCTGCTTAGTTTACTGGGATGGATGGATTGTTGTGCCCCTGAACGTATGGGTGCACGTGCGTGGAAGAGGTAAAAATGGCTTCTCCAGCTCCCCAGTCTCTAGTATCCGAGCTCTATGCTCTCCTTTGTCTCCAGCTACCATCCTCTCCCTGCTTTTACACTTGGTTCCTGCCCCCAAGAACAGTTTCATCGTTAATCATACCTCTTTGGTAGGCTATGTCTGGGGTCAGGCAGTTTGCTCTGACCCTCTGCTTGCTAAGTAGTCAGCCCATTATTACTGCATTTGCCATAATGTATAATAATTGTTGCTTGTCACTCTCCCCAGCTAGACAGTGGGAGCCCAGAGACCTTCGCCAAAGGGACGCTGGACTCCATTTTGAACATGTCGGAGAAGTAAGGGAATGGGAAGCAGATGCTTTGGTCCAATGTCCTATACAACAAACTTCTTGATGAAGCCGAGAGTTTATCTGAACGATGCCAGTTCGTTTTGCTTATGCATAAGAAATGAACAGAGAAGGGTGGTAATGCGCACACTCAGTTAAGCTACAAGTTGCTGAGTGAGGGAGAAGGAAAAGAGGGAGATTTGTGTGACATTGAGCACCTACTCGGCACTGACCTGGCACAGTGAACAGTGTGTTGGTTCTGGAGCCGCGATGGCTTGGGTTCAAGTCCTGGTTCTACAATTTCTTAGCTTTGTGACCCTGGACAAGTTAGTAAGCTGCTTAGTTTTCCCCTAAATGGGGGAAATACGCCTATTTCTTGGAGCCGTTGCAAAGAATAGTAACTGAATTGTCAATGAGCAAAAAGAACCAAGGATTAGACCAGACAGCATGTGGAAAACGCCTTGGATACTGTATATTCTGTGCCTAGGGAGGGACTCTTTTGAAAAGTGGACACTTAGTTTGAGATTTAGAGGGAGAATAAGAGCCTCTAAGAGCCAGTGGAGAAAGCAGGAGAAGAGGTGCAAGATTAAATCCAGGTTGTGTGAAGGTCCAGTGTGTAAAGAATGTTGGTATATTTCGAAATTTGATGTAGAGGGGCGTCTGGGTGGCTCAGTCAGTTCGGCGCTGGACTTCTGCTCCGGTCATGACATCATGGTTCACGGGTTCTAGCCCCACATCAGGCTCTGTGCTGAAAGCTCAGAACCTGGAGCCTGTTTTGGATTCTCTGTCTCCGTCTCTCTCTGCCTCTCCCCCACTTGCACTTTGTCTCTCTATCTCTGACCCTCTCTCAAAAATAAACATAAAAGGGCTGTCTGACTCGGGTGGAGGTTAAATCACTTAGGGCCTTCCAGGTTGTTTGAAGAGACTGGATTGCATTTCAAGACTCAAAGGGGAGCTGGGCCCTCTGGGTGCTGACAGCATAGACCCTACTGGTGATTCTCTCTCTGTCTCCTTCTATGTCCCTCTCCAGCTTGTGCTCTCCTCCTCTCTTTCTCTTTCTTCCAAAGTACATAAGTAAACTAAAACAAACAGAAACTCAAGAGGGGGGCCAGAGTGGAAGCAGGAAGAGCATGCCGTGGAGGTCATTGAGATGAAGAGACCGGCCAGAGGGAGGAGCGCAGGTGGGCTGGGTGGTGAGTGTGGACGATGGGGAGCGTGAGTGGCCTGCCCTTGGCTTTGAGCATGGGAGACAGAGTGGCCGGCCTCTGCATGGGGAACGCTGCAGGATGAGTAGGTGGATCCCGGGGTGAGCTCAGGAGTTCAGTTCGGGGAACGTCAAGTCTAAGATTCCTGTTGGAAATCCAAATACTTGGAAATGTCACATAAGCAAATGAAAATTTCGAGCCTGAAACTCTCAAGGGAGGTCTGGACTAGAAAGAAACACGGGCTGGAGTGTGGTCAGCCCACGGCTCCTACTGAATGCCGTGAGAGGGCGTGGGGACCTAGAAAACACAGAGGAAAGGAGACAGAGCCTCGTGCTCTATAATTGCACACGCCACAATGAACTTGGGGACACCGCTATTTGAATTCTTCCCTTTACAATTGGTATGCCTTTGGGCGAGTTTCCGTTCTCCAGGAAACATCCCAAGGGTTCCAGGAAGGTGAGAAATGATAGGCCGGTGCCCCTGGGTGCCTCCTCAAGGCCCCATGTCCTCCCAGCCCGCGCCCCCCAACTCTGCAGCATCTCGGCTCCTACTGCAGTGGTCTCCTGATCTCATTGTAAACCCCAGCAGCCAAAGGCAGACCGTTGATCTCTCTGTGGGGTTCCCGTGATTTCTGATATCTTTCCAATTTCCCTGCCTCCGAGTAATATCTGGCTCGTGTAAGCAATCTCCAGACTTCTCATGTGGAAAAAGAAGAGACTTTGGGGATGAGCCACTGTCTAAGCTGCATGCTAATAAGTAGCGTTCTTAGGGTTATCATATTTGCTTTCAAATCAGCAAGAATTCTGATTAGATTGTGTCAATGGGGGACAATATTAGCCAGTGGTGTGAAGAAAATAAAAGCTATTCTGGGAAAATCTCTCTTGATTAGACCCTGGTGCTTATTGGCTTGTGGATGGCGTCAGCAGCTGGGCCGGAGGGGTGCCCGCGGGGCAGCCAGGGCGGTGGATGCGGGGGGACGCTATGCGCGGAGCGGGGTGCAGCCGTCCTCACCAGCAGGTGCTGCCGGCCTGGCCCCCCACCTGGTGCCTCTTAAGTATGGGGTGCGAGGCCGAGGGAAAGGCGATGAAGCGCTCAGGTCGGGTCCACACAGGGTGTGGGTTTGAATGTGGTTTCTTCTAGTCCCTGTGACTCTGGGCGGGATACGAATCACCAAGGTTTCGACGTCCCCATCTAGAACATGGGACCCAGGATGCCATGGTGGTCCTGTTGGGGGACTAACGGGGGACAATCATGGGAAAGACTTAAGGACTGTGGTTGGAATGTGGTGACTACCCCACAGCTACCCCCCCCCTTTTTAATCATTTTAGTATTTCGGGCAGATGTTAATATCCTCTCTCCCGCATCTGCCCTTCGCCCCGCTCACCCAAAGGAAGCTCCCAGGTTGGAATCTGAGACTTCCCTAATCGCGGCCACCTTCCTGTCTTCTAAACCCGTAACCTGAACGTGTGCCGGCAAACCAGTGACCTTGTCCCGGTGACGACCTGCAGCTGACGAAGCGTGGTGTCCTGGGTGTGTGCCGCCTGCCCAAAGACAGGCCTGCGGTGCTCCCCACCCCCAGTCACAAGAGGGGCAAATACCCGCTGAGCTTCCGGAAGGGCCGCCAGCTGGACCATAGGCCGGAGGGGGTGGGGAGTCAAAGTTGGGGGGTGGGGAAGGCGACTCGAATCTCCATCCTCCTGGAGCTTACGGTTTGGGGAAGGGGCTGGATGATACACAGAATCCCCAGCTGCGTGCAACATTACAAAGCAGATCATTTCTACCATGGGAACACACAGGGTCTCTGTTTTACTATGTAGGTGCGTGTACACACACACACACACACACACACACACACACACACACACACGTATACATATACATATACATACATTGTGTCCCTGGCTCCCTGACCTAATCTGAGGGCTCGGAGAAGGCTCTCCCAAACAATATTATTATGTAATAATAACTATTAATGTTTTCATAGCATCACTCTGTGCGGGACTGAGTTTTCTTGTTCTGCTTTATGCGTTGTTCTCACAGCAGCCGTTTTGTATATTGCTGCTGTTATGCCCATTTTAAGAGGTGGAGAACCCGAGACCAAGGTCCCACGGCTGGCGAACCGCAGAGCTGGACCAGGCATCTGGCTCCGGGGTGCACGTCCTCGGCCTGGCTGAGGTCTGGAGGATGTGGGGCGCTAAGCAAAGAGAAGCAGCAGGCAGCTCTAGGCGGAGGATGGTGCGCACAGATCCCCTTTGCGGGAGAGGCCACAGCACCCGGGACTGGGTGCAGCTGGGTGTCAGGGAGCCAGATGGCAGTGCTGCAAGAGGGATCCCCAGGGGCCCCCGAGGAGAGAGGCACAGGGGGACCACGAAGGCCGCCAGGTGGGGTTAGAGGTTTTGGTCTGCCATCTAAGACCTGTGGGTGTCCCTGACGGGTTTGCAGACAGGAGCAGGTTTGCATTTTCGAAAGTTCACTCTGGCTGCTTTGTGAGGAAGGTGGTGAAGAGGTGAAATGAGAGGAAGTGCGGGGACCAGCGTTAATGAAAGTCCCGTTCTGGTCTGGGACCCGATGACGGGGACCTGGATGGCAGGGTGACCGCGGAGTCCGAGGGAAGCTGACAGATGAGACACGCTGAGAGGGAGAGACAGGGTTCATGGTTAACTGGTGCTGTGGGTGAGGGTGAAGGACCAGTAAGTGTTAACTCGCTGGGTCAGGGGCATGGTGGGACGGTCACCAAAGCCAACGCTCGTCCTCAGAGAAAGGAAGAGGGAGACACTTGTCAGTGGTTGGTGATCTGAAGACTCAGGAGGCTCTAGTTTAGCTGGTATGAGTATAAATTCTTGGAATCGGGCCCCAAGTACGCACTGTCTGGGCGCATGACGAACATGAGGGTGTTGGTGTTTGTCACCAGAGCGCATTGAGGGAGGACCTTGGGCTCTGAGTCAACTGGACATGGGTGAGTCATCTGTGTGACACAGCCACCGGAAGATCTCCTGTCGTCTCTGGGTGCCTCTCCTGGACGGGGGACATATACCCTTGTCTCTTGAGAGATTATCAGAAGACCCAGTATGATGCCCAATCCTATATGTCATGCAATCCCGGAGCTGACCCACCCCAGCGCGTTGGGCCGGCATCTAGCACATCGACAGGGAACAGATCACATTTATTCTTGGGGTTTTTTAAAATTTAAAGTTTATTTCTTAATTTTGAGTGAGAGAGGAAGAGACGGTGAGCAAGAGCACACAAGTTGGGGAGGGGCAGGGAGAGAGAGAGAGAGAAGAGAGAGAGAGAATCCCAAGCAGGCTTTGCACTGCCAGTGCCACTCCTGTGTTTATTCTGTATCAGGCATTTTCTGGGACACACACACACACACACCCACACCCACACCCACACCCAATTCTCTTCCTGACCTTATAACAGTCAAAGCTGTTGACCGTCAATGGCCATAGCTCAGATATTTAAGTGACTCATTGGAGGTGGTACAGCTCACAAGAGGCCAGGAGAAATTTTAATTGGGGGCAGCTTGAATCAAATGACTATAGTTTTTCTACCATACTGTGTAAAATGGAAGGATAGTTATCCTGGAAGATACAGACTTGTTATTTACTTTTTGGTATGTGACACAGATTCCCCATCTGTAAAATGGGGATGCTAAGAGTACCTACCTCGTGGGCTTGTTTTAGGAATGAATGACATAATGTACATAAGGCACTCAGCCCTGTGTCTGACACAAAGTGCCTCGGAAATGTTAGTTTTCATTCCCATTATTGTTACTGATGGTGGTGCCGTTGTCATTGTTGTTGGAAGGGAATTGAGCTTATTCTAGGTGAGTCCAGAAGAAAAGATATAGGCCTATGGGTAGAAGGTGTGGAGAAGTTGGTTGGTCTCTGTGAGGAGAGAGGAGTCTTTTGTAAAAGAAATATAATTTACTGTCAAATTGGTTTCCATACAACACCCAGTGCTCATCCCAACTAGCACCTTCCTCAATGTCCATCACCCACTTTGCCCTCTCTCCCACTTCCCCATCAACCCTCAGTTTGTTCTTTGTGTTTAAGAGTCTCTTTTGGTTTGCCTCCCTCCTTCTCTCTTTTTTCCCCCCTTCCTTACCCCTATGGTCTTCTGTTACCTTTCTCAAGATCTGCATAAAAGTAAAAACAGATGGTATCTGTTTTCTCTGACTGACTTATTTCACTTAGCATAATACCCTCCAGTTCCATCCCTGTTGCTGCAAATGGCCAGATTGCATTCTATCTCATTGTCAAGTAGCATTCCACTGTAAATATAAACCACATCTTCTTTATCCATCTATCAGCTGATAGACATTTAGGCTCTTTCCATGATTTGGCTATTGTTGAAACTGCTGCTATGAACATTGGGGTACATGTGCCCCTATGCATCAGCACTCCTGTATTTCTTGGGTCAATTTATAGCAGTGCTCTTCCTGAGTCACAGGGTAGTTTTATTTTTAATTTTTGAGGAACCTCTTCACTCTTTTCCAGAGCAGCTGCACCAGTTTGCATTCTACCAACAGTGTAGGAGGGTGCCCATTTCTCCACATCCTCACCAGCATCTATAGTCTCCTGATTGGTTCATCTTAACCACTCTGACTGGCATGAGGTGGTATCTCAGTGTGGCTTTGATTTGTATTTCCCTGATGATGAGTGATGTTGAGCATCATTTCATGTGTCTGTTGGCCATCTGGATGAGGTCGTCTTTGGAAAAGTGTCTATTCATGTCTTCTGCCCATTTCTTCACTGGATTGTTTTTTGGGTGTGGAGTTTGGTGAGTTCCTTAAGGATTTTGGATACTAGCCCTTTATCCGATATGTCATTTATAACTATCTTTTACTATGCCATCAGTTGCCTTTTAGTTTTGTTGATTATTTCCTTTGCAGTGCAGAAACTTTTTATCTTGATGAGGTCCCAATAGTTTATTTTAGCTTTTAATTACCTTGCCTTTGGAGATATGTCGAATAAGAAATTGCTGCAGCTGAAGTCAAAGAGGTTGTTTCCTGCCTTCTCCTCTAGGATTTTGATGGCTTTCTGCCTCACATTCAGGTCCTTCATCCATTCTGAGTTTATTTTTGTGTATGGTGTAGAAACTGGTCTAGTTTCATTCTTCTGCAAGTTGCTGTCCATCTCTCCCAGCACCACCTGTTAAAGAGGCTGTCTTTTTTCCATTGGATACTCTTTCCTGCTTTGTCAAAGATTAATTGGCCATACATTTGTGGGTCCAGTTCTGGGCCTCTATTCTATGCCATTGGTCTATGTGTTTGTTTTTGTGCCAGTACCATACTGTCTTGATGATGACAGCTTTATAGTAGAGGCTAAAGTCTGGGATTATGATGCCTCTTGCTTTGTTTTTCTTCTTCAATATTATTTTGGCTATTCAGCATATTTTGTGGTTCCATACAGATTTTAGGATTGTTTTTTCTAGCTTTGAGAAGAATGCTGGTGCAATTTTGACTGGAATTGCATTGAATGTGTAGATTGCTTTGGGTAATAATGACATTTTAACACAATCCATGAGTATGGAATGTTTGTCCATTTCTTTGTGTCTTCAGTTTCCTTCGTAGGCTTTCTATAGTTTTCAGCATACAGATCTTTTATGTCTTTGGTTTTATTTGGGATTTTTCTTATTCCTAGGTATTTTATGGTTCTTGGTACAATTGTGAATGGGATCAGTTTCTTGATTTCTCTTTCTGTTGCTTCATTATTAGTGTATAAAAACGCAACCCATTTCTGTACATTGATCTTCTACCCTGCTCTTTGCTGAATTCATGTATCAGTTTTAGCAGACTTTTGGTGGCGTCTGTAGGGTTTTTCATGTAGAGTATCATGTCACCTACGAAAAATGACAGTTTGACTTCTTTGCCAATTTTTATGCCTTTTATTTCTTTTTGTTATCTGATTGCTGATGCTAGGACTTCCAGAGCTATGTTAAACAACAGTGGTGAGAGTGGACACCCCTGTCGTCTACCTGATCTCAGCGGGAAAGCTCTCAGTTTTTTCCCATTGAGGATGATATTAGCTCTGGGCTTTTCATAAATGGCTTTTATGATATTTAAGTACGTTCCTTCTATCCTGACTTTCTTTCAAGGCTTTTTATTGAGAAAGGATGCTATATTTTGTCAGATGCTTTTTCTGCATCTATTGACAGGATTATATGGTTCTTTCCTTTTCTTTTACTAATGTGACATATCACATTGATTAGTGAATATTGAACCAGCCCTGCACCCAGGAATGAATCCCACTTGATCATGGTGAATAATTCTTTTTATATGCTGCTGAATTCGATTTGCTGGTATCTTGTTGAGAGTTTTTGCATTGATATTCATCAGGAATATTGACCTGTAGTTCTTTTATTTTTTTATTTTTTATTTTTATTTATTTATTTATTTATTTATTTATTGTTGTTGGGTCTCTGGTTTGGGAATCAAAATGAGGCTGGCTTCATAGAATGAGTCTGGAAGTTTCCTTCCATTTGTAAATTTTGGAACAGCTTGAGAAGGATAGATATTAACTCTGCTTTAAATGTCCAGTAGAATTCCACAGGGAAGCCAACTGGTCCAGGGCTCTTACTTGTTGGGAGATTTTTGATAACTGATTCAATTCTTCACTAGTTATGGGTCTGTTCAAATTTTCTATTTCTTCCCATTTGAGTTTTGATACTGTGTGGGTGTTTAGGAATTTGTCCATTTCTTCCAAGTTGTCCAGTTTATTGGCATATAATTTTTTATAGTATTCCCTGATAATTGCTTGCATTTCTGAGGGATTGGTTGTAATAAATCCATTTTCATTGATGATTTTATCTATTTGAGTCCTCTCTTCTTTCTGAGAAGCCTGGCTAGAGGCTTATCAGTTTCATTGGTTTATCTTGGTTTCATTGATCTGTTGTACTGTTTTGTGGTTTTTTAAAAATTCTATATTGTTTATTTCTGCCCTAATCTTTATTATTTCTCTTCCTTTGCTAGGTTTGGCGCATCTTTGATGTTCTGCTTCTAGTTCCTTTAGGTGTGCTGTTAGATTTTGTATTTGGGATTTTTCTTTTTTGTCGAGATAGGTCTGGATTGCAATATATTTTCCTCTTAGGACTGCCTTTGCTGCATCCCAAAGGTTTTGGACTATTGTGTTTTCATTTTCATTTGTTTCTATATATTTTTAAATTTCTTCTCTCATTTCCTGGCTGACCCATTTGTTCTTTAGTAGGATGTTCTTTAACCTTCATGCTTTTGGAGGTTTTCCAGGCTTTTTCCTTTGATTGACTTCAAGTTTCATAGCATTGTGATCTGAAAGTGTGCATGGTATGATCACAATTCTTTTATATTGAGAGCTGTTTTTGTGACCCAGTATGTGATCTGTTTTGGAGAATGTTCCATATGCACTCCAGAAGAAAATAATTCTGCTGTTTTAGGATCTAGAGTTCTAAATATATCTGGCAAGTCCATCTGGTCCAGTGTATCAATCAGGGCCATTGTTTCTTCACTGATTTTCTGTCTAGATGATCTGTCCATTGCTGTAAGTGGAACATTTAAGTCCCCTGCAATTACCACATTCTTACTAATAAGATTGCTTATGTTTGTGATTAATTGTTTTTATATGGGTACTTCTGAATTCAGTTCATAGATGTTTATAATTGTTAGCTTTTCCTGATGGATAGACCCTATAATTATTATATAATGCCCTTCTTCATCTCTTATTATAGTCTTTAATTTTTTTTAAATGTTTTATTTATTTTGGAGACAGAGAGAGACAGTGTGAGCAGGGGAGGGTCAGAGAGGCAGGGAGACACAGAATCTGAAGCAGGCTCCAGGATCTGAGCTATCTGTCAGCACAGAGCCCGATGCAGAGCTCGAACCCATGAACCATGAGATCATGACTTGAGCTGAAATCAGACACTTAACCGACTGAGCCACCCAGGCGCCCCTACGGCCTTTAATTTAAAGTCTTGTTTGTCTGATGCAAGCATGGCTACTCCAGCTTTCTTTGACTTCCAGCAGCATGATAGATTTCCATCCCCTCCCTTTCAATCTGAAGGTGTCCTCAAGTCTAAAATGGGTGTCTTGTAGACAGCAAATAGATGGATCTTGTGTTCTATTTTTTTATACATTCTGATACCATTTGTCTTTTGATTGGAGCATTTAGTCCTTTTAGATTCAGTGTTGTTATTGAAAGATGTGGGTTTAGAATCATTGTGTTTTCTGTAGGTTTCATGGTTGTGGTGATGTTTCTGATACTTTGTGGTCCTGGCAACATTTCACTTACAGAGGTTCCCTTAGGATCTCTTGTGGGGCTGGTTTAATGGTGAGGAATTCCTTCAATTTTTGTTTGTTTAGGAAAATCTTTATCTCTCCTACTATTCTGAATGAAAGGCTTGCTGGATAAAGGATTCTTGGTGGCATATTTTTCCTGTTCATCACATTGAAGATTTCTGCCATTCCTTTCTGGCTTGCCAGGTTTCAGTAGATAGGTCTGCTACTATCCTTTTTGTATGTGTCTACCTTTTTGTATGTTAATGCCCGTTTATCCTTAGCTGCTTTCAGAATTCTCTCGTTATCCTTGTATTTTTGTCACTTTCCCTATGATATGTTGTGCAGAACATTGATTCAAGTTATATCTGAAGGGAGTTTTCCATGCCTCTTGGATTTCAATGTCTGTTTCCTTCCCCAGATTGGGGAGGTTCTCAGATATGATTTGTTCAAGTACCCCTTCAGCCTCCTCCTCTCTCTTCTTCTTCTTCTTATGGAATTTCTATGATAAAAATAGTGTTCTGTTTGATTGGACCACTTAGTTCTCTAATTCTCCTCTCGTGATCCTGAATTTTTTTGTTTCCTTTTTTCTCAGCTTCCTCTTTTTCCATAATTTTATTTTCTAATTCATCTATTCTCCCCTCTGCGTCTTCATTCCCTGCTGTGGCCACCTCCAGTTTATTTTGCACCTCATTTATAGCATTTTTTAATTCATCATGACTATTTTTTAGTTCCTTGATCTCTGGAACAATCGATTCTCTGCTGTCTCCTGTGCTTTTTTCAAGCCCAGCCATTAATCTTATGACTATTACTCTAAATTCTTGTTCAGTTACATTGCTTATGTCTGTTTTGATCACTTTTTTAGCTGTCACTTTTTTCTGGAATTTCTTTAGAGGAGAATTCTTCTGTTTCATCATTTTGGCTACTTTTCTGTCCCTTATGAGTTTTAAAACCTTGTTATGTGCTCTGTACCTGTGAGTACTGCTATATTAATGGGGGGGGGGGGCCCGCCATACACTGTCCATGACCTGTCCCTTCAGGAGGTGTTTTTTGGAGATTGTTATTCGCTCTCTGTTGTTGTGAGTTTGGTTATTTTATTTCCTTACTCATAGTGATGTTTTGGGCCTTCCACCAGGTGTGCTTTGATTTGTTCCTTGAAGGAGCCCTGGAAAGGAAAACAGACAAACAGGCAGGACACAAAAACATGGGGGGAAAAAACCAAACAAATAAAACAAACACACAAACACACAAAAAATCCAAAAGCAAAAAAACAGAAACACCGGCTACAAGTAAAGAACAGGGCGGAGGCAGTGCTGATGGAAGAGTACATACAGCGAGAGAAATGGGGGGCGGGGGGAGAGAAAATAAACATTGACCAGGCAGAGAGACTAAAGGGCTTAATCCAGAGACAGAGGGAGAAAGGAAACTAGAGAGAGAGGGAAAAACAAACAAAGATAAAGTTCCCCAGATGGAAAAACTATACGGCTTCATTGTTCCAGAGAGAGAGAAAGGAAACTAAAGAAGAAGGTGTGGGACATGTATCATGACATTGCATTAAGTATGTCTATTTAAACAAACCAACAACCAGGGTAACCAGCATGGAGGAGGGAAGAGATGAGGAGAAAAGGAAGGAAGTATATATTTAAATAACAAGAATTGTCCTAGAACTGATTCAGGCAATGCGGCAGTGCTGGTCTTGAGGAGGGGGGCGTCTGGTTCCTCAGCATCTAACCCGCTCCAGTAGATACACAGCCATGCTGAGGGGCGTGGTTTGATGTGGGCTGCTCCTGCCTCCACTGTGGGCCTCACAGACCCATCCAGGAGGCCCCATGTTGATGACTATGGGGACAAAAACGGAGACCCCCCCCCCAGACTCTTCTCCATGGACCCGGTGTCACAAATCACTCCATTCAAGCCGTCCTCACTGTGCCATGGGCACAGGGGAGGCCGTCTGTCTTTCTCCGCTGATTCCCACACCCCGGTGCTTTGCTGGGATTTACACTCCCACTCCGTGCACCCTGGCACTGGGGAAGCACCTCTTGATGCCGCTGGATATGTGTTCCCGGCTGATTTTTGTCCTGTGCCACAGCACTAGGGCACGACTTTCTCCTACTGTAGACCGTGCCCCTGGCCTAGCCACTGATCTGGGGGCAGGTGGGGGGTTAGCTCCCCTCCTCCCCAGGTGTGTGAACAGGGCAGCTGGCCCCAGGTAGAGTTGGGATCAGTCTCCATCCTGGTCCAAGGTTTTTCTCTTGTCCAGATACAGTCCTACACTTCCCCAGCCTCTCTTCTCTTTCTCTTCCCTTTGTTCCCTCCCCTCCATGCCTACACAGCCCTTTTTATCTCCCCCACTTCACCGGCTCCCACCTGTGGCCCATCAGGTTGTCCCAGTGTCCCTGGTAGACTCATTCTCTTTTCCTCCCAGACTCATGGGGTCCAAAGTCCAATATCTTCTTTGTTTGAGAGACACAGGAAGTATGGATCCCCCGACTTCTCTGCCATTTAGACCCCTCCCCTCTAAAGGAGAGTCTTTCCGACAGGTAGAGCTGACTCGTGCAAGGAGCAGCCTCAGAAAGGGGTGAGCTCCCCGTCACAGGAGCTGCCCCAACCTCAGCCAGACAGCTACTCCCAGAAATGTCAGACAACAGACCAGCTCATCAAGTTGAGTTGTACAGCCCCGACTGGCCCTTTAAACTGAAAATCTGATTCTGCCTCCCTGCCCCCACCCCCACCCCCCCGCCTAAATTGACAACTTTTATTGTGACATGGAGTAAATCTAGGGCACCAGTTCCCAAAATAGCCTCCGAGTAAGGCAGGAGGAGGGATTGGGCTTGTGCACATCACCATCCCTTTGACTCCCTCCTCCTGTCTGTCACAAGGTCAGATGGGAGCCAGGAACCAAGGAGACCATCCTTGAATTCCCCCAGTGTCTCAACTGAAAGGATGCCAGGCTTCTGATTATTGAAGATTAATTGATATTAAGCAAAGTGAGGGCTTCTGAAAGAAAGGGATTATATTTTATTTTTCTTGGTAGGCATCGCCATTTAGTCCAGGACCTTGCACATAATATGTGCTCAATGAATTTCTATTAATGATTATATCAGGTGATGAGCAAATACTTGAATGTTGGAATCCATTCACTTGGCAAATATGGATCTGCTTAATGCAAGTGTTATTGTTTGGCTACAGGTTCAGGCAATATCTATAGGCAAGGAAAAGTTTCAAAACCCTAAGGCATACAATTGATATTTATGTTTCCATGGGCAGGGCTTGGTTGGACGCAAGATCCACTCCAATGCAGCAAAGACAAGAAACAGAAAAACAGTTGACCTACCCGGAGTAAAGTGAGGTCAGACATACTTGGCCATCTCCTGTACCCAGCTCACTTTATCTTGATAGTGAGATAGCATATGGCCACAAATTCTTTGATACTTCTCATTTTAAAAACCAAGGTTTTGGGGCACCTGGTTGGCTCAGTCTGTTAAGCATCAGATTTTAGCTCAAGTCATGATTTCACAGGTCGGTTTGTGAGTTTGAGCCCTCCCTCAGGTTCCATGCTGACAGCTCAGAGCCTGGAGCCTGCCTTCGATTCTGTCTCCTTCTCTCTCTGTCCCTTCCCCACTCACACTCTGTCTCTCTTAAAAATAAATAAATGTTTAAAAAAAATTTTTAATGGAAAGTTTGATTCCTTATTCTTGAGTATGGGCTGAATTGAGTGACTTCCTTCTCTTGCATAGGCTGTGATGGAAGAGCTGGGGGTCCAGTGCAGAGACCAGGTCAGAGAGGGCATGGCAGCCACGTCTCTCATCACCAGCTCTCCCTGAAGAAGCAGATTTCATGTCAGGAGCACACTTGAGCAGCCTTTGGAGAGGCCACGTGGGGAGGAGGGTAAAGCCTCTTGCAGCAGACACGTGAGTGAGCCTGGACGTGGATCCTCCAGCCCGAGTGGAACCTTCGAATGACCGAAGCACTCATCACCATAACATCTCCAGTCTCACGAGAGACCCCAAGTTAAAACCACCCAGCCGAGCTGCTTTCAAGTTCCTGACCTACTTTGAGGTATTGTGTGCTGTTGTTTGAAGCTACTAAGTTTGGGGCCAGTTGGTTTTGCAGTGGTCGATACCAGTGCCGCTCTCATCCCATTCTTGGTACCACATTCTGTGTTTGCCATGGTCCAATCATACTAGAAGCACAGGTGATGGATTTGTCACCAGGACCTGACCTCATGTGGTTGTGGGGTCTGATTAAACAGAGTCTGTGGGGCTTCTGTCATGAAAGCTAATGCCGAAGTCTGCAGGGAAGAAAGTGAGGAGGGTGCAGACTGGCATAGAGGGGAGGGAAGGGGAAGAGCACTGGAGAGGCCATTTCATGAGCCCAGCACCTACGCCAAGACCCTGGAGCTCAAGGTGGTTCTTAACGCTGGCAGCCGTGATGAAATGAGTGGTGTCCTGCTGGGGAAGGTGGCATCTTTGCCATGGAGCCCAACACATATGTGGCCCCAGAGTCAGAGGAGTGAAGGGGGTCCTGTGGGTGGTGGAGCAGTTGTGGGTCAGCCTGTGATCCCTCCTTCCCCTGCCAAGGAGGTGAGTAGCCCGTATGAGCCACCCTGACCTTCCAAGCACAAATGAATGAATGCCCTGACGGCTTGCCCCCTTCATATCTCCCTCCATTTCTCTCCTGCCCCGCCCTGACCGGGGTGTCCACTGATTGCAAATCCAGCCCACTCTCTCAAGTGGGCTCATCCACACCCATGGATTTAATTATATTATGTATCTTGGTGACTTTCAAATTAGCTCAGTCTTTTTTCCTGTGCCTCATCTAGGTCACTATCTTTTTTGTTAAACTACTTTATTCAGGTATCGTTGGCATATAAAGAGCTTTACATATTTCACATGTACAACTCGATGAGTTTGGGGATAGATACACACACCTGCACCCATTGCCACCGTCAAGGCTGTAGACATACCCATGGCTTTCCTAAGTTTCTTCCTGCTCTGTTCTCCTACTTCCTCTTATGGTTCCTCCTCTTCTTATCGTTATAAGAACACTTCACATAAGATTTACCCTCTTAGAGAATTTCAAGCATATAATACAGTGTATTTGGCTATTTAGGCTCCCTGCCGTACAGTAGATCTCCTGAAATTTTTATCTTGCATAAATTAAACTTCCTATCCTTTGATTAGTATCTCCCCATCCCCTTTGCATTTTTCTCTCTCATTCTGTGAGTTTGATTATTTTACATTCCACATATAAGTGGGGTCACTCAGCACTTGTCTTTGTGTCTCTGGCTCATGTGGTTCCACCTAATGTCCCCCAGGCCCATCTTGGTAAGATTTTATCCTTTTTGAAGGCTGGGTAGTATCCAATTGTATGTGTACCTGCCACATTTTCTCTTCCCATTCACCCACTGATGGACATTGATGTTGTATTTGTGTCTTGGCCGATATGTATGATGCCACACTGAAGCTTGCCATGTGGGTATCTCTACAAATCAGTGACTTCATTTCCTTTGGATCTATACCCAGAAGGGGGACTGCTGGGTCAGGGGGTAGCTCTGTTTTTAATTTTTTGAGTATCCTTGATACTGTTTTCCATCATGGCTGCACCAATTCACCTTCCCACCAACAGGGTGGCGGAGACCCCTTTGTTACGCATGCCCACCGACACTTACCTTTGTTTTCTAATAATGGCTGTCCTAACAGGTGTGGGGTAGTATCTCATAGTGGTTTTGATCTGTATCTCCCTGAAGATTAGTGATGTTAAGCATCTTTTCATGTGTCCGCCGAGTCCTGCTGACCATTATCGTTAAGGGGAGTCTGAGAGCAGTAAACATAAAGGGATAAGTGACATGCTCTTATGGAGAGGTATACAAAAGGTCCGAGGAGCTCAGAAGATGGTGCTGCTAACTTTGGGGGGTGCCGAGAAAGGGGTCACAGAGGTGACGTGTGAGCCAGGGTGTCTGTGTGGTTGCAGGTTGTTTATGATGAGGAAACCATATCTTTGAGGGCTCGTTGGGGAGGTTCCAGAGGCTCCTTTTGGCTGGGTGTGCCTGCGTGTGAAAGAGCTCGTGGGAGACGGGTTCAGAGCATCTGGATCTGCAAGAACAGACCGAGAGCATCTCTGCAGTCACGTCACCGAGATTGGTCTTCGCCTTCTAGGTGACAGGGAGCTATTAGCAGCACCTCCGTGGGGGATGGCGTGGCCACAGTTGTATGGAAGAGAGCTTCCTGGGGGCAGGTGGATGGAGACAGAATGAGGGGCGGGTCCATTTGAGAGGCAGGGAGACCCATCACCAGGCTATCACAATCCGTCATGAGGGAGAAGGTCAGAGATGGAAGGCAGGCTGTGGGGATGGAGGGAGGAGGAGGGTAGGGGGTGGCCAGGATGGGACAGTTTACTCAATGGGGGGGAGAGACAGGAGAAGGACGGAGGGTCAGAACTTTGTTCTCTTGAGTGGGAGCTGATGCTGCTTGGCTCTGACAGGGGAGACCCTAAAGGAGAGGCAGGTACTGGCCACAGTAGGAGTGGATGGATTTCATCTTGAATGTGGTGAGTGTGGAGGGCCTTCAAGATATCCAAGACACAGCCACAAATCCATATCTGCGTTATTATTTGTTTTAGAATTACATATGCTTTATTTATGTATGTATTTATGTATTTATCTATCTATTTATTTTTATTCTCAAGATGGTAAACATTCAGTGTCATCTTGGCTTCAGGAGTAGAACCCAGTGATTCACCTCTTTACTTACCTTATCTTTGGTGAATAGAGGTGAGCTTTATCCCTTATGCCCAGATATCAAAAATGGCCCGACCAGTTAAACACTTCCCCATGCTCGAGGCAATACCAGTGCTCACAGTTTTTCCTCCTGATTACTCTCCCCTGCAGCCTGTGATGGGAGGGATGGGGGACGATGTAGAATGGGGTTTGCAGGTAGTGGGTTTGGGACACCCTGGGCTCTCAAGTGTCTTGTGCATGTTGGCTATGTCGCAACAGGCTTGTGGCACCACATTCTCTATTCTAATGATGTGTGCACAATTTCAAATCCATCAAACATGCCATGGTTCTGTGAGCCGGACTGGACCCTGACTTCTTTGTATTACTCTGAGCACCATAGGGAGGCCACAGAGAATCATCTTCTTGAGCTACAGCATTTTTTTTAATGTTTATTTCTGAGAGAGAGACACAATGTGAGTAGGGGGGGTGCAGAGAGAAAGAGACACTGAATCTGAAGCAGGTTTCAGGCTCTGAGTTGTCAGCACAGAGCCTGATGCGGGGCTCAGACTACTGGATTGTGAGATCATGACCTGAGCTGAAGTCGATGCTTAACTGACTGAGCCATTCAGGTGCCCCTTGAACCACAGCTCTGTCATTTTCCAAGTGGGAAGTCAAGTCTGCTTGGCGAAAGGGGAGACAGAGTGTGATCAGAGAGCAGATGAATAGGGGCTAGCCTGTTCTTCCTTCTCTCTATCTTCCTGCACATCCCTGTTCCTTGGCTCTTGTTTGATTAAAGGCCCCAAGCAATCAAAGGTAAAGGTGGCAGTGAGCACATCTGATGCCATCATTTCTGGGGCCCCCACCTGTGAATCAGTGACCAGGATTTCTCAGCTGCTCTAGGGGGAATGGGAGAGGAGGAGGCTCTTTTCCTTCGAAGGGCTGCCTTCGGACCTCTGAGTTAAGAAGAACAAGGCTGCGGCTTCTTCCTTGGGCAGGAGCAGAGACAGAAGAGAAAGAAAGGGGAAGCTTGCAAAACACGAAGCACGCTGGCAAGTCAGCGGGGGTTGGGAAGTGGGAGAGACGCGGGCTCTTCTTCCAGGCAAAATAAAGAAGTTCAAATGGAAAAGTCACAGCATGGTCTGCACCCGGCCTCTGCCAGCATGCCAGGCGGACGGAAGTTCTTGCAGAACCAGAGTGGCGCGTAAACCTTTGCATCTACCTCCCCAGAAATTTTGGCCCCTGTAAGCTTTCAGGAACAGAAACGTGGACCTCTTTTGTATCTTCCATCTTAGGACAATAGTGAGGGCTTTGCACAGTCTGCCGTGGAACTTTCAGCACCTTGGAGAGCTCAGAATAAAGCCTGTTTTTCTACCTGCTTCCTTAGGGGGAACTGCCTGATCTCTGACCTCTGATTCACAGACCGTTTTCACCTCTAGTCTAAGATATTCTGTGTCCCCGGTATAGCTGGCCAGATGTCCTGGGCTTCCAGCCACTTCATAAGATAGTAGTTTTTCCTTGGACGTGCCCTGAGCACAACTTTTAAGTTCTGAAACTGAGAAAAGTAAAAGAGGGAGTTATCTTTTGTATTGAATGGTTAGCAGTATTTCCACCCTCGCCTATGAGGAGAGCAGGTTGGCGCTGAAGATGCTCACTGTACAGATATGCATGAGAAGACCAGGCAAAAAAGCGGAGGGGTAAAGGGATTGGCTACAGGTCGAGCGGCTAGGATGTGGCCAAGAACTCAGACCTCCTGGCTTCTCTTTCTGCTACTTGTTCATTGAAAAACACTTACCAAGCACTTACAGTGTATTAGGTATTAGGCACCCAGACGGTTCCTGTCTGCTCTCAGTCAGAATCTCCATGATAGTGAGCACAGAAGTAGAGATGAGATGAGCCGGGGTGGCTCAGTTAGTTAAGGGTCTAACTTCGGCTCAGGTCATGATCTCCTGATTCATGGGTTTGAGCCCTGCGTCGGGCTCTGTGCTGACAGCTCAGAGCCTGGAGCCTGCTTCGTATTCTGTGTTTCCCTCTCTCTCTGCCTCTCCCCTACTTGCACTCTGTCTCTTTCTCTCAAAAAAAAAATGTGTAAAAAAGATCACAAGTGTGGAGTCCAGCTGACAGGTGCTCACCCATAATCCCAGCATCACAGACACCTGGGTCACCTCAACTCTCTGAGCCTTGGTTTCCAAACGTGTTAAATGGGGATCATAATCCCTGCTACAAAGGAGTGCTCTGAAGATTCTAAAAGATTTTTTTTAACAAAGTTGGGTTAGTGACCTTAAACAAATTTCATCAGACCTCTTGGAAAAGAAGGCAAGTGACCCCAAAACAGCATTTCTAGCAGAAGCATCTTCCAAGAGAAATCTTTTTTATCCTCAGAATTCTAGCAAGCTTGACTGATAAGTGGGAGCTTTTCCCTCCCAGGGGACTGCCTGTTAATTAGGTTTGCTCGCTGTCTGGCCATCTGACTTAAGCCCGCAGAATCTTGGGGCAGAAAGGCAAGAACAGAGCCCTTCTGGACAGCCGCATCATTGGCAGGAGCAAACGTCCCAAGTTCCAAGTATAAATTGCCTTCTAATTAGGAAATAATTATGCCCCCAAATGGAGCTACATGGATGTGAAGGCATCTCACAAATTGCCGATTAGTTTCATAGCAGTGATGGTATTTAGTGCCACTTCAGTTCGTGGAAAATGTGTTGGAAAAGCCCATCTTCAGCTGCTCAAAAAGAAACAAAAAGAAAAGGTCAGGGATGAGGAAAAGCTCAGAAGACGGGGATGAGGGGAGAGGACAGGGAAACATTTGCCCTTTTTCTCAGAGTGAGCTGTCATGTCTGAGTTTGGGGCATGGCATTAGAAGGGGGGAGGAATTTTCATGTTCTTCTGCTTGTGAAGGAAAGCGTAGGTGCCACAGCAGGTGAGGGATATGATCTAACGGGTGTCTTGAAAAGATTACCTGCTTCTGGAGAATGGTGACCCAGGGAGGCAAGAGTGGAAGCAGATAGAGGGTTGGAGAGAGATCACAGGTGTGGATGTGGGAGGTGGCGGAATGCTGTGATGGTGGTAGAAGAGAGGAGAGGCAGTGGCTCCTGAGTGGATTAAAAAAAATTATTTTAAGAGACAGAAAGAGAGAGTTCATGCAAGTTGGGGGGCGGGGGGGACAGAGAAGGAGAGAGAGATTTCCAAGCAGGCTGCGCTGCCTGCACAGAGCCCAACACAGGGCTCAATCCCATGAGCCATGAGATCATGACTTGAGCTGAAATCAGGAGTTGGAGGCTTAACTGACTGAGCCACCCAGGCGCCCCACTCCTGAGGGAATCTTAAAGACCACGTAGACTGGGCTGGCCAATGCACTGGATGGGATGGGGAGAGAGGAGTGAAGGATGACCAGTGGGTGTCTGGCTGGAGAACTCTGGTCATGTTGGCAGTGTCACTTCCTGAGATAGGGACCGTGAGAGCTCAGCTTTCTCTTGGGGGAAGTGGCCCAATGTCTGTGACATCTCTAGGTGGAGAGATAAACTAGAGATAGGGATATAGGAATTCAGGGTGTATAGAGGAGGTTGGACCCCAAGTATAGAATTCAGGATAATCAGTGGCATTTGAAGCCAGAGGATTGGATGAGATATGGTGGATGAGGCCGACAGTGAGGGAAACCAGGACCAGACTCCAAGGCATTCCATCCATCTGCCCACCCAGCCCTCCACCCACCCTTCAGCCACCCACTCTCCCAACTGGCCATCCCTCTATCCATCCAATAGTGGTAATAAATGCCCTCTTGCGTCAGATGTGGGGCTGTGGGCTCGGATGCAAAGGTGAGCAGTTCTATCAGCCCGCACCCTGAAGAAGCTCACAGATAAGGGGGGAGAGAACACATAGAGAGTAGAGCAAAGCCTGCTATCGGAGTTGGTAGAGGTGTGTACACGGGGCTGGATCATGGAGAAGTTACCTGTTAACTCTGCTCCTGGGGAGAGTTTAGAGAGGCTAAGAGGTTTCACTGAAGATACACCTCAGAGGAGGTGGGACCAGTGTCTTGGGAAGAAAGAAGAACATGCTGGAAGGCATGGGAGCATGAGAGCTTATGCAGTCTCTTAGGGGGAGCACGAAGACCTTTGATGCAGAAGCAGCTTGAGGTACTTGGTAGGAAGGGGGGTGGCAAGGATGGAGGCTTCATGTGCTGGGCTATGGAATCCAGGCTTTCCCTGGAGGCCACTGTCTTTCCTATTTTTTAAAATCTTTATTTATTTTGAGAGAGCAAGCAGGGGAGGTGCAGAGAGAGAGGGAGAGAGACAGAATCGCAAGCAGGCTCTGTGCTGACAGCGCTTGAACCCACAAACCATGAGATCATGACCTGAGCTGAAATCAAGAGTCAGATGCTTAACCAGCTGAGCCACTCAGGCGCCCCCATGGGCCACTGCTTTAAGCTGAGGGTTTTTAAAGGGGCAATGGAGTGGACACAACTGGATTTGAGTTTTAGAATTGATGCTTGATCTGGGGGAAAGACTGGTCAAATAAAAATCAAATCTGGATTTAGGAAGGAGAGGTCTTATTGAGGAAACTATTTCAAGGGGGAGGCAGGGACTATTATAGTGAATTAGGCAGTAGAAGGTTTTCTTCCACAGGGAGGAGGCAATAAAACTAGAAAGAAGGGAGTCAGGAAGTGATGTGCATGGGGGGGGGGCGTGATTGGAAAGATCAGAGAGTGTGAGGTCAGCCTAGTCCCGGGGGGGTCGGGGCATGTGTTGGCTCAGGCTGATGGCATTCAGGGACCCAGGAAGGGAGAAGCTTAAGCAATGTTCCGCCGACAAGCATTTTGTTCCAATCCATCAGTGGAGACAAGAGGATCAGTTAGTCACGAGCAAAGACGAGCATCTTGGAGGGTGAGTGTCTGGCCGTGGCATAGGGAAACAAGGAGGGGGGTGTCCGTGGGTCATGTCAAAGTCCTACAGGAAAGGGCGGTTCTTCGTAGTGAGCAGTTTCCTGGAATTCATAAAAGAGGGAAGGCCTTGAACTGCCCCCTTTTACCCAGAAGCTCGAGTCATGGTGAAGTTCAACATGATCAGAGTCAAGGCTGCAAGCATGGGGAACTGCCCAGGAAGAGGAGAACGGGCTGAGGGATGGTGGCAAAGCTTGCTGCTAAAACCCAGAAGCGACTCCTGGATTCCTCCCAACGCCACGCTTCCTTCTGCACTGCACCTCTGCATGGAGTGTGAAATCAAGTCATTTGCCCTTTGTGCAAATCTCGAGCCTGCCAGAATACCCATGATGCCCAGCGCAGCTGCGACAATGACAACAAAAACCACAACTGCATTTCTCGTTTTCATATCAATCGGCAGAAATTATCTTTATTAGAAAAATGAAATTTTCCTGTATTTACATTTTTACACCATTAGGACTGGGCACTTCTGTTGCCTCGGGAGTTATGTACATATATCAGTTTGCACACACAGTTTGAAACCCCATTCCTTAAAACAGTTGAGAACACGTTGAACAAAAAGAAAAGACGTACTACAAGAAGACAACCATAGTATGTACTTCCTCTATCATAGAAAGGTGTTAAGCAAACGTGTAATTTTGTAGCTATGCTTGGAAATATTTAATACAGTTATCAGCACTTCCTCATGCGGTTGATTAAAACATGACAGGTATAAACTGCTGGGATTGGTAAGTGAGTGTCTATTCCCAAATGAGGACCATTGATGGAGCATACAGCTTGCTTTGGGCCCCACCATACAAGAGATCAAGCCAGTTCTGATGGGGGTGTTTTGGACTGGGTTTGGCTGTCACTGTGAATGGGAAACCCTCTGCACATGGAGTGTTTGATCCTGCCCATGTTGGGTGAAAGATGGACTCAGACATGGGTCTTCGAAGCTGCTTAATCCCAGTCCCTCCTTATGGGTAAATGACCAGCCTGTGTATTTACGCCAGAGGTTATCACATGTCTGAAAGATGAATAGTTTACCTTCTGTGTCTGTCTGAGAAGGCCATTGTCGGTGACTCTGATGATCTAGTTCTTAGTCAAGCTACCCACGAAACTCACCTCATTCTTTCTGAATATTCAGCCTTAAATATATATATACTATACATAAACACATATGCACAAACATCCTTTTGTGATAAACAGTAAATTCTACTGACGAATGATTTGGCAAGTATATGGTTTTAAATTAGTTTTAGCAGTGGAAGGGACAAGGGTAACACTCATAGCTCAAGAATAACTGAGAAATCTTTGAGGAATGTCAGGCTTGGAAGGCCTCTGGGCCACATCTAGCCATGTAATTGGTTGTACCCAGTAATTTCCTGAATTTTCTATGAAAATGTTATTCTTGACCTTATCTCCAATCTGGAAAAAAAAAAAAAGCAATCGGCATCCTTTCCTAGGGAAAAATGTGGGGGGGAAACAGACAGTTAAAGTGCCATTTTCATCTTTATAAATCCACCAGGATTTTCAAAGATGATCACCTGAATTTGACCCCAGATAGTCTGAATCTTCAGTCTCTAAACTGGAACATTTCCTTAGTGGCCATGGCTTCAGAGCTGTGTCCACAAACCTAATAAACCTTTTTTTTTAAAATAAATAAAATAGTTTTAAAAAGTCAATACTGCTCATTTATTTGAGTTAGCTTAACTGAGAATAGAAATAATTTGATAGGTCTTTGATGTAATGTAATGTAAAAACCTCAGTTGAATTCAAAAGGCTATGATTATTTTTCATGGAGAAACTGACAATGTTTTTATATTTCTGGACCTTCACTATTTGCTCAGATATCAATAGTCTTTGATTTGAGCCCTTTAAAAGCTTGAAACAGCAAAATGTCAGATCAATGAGAAGCATTCAAAATGCCAAAGACAAACTCATGTTTGCTGGAGAACAATTAACCTTATTAATTTAAAAGGCAGCTGTGGTATTGGCTACGTGTTACGTTAGTATTCTTTTGAAGGTTCATCTTAAATCCTTCCCAAAGGTGTGTGAGAGAATTAACTGGAGGAGGTTATGACCCAGGGCTACTGCTAATGAGGAATGTTCCAGAACTGCAAAAATGCAAACTTCTTGTTTCAGGGACCTGGTACCTAAGAGGGATTTATATGAGTGATAATCTCAGTTTTGCCTTGTTTGTCTCTGCACACTGCCATCACCTTATTTGAGGACTCCTATCGGAGACAGTTGGTTCTGGCACCCTGGAGAGCTGAGTGCATTTCAAATGCAACCTCCAGAAGAGCCCCTTTTAGCTGGATGGCTCTTCGGAGTGCTCTAGTTTCTGCACTGCTCAACATCCCCGGGAGAATGTTTCATGCCCTTGTAGAACCAACGCCAGGATCTCACAATAGCTATTAAATAATAATAACTGTTCTGTCTTAAAAGACTTTTGACTGCCAGCTGAGCAGATTGTAAACAGGCTGAGAATTTCTCAGGGACAAGGACAAGGGTGCCCGATTAGATGAACTGACGCTCCGGAAGGACCGAATCGCAGAACCTCCCAGAACAATATTCCTGCGGATCCTGGCTCAGTTTCCTCATCTACAAAATGGACCTAATGTGTCCCCAGTTCACGGCACACATCGATGCCTGCTTGGCTTCGGCTCAGAACACAGGAGCCGTGCAGAAAAGGAATGCACGGGCTCGGTGTCTCGGCCTCCCCGATGCGGTGGTTCAATAGTTATCTTAGTGTCAGTGATGACACTGCAGAGACAGTCACTTGAACTAACAGGACCTGTTTGTTTGGGGGAGAGTTTGAATGGGGGGCCCCGGGGCAGCCTGTGTGCCCGCACACACGTGAGAGAATACGTTTCGCCCATGTTGAATGGCATGAACCCTGATGTCTACTGAGAAAAAGAAGAGAGACTTGGAAAGGGGATAGTGGAAACGAGGCACATGCTAAGGAGAGACAGTAACTCCCCCAGAACCAAAAAAAGCGAATGCCAAGTGCAAGCGTTCGGGGAGACACAAAACAGCATTCGAGTCTCAGAAGGGACCTGAACAGAGGTGAGATCCCCAGGGGTTCTCCATACACCCCACACCAGACAGGGGGTAGGACACTACAGACCTCCTCCCTGCAGAGGCTGAAACTCAAGAGAGAACCCTGGGGACCTCAAAACAGCACGTCTGTCTTTCCGACTTGTATTCTGACCTCCCTGGCAGAGATCAGGCACTTCAAGAATACGCCCAACTTTAGGGGTTTATTACCAAAACTCCTGTTGCCGAGGAGGCTGAGACCAACCTGAGCCCCGGTTTCCATATCTGTACCATACTTCTGTTCTATGGGTATGTTGAGGCTCTCATTCTAGGATATGTCTAGGCTACAGTCTACACTCCGTGTGGAGACATTTTGGTATTTCCAAACTCAGGTGCTGACCCAAGGCACGTCGCTGGGACAAGCAGGGAATCTAACATGCTCGCAGTGCACAGAATGGGATGGACAGAGAAAGGAAGCTCCCTCCCCCGACCCTACCAGATTCCTGAAACAACCTGATTCCTCTTGCCATCTCTTTGCCCCACTTTGTCCAGGAACCTGAGGCACTCACTCTCTTTTGTCAGCCACACAGTAGGCACTTGGGACTCAACAAGGAATTCTTCCCACTCCCTTCCCTGATACATGTATACCCTGAACTATCGAGAGTACTCTTCCTAAGTCAAAAATATAACCAAACAAAACTTTCAGGAAATAGCTCTTCTACATCGCAGTCTATTTTCTAATCCTTTGGGGATTTCTTCCAACCTTTTCTTGAAGCCCATGTCATAAAGCGGGGCTGGGAGGGGGCAGGATTTGGCAAGAGCTAGAGAACCTCATTGAACCAGACCCGCGTCTCCTGCACTCAAATGAGGAAGGGCAAGTCTTGACACCTGTTTAGATGCTCCTGGATTTCCCAGGCTCTGTCTTTGAAGGTTAAAATCATCCAGGGTGTCTCAAGGAGCACTGTGTTGTCCAAAGTTACTTACAGGTCTAAGGAAGGATGGGTCTGTGGGATTTTTATTTCCTGGAAAGAACTTGATTTATCATGTCCAGTTTTTACGCTCAGTCTGTGTTGCCATGTCATGGGTCCTCAGTTATCTTTTGTCTTAGGGAGCTGAATTTCTAGACCCTAAGCTGCTCATGGGAAGAGACGATACTTTCTGTCACCTTTGTCCCTCCCAACCCCAAGTTGGCCGTAAAAGGAGACTAGATACAGTCACGTGCTATGAAGTGATCAGTATCCTTTGTTCATCCTTGGCTCATGAGAAGGAGGACTCTGTTATCTCCATAGTCACCACCAGCTTTCATCTTTGGTTTGAGGTTTTAAACTATATCCCTTGTTGACTCTTCGCAGGGAACAGGTCCCTGAGAAAAGTTCTGTCTTTCCCAGGATTCTGAGGCAGGGGGTGTTGGGGAGATTAAGGGACAACCAAATTCAAAGGGGGATGTATGGGTCTGTGTAAGGCAAGAGGCAAAGAAAGTGGGGTCAGTTCTATGAGGCTCTTCTCCCAGAGTCACCCGGGGACCACTTTTGAGAGAAGCCTAGAACTGAGTCGGCCTGGTCAAGGGAACCAGGTGAGGAATTAAGTGGACCGTGCGTGTAGGTCTTGGTTTCTAGACCCGGCTCTGATACTGTCTATCCGACCGTCTTATACAGATCATGTGCTTTCGGGAGCTTCCTTAGCTCTTAATTTTCTCACCTCCCTTCCCCCAAATCTTGGTGTGGTCCGATAAGTTCTGTTTTTCTAAGACCCTTCTGGGCAGGCACCTTCAGCTGATGCCAAATCCAGAGTACTTCCAGGGGCACAAGGGAGGATGGGGAAGACGATAAGGGAGATGCCCTTTGATGGGTTTGCAGAAGTCTCACACATGTCCGTATCAGCATTGTCCTCAGAAGTAACTGTGGGCAGAACAAGTGCTATGCTCCTAACCCCAGATACCGTTTTTGAACAGAGTCCAAGAACACCAACCCCCAAATTCCACTCGGGCCCGGCCCTCCTCCCTGGAACTGAGAATTTTTTAAATAGTGCCCTCTCTTCCTACCTATCATCCCACTCATAACCAGAATGGGTTTTCCGCCTATCAATAACCATCATCATCATTTAATTTTTAACCTAAACTTTACATTATGTACAGTGTTATTTGGATAATACACTTAGTTGTGAAGTGTAGAAATCAAGCATGTAGAGTATGTACATGTGTACACAAGCATTGGTATTCACAGGATAAGTGCATTTTACCACCTCTGATGTCTATCAAGTGGCGAGCTGACCTCATCGGATAGGAGTAAATGTGAACACGGCATGATGGGAAGGGGTTGAATGAAAAAGCACAACCGAATGTTGGTAGAGACCCCACCAAACCTCTTTTAGCACTTCCAACCCTGTTTACCAAAAGAATAGGGGGCATCCAGAAGGACTAATTTTGTCTCAGTTGGAAACAAACACTAATTTTGTGTTGAAGACCACCTTTGCATGGAACCCTGAACTCCCATGAAATACTGACGGATGAGTTTTGTTGCCACGCACACCATTTTCCCCCCTGGAACTCCCAACTCTGCCCGTGATCACCACGGGCAAACACATTCAGGCTCTGTTTCAGACACAGCTCCTGTCCCCTTTGCAAGGATCCCTGAACAACAGCTCTGCACGAAGAAACCGTAAAGGGATGTGCCTGAAGTTAACAGATATGTTCAGCTCTTCTGAAAGATATTTCGGTTTCTCAAATTAGTATTTATTTAGGCCTTGTACCGTGAGGGATTTCTGTGCAAGGTATTTATTTATACGGCAACTGATTATTAGAGCTGTACTTTTTAGGTTTAAAGGAGATAAATTTTTAATCACCATTTAATTAACACCAACTTTGTTTTTTTTTTTTTTTTCCTTTTTCATTAGCAATTCTATTTGCCAAGAATTCAGGGCATTTGTCATTTCCTGAGAAGGATGCGGAATACTAAACACACATCAGTGGCAGACATATCAAATAGAATAAACAATGTGGGGCTGTGTGAATGCTATGGATCTGTTGACTAATTAACTGCTTTGGCGAGAGTCCCACTTAAGTGAAACTATTTCATTTGTAAACAAGGTGTAATTTTCTTGTTTCTCCCTTGAAAATAAGTGTGAATCAATTTGACTGATTTTTGCTGCCATGATCGGTTTCATCAGAACAGCCGAGGATGAAAACTTCTAAGGCTCTCTCTGCAACAGGAAGGTGAAACCACATATAATCAGCCACTCACTGGTGAGACCCACTGGCTGTAATGACCAAGTGAGATTTGCAGAGGACAGAAGAGTGGGGAGATCATAATCCCGTACCTCTTAAGAAGTGTCACCAGAAACACAGACCCTGCAGGTTTAAGGGCAGAGAGACTGTTTTCTAGGAACTCAGAGGTTTCTGGGGTAGAATTCATGCCTTAGAAGGCTCTCCTCTTCCACAGACTGTTGTAAGTTGGGCATATGTATGTTGTTACCCGTCCACGAAAACATGGGCATCTGTATTTAGATGCACCATGGGGATCCCTCTCAAGTAGAGAAGGCCATGTAGGGTTGCCAAAGTATCATGGTGGATGCCAGCTCTGACTTGAGTCAGGCAAAACTCGGGCACAAATTTGGGTTCAGAGATTCTGGCTCTTTGAGATCTCACATCTCAAGCTGCGATGTCAGAGGGACCCTCTGTAATGTATCCAGAGTCCAGGGCTTTCTACTTCTGTCCTGATATTCTTCTTCCAAAGAACAGAACTGACTGGATTACCTTGGAATAGCTTCACACCATTATCTTTCTCTTGGAAATTGCCCATCTGATCAACAGTCAATTTTCTGATGTTTGCGATCATCACAGTTAAGAGTCAATGAATTGGGAAGGGAGGGAAACGAAGCATTTGTTACGCATAGCATTCAGTCCTCATTGTTTTTAAAAACACTTTGGGTATTAAAGGAAGCAGTTTTTATTTTCACTATGTTACTGTTGGTTCTTCAAACAGCGCCATTTTTAGTTTCTTTCTCTAGACAAATAATGCTGTTGTTAGAAGGAAGATTTTTGATCTATCGAACATTTTGAGTGTAATCCACCTTCTCCATGGAGGGCTCTGTCACATTTGGCAGCCCCCCTGGGTTTTGAGGACATGGGAGGAAGATAGAAAGCCTCTTTGGATTGATGACCTACCACTGCTGTGTGTGCTGGGAAGACTTTTAAATTCATTTCATGTCATGACATGCCAGCCTTGTGAGGGAATGAGGTGATCCTGGCTGGGGAAATGGAGGTCTGGAAAGCACGGGGAGGCCAGAGGCAGACAATACAGTCAGGGCTGTGCCTAAGACTGGAAATATGGGGGTGAAGCTCTAAGCTTCTCCATTGTTGGGTCTTCAGGAAGCAGAAGCGTACCATCCATGAAAGAAAATACAGTGTTTGTCTATGTTTGTCTTCAGTGCCTAGCCAGCCCCGTCTGCCTCTCAACCTCAAAGGGGATGAGAGGACTTTCTGCCTCCCCACCGATGACCCTGAAACGTCCTGCCTTCATTGCTGGGTGTACGTGGCCAATGATGGAGCCATTCACTAATCTTGAAGCTCTAGAAGAATGATTCCTGGCCCCCGCCCCTCGCAGGAAAATACTACTTACTAGACACAACATGCAATGGGTAAAAGAAACCGGGTAGCTTTTCAACCTACTCCTCCATCTCCTCTACGAACCCAAAGCAAAAGGCAGGAACAAGCCAGAAGATGGTTGCGCTAGTTTGTTAGCTTAGGCTTCCTGCAGCGGGTCATCAAACAGACTCAGCTACTCTATAGAACCTGAGACCTAGTTATCCCAGAAATTTCAGGGACATTAATGAATGTAAAATACACTAACTTAGAACTATATAGAATGTGCAATGCCTATAGTTTGTGGGTTTTATAATATTTAATTTTTTAACTATAAAATTCTGATCTGATAAAGTGTCATAACAACCACCTTTTGGGGGGCCCTTTGCGTGTGCCAGGCACTGTGCTAATAGCATCTGATGCTGCAGATTCCCCTCTCCCCCCAGTGGTTTTAAACGCGTATCATTTCATATCACACACGCACAGACCTGAGTAAAAGAAGAATCGGACAATGGGGGTGGCTCGGAAATGACAAATGCTTCGGGGGAATTTGTCATGGATCTTTGTCGGTGCTCATAAAGCAGTTTGCCTCCAGTTGAGTGAATATTTCAGAAGAGAGAAATCACTTTTGACACTAAAGTTTATCCACGATTTTGGAGGATGCTCAGGGTGGAGGCATGAGTGTCTCTCATGTTTTGAAGGCTTTTGATCTGAGGAGGTTGGGGTGGAAATCAGAGTCCAACTGAATCTCATGAGGTTAAGGATGATTAACCTAAAAGCATGCTAGCCTTCAGTGGACAAATGGCATTGTAATTCCCACGGATCACGGTGCACGTGGGGCTGCTGGCGCATGCCGCCACATTCACAACTCTGGGAACAGTGACACACACTTAGATGCCACCATGGCTGTTCAGGGAGTGAACGGGTTACGGTCACTCTAGGAGGGAAGGGGTAACAGATACTATACAACCCTGAGTCGTCACCAGAAGGGGGGGAAACGCAAACTCACGTACACAGGCGTCTTCGGGATAGACTACAATAGCCTCTGTATCAGAGACAGATCCACAAATTAGGTATCGGAGACGTACATGTATTGGCTTGTGCAGCTCTGAACAAGACCATCGAAGCCAAGGGTGAGGGAGTGTCTGTGGAACACAAGAGTTGACATCCAAAGAGATTCTCGTAGCTCCCGGCCTGAGGGCCCTCCTGGCCTTTTCCTCCAGATGTGTCTTGGAAATGGACTCTAGTGAAGGTGGCATGGTTACTGTGCACACACGGATCTGCGATTCTTTGGGTGGGGGAGCCTGGGGTTGGTTCTGGGGTGGGGCCTGGGCAGTAATGGGAGGCATAACAATAAAGCTGAGACGGTTACAAAGCCAAACTTCCTAATCTCTTGCACGTCCATCTCGCTACGGTGCAGACGCATTCGTAACTGCTTTGTATCAGGTTTACATGCATACCATATTGCTTATTCTGTATGAGGGAGACCGTTAGGCATTTCGATGAGGAAATTACATGGTGGACTGGTCTTCATGGAACTTGGAATATAGGAAATCATAACATCACCACGGGCATCCGACGCATCGTTATTGCCAACACACCTAGAGGGCACGTCCGGGAGACTTGCCCTATTATTTATTTGCTTTTGTTTTTTGGTTTTTTTTTGGTTAAGGACTCACCTATCCGATATCTGCCATGCTCAGCACACACCTCAGAAGATTCCTCGAGGGGAAGACGATGGCGCGGAGCCATGTGCAAAAGAACCAACAAAAAAAATACCTTCCTACATCCTCTTCCTCTTTGCAGGGCACCATCGGACATCCAACATTTACCCTCCAGAACGTCGGCCGTTACGTATGTTTCCCTATAGATAAAACATTAATGGAAGGTTTTAAACATCAGATTCAATACTAGGCATTTTCTTGTACACACGTCTATTGCTGCAGGAATTCAAAACCCTGGGGGTGGAGTACATATTGTTCTTATTTGCAGCATAAGGCATAACATGCTCCGAAATATACACGTCGTTGTGGCCTCTGCTGTCCCTGGAACAGTACGATGCTGTCGACCTCAGGGACGATCGCAGGTAGCTGTCGTTCATGGCCTGGGACGGCAGCGAGTGTTTGTAAGGGTCCGAGGGGCATCTCCCGATGACTAAGCGTCGGTCGTCCCCATGGCAACGGAGGAAAGGGTTATCGGAGGTGTGGTCCGGCAAGAGAGACTTGCTCCGTTTGCTGTCCTCCAGCCCCTGGGGGAGGAGGGAGTTCTTGTTCCCCAAGAGTTTGCTTGAGGGCACGCTAAACAGACTCCCGTACAGATTTCCCTCCAGAAGCCGTTCCCGGTCCTTGAGGCTTATGCTCCTGGAGGGCCTGCTAGGGTCTGTCTCCCTCGGTTTGTCGAGAATGTTGTCATAGGAGTGCTGGCGGCTGATTCTGAGCTTGTTCTTCTGGAACTGCAGGGTGCTGTTCGGCGCCCAGTCCTGCTGGTAGACCTCCTCCTGGGCGGCTGGGCTCCCCGTCTCCTGGAGCATCTGGTCTTCGTCGATGTCGTACAGGTTCCCCATCCGCAGGCAGGCGTCGCACTTGAAGGGGGACCGCATGGTGAAGTGGCCTGAGTAGGTGGGCAGGTTGGAAAGGCAGCTCCGGCAGTGTGTGGAGTTCTGTCGGTACCGGTCGCTGCCCTCGCTGTGAGGGGGGCTCTTGTCTTTCAGGGTGAAGTGCTTGGAGTAGAATTTATACTTGTCGTTGTTGGGGAGCCCGTCTTCATTGTGCAGGGGGTTCCTGTTGGCCGGCAGTGCGGGGTCCCCCTTGCGGAAGTTCTCATCGCGGTCCTGGTAGGGGTCTGGGAAGTCCACGTTCTCGGGAAGGGCCATGTTCTCAACGAACTGGGGGGGGTCTAAGTGGAAACTGGGCTCCTTCTCACCATCAATGGTGTAGATCTTGTCCCTGGGGGAGCTCGCTTTGGTTTTCAGGTAGGACCGCTCGACCTCGCTGCAGTCCTTGGGGTGTTTGGAGGCCGCTGACCTTTTGAAGTTGTCCTTGGTCTTGTGGTTCTTGTTGTTGTCTGGCTCTCTGTGGCACGGGGCCCGGTTCGAGGTTTCTGAGATGTCCGAGTGGGCCACCTCTTCTGGAAGGTACCTAGGACTCTTGAGGGAGTGGGTCCTGTTCTCTGCTGTGCCCTCGTCCCTCTGGGAGACGGGGTTCTGGCTCAGGGAGTCTTGGCGCAGCGATTCCACGGACTTCTTCCAGAGCTGCCGGGGCCTCGAGTTCGCCTTGGACTCTGTGCTCACGGCCACCTCCACCGTGTTGGGGTTGGACTCGTTGAGCGTGAGAGGGTGCTGTCCCTGGAACACATAGTTATTGAGGCCATCCTTGTGCCTGTTGGCCACGAACGTTTGTAGTTCATTCATGTTGTCGCCAAAAATGGTGTCTTTCCCCTGAAAGGACCTGTTGTCCGAATAGACCATATTTCCCTTGTCTGAAACCATGTCCATGATGAGGGAACCTCTTTGGATGAAGTCGGTGGTCCTTTTTGGGGAATCCATTCGTGAGGAGTTCATGTTGGACATGTCGGTGATGTTTTTGGCCGACCGAAGGAGTTTTAACATGTTGCTCTGGGATCCGGTCAGGTTGAAGTCTGGGGACTTCTTCTTCTCTTCGATGTGCACCCCATGAATGCAGCTGTAAATGCCCTGTGGGGAGGAACACGAGACACCGTCAGTGGCAGCAGGGACATGACAACGCTGCACACCCAGGCTTTACCTGTGGAGGTGAGATGCATCCTTCTTGGGGGAGCCTTGGAGAGATGGTGAAATCCAATCTGAATCCTGGTAGTGTTTCTTAACTGTACCAGGCCAGTGACAAAGCGCCTGGCTTCTTGGGTCTCTCTGGCTCAAGATAATCTGATGCTTTAGTGATCAGTTATACATGGAGTTTGAGAAAAGGTATCAATGAATGCTCAGATAACCAACCCTACCGGTCTCATTGCCTCCACAGTGGCACCTAGGGATGCTGCAATGATACTGGGGTCACTAACTTCTCTTTCACTGTAACTTCCCAAGATCATCTTTGGAATTTGGATACCAGAGTCCACTATTACACTGGCACAGGGCTGCCTGGGTGGCTCAGTTGGTTACACATGTGACTTGGGCTCAGGTCATGACCTCATAGTTCATGGTTTTGAGCCCCACATTGGGGTCTGTGCTGAGACCTGAGAGCCTGGAGCCTGCTTCGGATTCTGGGTCTCTGTCTCTCTCTGCCCCTCCCCTGCTCATGCTCTGTTACACTCCCCCCAACAGCCAGCTCAGTAGAGTACAGTAATCTTACACCCTGACCTGGGGAAACTCAGCTTGTGTGGGTACAAACTGGTGTGTCTCCTGTATTCTTGTATCCGCCAGATCTGTGCCTTTATTTCATTTTGTCAGTATTGTAAGAAGAGGAGTTAAATTTCTTTGTGCTTTTCTCTGGGCACCTGGCTGGCTCCGTTGGTAGAAATGTGACTCTTGGTATCAGGGTCATGAGTTCAAGCCCCATGGTGGGTATGGAGCCTGCTTAAAAACATTTTTTTTTCCTAAATCTGTACTTTTGTTCTCATGGGCTCCCTTCCCACTGTTAGAGATTTTGAGAGCATCCCTCCACCCTTCAGTGACACAGCAGTATGTTTCCACTGGCTGGCTGTCTAAGGGAGGGGGGCCCACAGCGTGGTCAGGGGCTGAGTTCTGTTGCCGGAGCAGGAGGCTGGCTGCTGACTGCTTTCTCCCGTCCCGGGACCCCTAGGACTCACAGGACGCTGCGCAGGCAGTTCCCAGGTGCTGCTGTGATGCGGAAGCCTCGGGAAGAAGTCCACGTGATAGACCCAGCCCGGGGTGGTAGCGTTCTCCCACTCACTTGACCCTGACCAGTCTTTTTTTTTTTTTTTGAGAGACAGAGAGAGACAGCATGAGCTGGGGAGGGGCAGAGAGAGAGGGAGATACAGAATCTGAAGCAGGCTCCAGGCTCTGAGCTAGCTGTCAGCACAGAGCCCGACGCAGGGCTCAAACCCACGAACTGTGAGATCATGACCTGAGCTGAAGCTGGACGCTTAACCAACTGAGCCACCCAGGCGCCCCGACCCTGACCAGTCTTGATGGGCCACTGAGGAGGGAGGGGTGTATATCAGAGCCACACGGAAAGAGCCAGAGCCTGGAACCCACTGGAAGTGAGTCCCAGCTCTGTCTGTTACTAGCTCTGCAGCCTCGATGGAGCCACTGCAGCTTAAACAAGCATTTTTTATTGTTAATTTTTGAGAGAGAGCCCAAGCAGGCTCCAAGCTGTCAGCACAGAGCCCGACGTGGGGTTTGACCCCACGAGCCATGAGATCATGACCTGAGCCCCAAGTCGAACGGTCAGCTGACTGATGGACCCAGGCGCCAGCCGCTGCAGCTTTTTGAGCCTCAGTTTCCGCACGTGCAAGATGAGAGCCACACACTGTCCAGGCAGGTACGTGGGCAAGCTCCGACCGTGCACACCAAGTCCCAGACAAAGTAGAGGCTCAGAAAACACGAGCTAGCTGAGCTGCTCCACTGGCCACCCCTGAGGTGCCCTTCTTTTCTGTCGCCTTTTACTCCTTCACAAACTCCATGAGTGCCCGCCGTGCACTTTCCCAAAGCTGCAGGAGAACACACGCCATCCTTTACTCCCGAAGGTTTGCTGTGGTTACACAGCAGCCCAGACCCTCCCTTGGCCCCGCAGGGGCCAGGACGAGAGCAGCATAGATGACAAGGCGCAGCTCCAGACTGTCCACTCTGCTCTCCTCAGGGGGGCCCAGACCTCTCAGAACATTCTCCATGGGGCATGGGCCCTCCTGCCCTCCGTGGTTCTCTGGGGACTGGGCTTGACCCCCGATGGATCTGCTAAGCCCTAAACGTTTGTGTCCCCCCCCAACAAATTCACATGATGAAATTCTAACTCTACAAGGTGATGGTGTTAGGAGGTGGGGCCTTGGGAGGGAATTAGGTCACGATGGCGGGGGGTGGGGTGGGAACGCTTGCGGGTGGGATTAGTGCCCTGGTGGGAGAGACCCCCACAGAGCCCCCTGGCCCTTCCAGCTCGTGAGGGCACAAGGAGAAGAGGTGGACCCAGAAGGGGACCCTCACCTGACCAGGCTGCACTCTGGCTTCAGACTCCCAGCCTCCAGAACCATGAGAAGTAGGTGTCTGTTATTTAGAAGCTGCTCAGGGTGTGGTGTTTCGTTAAAGCAGCCCGAAGAGACTAACTGTATCTGACTTCTGCTCTCCTGGTCCTGACTATGGGTGAGCCCTGCCATCGCTCCCAGGCTCCCCTCCTATGAGCCCATGGGGCAGGCCACCAGAGTCCCCACGCCTGTGGTCTCTGTCTTTGCTGTGTCTCCAACTCTGACCTTCAGGGCCTCAGTTTCTCCATATCCACAGGATGGGTGTGATCATGGCAAACCCAGAGATGCTGTCAGGATTAGAGATGCCGGCATGAGGGGCGGGGGTGGGAGACCTGGCTGGCCCGGCCCTTCTCCACATACTGGGCATGACTGGCTGTGGGGTTGTGATCTTGCCTTTGTAGAAGGGGGGCGGGGCATGGTTCTTGGCTCTGGAATCCCCACTGCAGGTTTGTTACGGGCCTGCAGTGAGGACCCTTCCGTGTCTGTGTGTGTCCCCTGCTCTGTGTAAAGAACATACGTGTAAGCTGGCATGTGTGTGAACAGGCCTGTAAGACGGACTGAAGAGACATGTGTTAGCCGTTGATCGGAAAGGAGGAGCATTTTTCTAGCAACCCGAAGCCCTGAATCGGGCGCTGAGCTCATTCTGAATCCCTACCAAATGAGAGGCAGGAAAGTTATTAAATATGAAACCCTTCCATTCACACATGTGAAGCTGCACTTCCTTAAAAGACAGATATTGTCTGGGGAGAAGGAGGGTCAGTGCTCAAGCAGGACTTCCTGCAGCCTTTGAGGACACACGAGTGCTGGTGGAGGGGAGTCCCCAAAGGGGCACGAAAGTCCTTGCAGGGCTCCTGTGAGACTCGGGGTCCTCTCCCCCGCCCTCGGGGAGGGGAGACTGAAGTTCAAATTCCAGCCTGTAAAGCCACAGCCTGATGATCCCTGCTCCTGTGTGCCCCCTCCCCCCAGTCCTCACCCTGCTGGGAAGGGGAGCTGGGATCATGTTCACGTCTCATCACGACAATCCTCTCGACCGGCTGCCTTACTGGTATCTCAGACGGAGGACACACGCTTCCGGATCCATGCCGGATTTACACGGAAATACAACATTGTACGGTGTGCATTTGCTCGTGGTAAATCCTGAGTCACGTGGGTATGGGAAGCCTTTAGTAATTGGTGGGGAGAATGAGCTTAAAGTTGGCATAATACCTAGCTGGATGCATGTACGTTGATATTTTTCAGCAATCTGTGTGTTTCGGTGCCATCAAGTTAATTAGGAAATCTGTATTTGCACAGAACACAAGTTAAGAGTGCCATTGACCAAAAAATAAATAAATCTTCCTCCCTAATGTGTGCCTTCTGGATCTCCAAAGTTCTTAAAATCACCAAATGTTAAGAATATACAAATTCTTTTAATAATGATTATTTAGTTTTCCCAGTAACCATGAGCATAGAAAACGAGGTGTTTTTAACCAAGCGTTTTGTCCCCATGTTTCTTATCCTAACTTATTAAATTCTTTCAGAGTGAAAACATTCCAAGGTGGGTAAATGGGAGAAATGGGTAGATAAGTGGATGGATGGAATGGATGGATGAATAGGTGAAATGGGTGGAGGGATGGATGAAAGGGATAGATTGATGGGTGAAATGGGTGGAGGGATGGATGAAAGGGATAGATTGATGGGTGAAATGGGTGGAGGGATGGATGGATAGAGGGATGAAATAGGTGGACGGATGAAATGAATGGATGTATGGGTGAAATGGGTGGATGGGAAGATGACTATGAGATAAATGATGTTATATTCTGTTAGAAGATGAGTGCATGATACGTACATATGATGCAAGTAAGTGACAAGATCATGTCAGTTGCTCGCACATGTGTTGTATAGTATGATTTGTATCAGATCTTTTATGCTGCTTGCATCTGATGTTTGCTGCTTGTGTAGGAGCATGCGCTCTGGCGGGCACCACATCACCTCGGGTCAAGCCCCATCTCCACCAAGGCTGGGCAGCCTTGGGTGATTGTCCAACCTCATGACGTTGAATTTCCCCATTTGTAGCCTGGGCTAAGAACAGTTACACACCTCACAGAGATGGCAGAGATGGCTTGTAGGTGAAATGAGATGAAGGGTATAAAGTCCTTACAGGGGGCTTGGCACATGTCTGCGCTCTGCATATAGAAGCGTTTTCCGCGATCGTTGCCATCACTGATGGCTTACGTGTACTGTTCTGTGGTCATATGCATGCGCTGCATTGTGTAACAGGAGATGGGGTTCTCCTTGCACTCTGTGTGAGTTCACTGTAGCATGTGTGTTCCGGGCTGTAGTTTATGCCAGGTTGAATCTGTATTTCGTTTTCTGTAGGGCGTGTGTGCGTTTCCTAATGGCCTTTCATGTCTTTGTTGCATTGGAGGCTCGTGCCCTGCACACGCTCCTTGTGTGTTGTCACGTGTGCAGATGCGTAGCATGGCACTGGACGTGGATTTGGTTGTGGCACACGTGTCCCGTTGGGATGCGTGCACACACGTCCTGCACAGGAGTGGCAGCCGCGTTGGACAGCAAGCACTGGTAATGCTGGACGCCACACACTGCTTCGTTTGGTCCGTGTGGCATTTTGGTGTTTTATAAAAACATTGAATTAGTTACTAACATTAAAAAAAGGAAAGGTTCACATAAAATCAGTGGACTATTTTCTCTTTGAAAAACTGGAAGACCTGATACTATTGTCCCCTAAGACGATACTCAGCAGGACCCGAGGACTGGCCCCTGCGTGTGTGGCAGGCATTCTCGACTGTTCTCCCACTTTGAACCCCAGGGATGTATGCTTTACCCATTTTCCTTCCCTCTCTGGCTTCCGCAGTTATCTGGATTTGCTACCCTTGGGTGACGAACGCACAGAGTCTGGAATGTGAGACCACCCCCCACCCAGGAGCCCAGCACCCGGATTCCCCGTGCTCTTCAGGGCCTGCCTGCTTCGTCAGGAAGGAGCCACCGGAAGTACTGACCCTGCTGATGGAGAAGAGCAGCCCCGGGCGGTCGGAGCACACGCCCGTGAAGCAGAAGCGCAGCTTCCAGTAGAAGAGGTGCTCCCAGATGAAGGTGATGAGGCTGAGGGCCATGGCGGCCGCCAGCATGTAGAACACGCCCGCCATGTTGTCGATGTCCAGCTGACTGCTCATCACCTCGTTCTTCTCGTTGTGGCAGATCCCGGTGAGCCACAGTGTCTCCAGCTCCTCCATCTCGCCTGGACGGAAGACAAGAGCCACAGGCAGTGAGGAGTGGGCATGCGCTCTGGGCCTGGGACTGGCACAGATGTCCAATGGGCATACAACCTCAAGGCAAGTGCCTGAGCTCTCCAGGCCTGCACATTCTTGCTTGTTGGGTGAAGCTAATAACGGTAAGAATACCTACCTAATATTCTGGGGAGGATGAATGAGAGAATGGATAGTTACGTACAGTCCCTGTTTTTTTTTTTGGTAATTATTATCATTGTCTTCTGCCCTTCCTGCTTTGCTCTACCTCTGTCCCCGAAACCCACCAAAGCCTGGCATAGGACGGGAGATAAACTGGCAGCACCCTCCTGTGGAAAGGCTCACATTCGACTTACAACCCATCACTCCTAGCTGCTTCAGAGCCACAGCTCTCCTGTCTGTGACATGGATATAATAGCTCACACTTCCTAGAGTTTGGTCCTCGCCTTTAGAACATCTGGGGTTATTCCGAGAAGTCCCCCATTACCAGGGAACTTAGGGCAGAAAGCACTAATGGGAAAGAGACTTCTCAATCAGCTCTGAATGGCTCCTTGCAAACTACGCACCTTGCCACTTCAGGCAGCTAGAGACACAAGTGGCGTTTTCAGTGGCAAAGAAAAAGTAGGTGTGCTTCGCATTATTTCGTCTTTTATGTGCGTTTCATCCAGTTGCCATTTAGGAGGACATTCTCTGATCTCAATGGTTAGCAGTTAAACTAGTTTAGCAGTTTGCTAAACTATGGCACTTACACTATGATTCTGCCTTTAAACATTCTCCTTCAAGGACAGTGAAAATCAAAGAAGAGGTATATAATGTTAAATGAGAAGTATGATTTTGGGGGTGTGTGTATCTAAGATATAATATGAAACAGGCAAAGAAAAGTAAAATACTGCAAATGCTTCTTTGATTCCCTTTTGAAGAGGTCAGCACTATTACAGTTTTCATGCTGCTATCTTTGTTAAGTTTTAGGAAATTAATGTGTCATGCTTTTGGTTTGCTCTCACTGTGGATTTGGCTGAAGAGAGAAATCTTAGGTGGATGATGATTGTTTCTGGACCTTTGGAAGATGTTACAGAGTTTTCTTCTGATCTTGGTTACAGTCATTGAGACGTTGGCAAGTAATCTTATTGTTGCAACTTTCTATGCAGTCTGTGCTTTTTCTCTGATTGTGTTTGAGACTTTCCTTTTGTCTTTAGTGTGGAATCAAGGTACAGATTTGCCTTACGATTTTTTCTGCTCTGTGATCAGTGGCATTCTTTGATATATGATTCAAAACTTTAATTCTAGAAAAATCTCCCCCATCCTTACTTAGAATATCGACTCTCCCTCTCCCCCCATTTTCTAAAAATTAATAGACTTGGGTCCCCTGGGTGGCTCAGTTGGTTGAGCGTCCGGCTTCGGCTCAGGTCACGATCTTGCGGTTCGTGGGTTTGAGCCCCGCATCAGGCTCTGTGCTGACAGCTCAGAGCCTGGAGCCTGACTTCGGATTCTGTGTCTCCCTCTCTCTTTCTCTGACCCTCCCCTGCTTATGCAGTCTCTCTCTCTCTCTCAAAAATAAATAAAACATTAAAAAAATTAATAGACTTTACTTTGTGCAGTAGTTTTAGGGTTACGGAAAAGTCAAGGACAGTGGGTACAGCAAGTTCCCATATACTCCTCCTCTGCATCCCCCCCAGTTTCCCCTATTAACACCCCCCCGTGCCAGATGTTAATTTTTTTCCCCACAATTCGTGAACCAGCCTTGATACATTATTAACTAAATTCCACAGTTCGCATTAGGATTCCCACTTTGTGTTGTACAGTTCTGTGGCTTTTGCCCAATGCTTAATTAACACCGTGTATCTGTCGTTACAGTATCATAGAATAGTTTTGCTGCCCTGTGCCCCCTATGCAACTCTACTCACACCCCATCCCAACCCCTGACAAGCACTGGCCTTTTAATGGTGTCTGTAGTGTTGTCCTTTCCAGAACATTCCATACTGGTAACTGTAAGGCACAGAGTAGCCTTTTCAGACAGACTTCTTTCAGGATAACAACATGCATCTTTTGTAAATGTGAGCAGTCATCTGATTTATAAAAAGGTGCAACAAAAATTTAAATGATACAAAATATCAATTTCAGAACACCACCAAAAAGGGAGCGTATTTAACCGTACTCATTCCGTAACGGAGCAAATGGGTAAGTGGAATAATTCACACGGTAGCATATTGCTATATGCACTGGCAATAATAAAAGTTGGTAAATGAAGGCAGAGAACTCTATTAAGATTTAGAACTGAAGGCTTCCAGAATTGTCTGGCATCTGTTCAATGTTGTACTTATGGCTGGAAATGCACGTGATGGGAACTCCAGGGATCTTCCAGATCCTTCCTTTCGGCTCCTGGTCAGCTGTGGCCACCACGTAGCACTTGTGCTGGGAACAGTGTGCATGTAAGTTCCGCCACGTCCTTCTTGGCTTGACAGCTTTCTTTTTAATTGTGAGTAATTTTCCATCACATAGATGTACAGTTTGCTCCTCATCCCTGTGCCGAAGGACACCTCTGTGCCGAAGGACATGTTTCCAGCTCATTTGGGTGAAGACCTAGGAGCATGATGGCAGGATTGTGTGGTAAGAATACATTTTGCCTTGTGGGCAGCGGCCAAGCCCTTTTTCGAAGTGGCCATGCCGTTCGTTGTGTGTCCCCTGTTGAGCTCCCTCAAATCCTCGTCAGCATTAGTCAGTGTTGTCACTGTTTCGGGTTTTAGCCGTTCTAATAAGGTGCGTTGTGGTATCGCATTGTTCTCAGCCCCTGTGGACACGTGATGATTCTTTTTTTTTTTTTTTTTTCCTGAAAATGCTATTTAAAATATCCTCCAGCTCTCTGTTCTGGTCTCTGGTTTGTTCACTTGGCTTTAGTATTTTCCATTCCTGCATCCTCTTTCCTGCAGTCAGCTGCTTCCCACAGATCTATTTTCCAGCTCATTTATTCTTTCATTAGTAATATTTAGCATGATGCTTTCATTTAATCTATTTTAGTTGTGATATTCATTTGCCCATTTTAAAATTCTGCCCGTTCTTTTTTATCGTAATGTCTCATTCTTCTGTTAGGATTGAAAAAAAACTCCTACATTGAATCATTTTAAACCCACCCCCTTTCCGATTATTCTCAGATTATGTTCTGCCTCCCCCCCTCCTTCTTGGGATTCACATGTCTGGTTGCTGTGTGTGCTGACCTCATGGTGGATTTCTTCCTTGTGCTGTTTGTAACTTTGAGAGTTTGAGCTAATCTTCAGCAGAATTGTTCTCCCCTCGAGCATGAGGCCCCGAAGCATACTGGGCGATAGCAGTGTTCCTGGGGTGGGGTTCCGAGTTTGCTTCTTCCTGGTTCCAGATACTCCCAGTGCACCAGTTTCTATATGAAACAAATGTGACTGTCTTTGCCACACCATTTATTTATTTTGGGGGGTGGAGAGCACAAGCAGGGAAGGGGCAGAAAGAGGAGGACAGAGGAACCAAAGTGGGGTCTGCACTGACAGCAGTGAGCCCGATATGGGGCTGTAAGGTCTAAACCAAACAGGCTTTAAGTTTCCCCTCTGAACTAGAAGGTCTAAGGTTCAGTTCCCGGAAACTAACAGGCAGTAACACATTGCCTAGAGCAAGAGAGACCACCCTCGCAGCACCCAATCAGGGAAGGCCAGCTACCACTCTCCACATTCCTAAGGGTGAGGCCTGCAGATGGAGACTTTAGATAGGACCCTGTTACCTCATGTTAAAGTTAACCCGATAGTTGCTGGACAAGACCCTAGGCTCGCCCTGTAATTGGTTAATTTCAAAGATACCCTAAATGTTGTAATTGGGTCCCGCCAAAAGTAACGAACACCCTGGACAATGTGAATGGTTAGAGTTACTGCCAATGCTGTTATACAATAATGATTGGATGTCACAATTTCTTGTAACTCCCCCTTCCTAACCCCATAAAAACTCTACTCAGCCCTTGTTTGGGGCTCTCAGCACGGATCCACTGCGCTGGTGAAGTCTGTGAGCCTGAGCCTGAGCCTGTAATAAAGCCCTTTGCCTTTGCATGTGTGCCTCGGTTTCCCTGGTGGTCTCTGGCCGTTGAGGATATTGCGGCTTGGGCATTACAGGGCTCGAACCCACAAACCATGAGATGATGACCCGAAGTTGGACGCTTACCCTACTGGGCCACCAGGAGCCCCGATACTGATTTAGGTTTCAATTTCTCACTGAGAGCTTCAAAAGGATGACTAGACTTCTTTAACTTTCTTCACGTTGATGGACAGTTTTTTCCTAGTCTTTTCATAGATGCGCTGAGGCGCTGAAGACCTGATTTATGCAGTGGTATCATTTTCCAACCTCCTGGTGGATGTCGAAGCTTCCATCCCCGAGGCCGCTGCACCTCAGCAGGAAAGTGCCCCGAGGATATCCCATCCCCCTCTGTTTCCTTTTCTTTTGATGTTGCTGCTGCAGCTTGTGCGGGCGCGCATGCGCATATGCAAGCATACCTGCGTACAGTGCAAATGCGTGTGCCCTGTGATGCGTTTGTAGCAGGAAAGGGGCTCCCGTGGATTTAGTCTCCATTGTACCACAATACCGGCATGTATAACTTCTGTTATCAGGGCTAGAAAAGCATTCGCATTTATGGGGGGAGAAAAATAGAAAACCTGCCCCTTCGTAAGTTCGTCACCTCCAAGGAAGGGTGCTGGTTCATCAGCGGTGCGGGCGAAGTTACGGGAAGTGACCTCTCGGGTTCAATTCCTTTCCTTCCAGCAGCCTCCAGCGCTGTCTTTCATATGATCACACTTGTCCTGGGAGCCTGAGTAATATCTCAGTGTCCAGACAACACCCCCACCTGCTCATCCAAACCCTTCTACGTTATTGCTTCCTCTCCTCAAAAACACCTGCGCCACGCCTGCACAACTACAGCGTGCTGGGACTTCCTCTCCCTTTGGGGTCGGCCAAGACCCTCCCCATGTGTTGTGTGCCCAGAACAGGGTCAGTCTGGTAACGCAGAAACATCATTAGCTTCCTTTCACGATGTAAATACACAGGTCTGTCTCCTGCCTTCTCCCCAAACCGCTGTCTTTGACGAAGTCATCTCGGTAAACCTCAGTAAACCGGACTCGTGTCGCGAAAGGAGGGCAGACGCACATTTCTCAGTCCCAATTACAGCCTGTTCCAATCATTTTGCAGTTATTCATTTCCTGCCTTGTGGCCTTCTACTAGTTCACTGAACTGTAGTTCAAATACTTTCTTATTTCGTTTTTAATTTACTCAAGTATATTGTAATCTCCTTGGGGGAGATCACGGACCGTGTTTCATGATTTTGATATTTTTCATGGCCTGCAGCACAGAGCAAGCACTGAATCCCTATTTTCTGTTTCTATTTCTTTCCCTGCATCCTGGGGCTTAAATTAGGCAGCACTGCAAACATGTTCAGATCTGCCGGGTGAGTTTGTCTGCCATATAAATAGAGGAAACACAGATCAAAAAGCTTGCCGGGGGCTTAGGAGTAAGGGACCGAGAAGTCTGCGTGTCCTCAGCCGGGGTGAAGCGGCAAGGGTCATTTTTCGAAGGAGCAGCCCCAATATGCTCATTCCACCACCCGTTTCCTCCGTTACAAAGACACCATGGTCTTTGGCAATGTGGTCTTGTGACCTGGAGCTGGGAGGTGGGACAGTTACGTTTCCTGAAGTGGACTCAGTCTTGCTGTGAAGACCAAGGCCAAGGGCTCTCCTGGGAGCACAGGGAGCCTGGCCCGCTGCGGGTTTGCACCCAGGCCACACCGGCTTCCTCCTCGCACCTGAGAGGGCAGGCCCCCCTCCCCATCTCTGTGTCCCCTACCTACCTAGGGGCAGGAAGCTCAGGAGCCCCTGAGAACATCTCTCCCTCCATGTAAGTCACACCTGTGCAAAAGTTCTTCCTGTGTCTGTCATCAGGGGGCAAGATGTCTGACCCCCGCCAACGTTGGCATCGTGTGGTGCCCTGAGGAGGGATGTAAGGCCCGTACACAGAGCGAGCGTCCCAGTTCTCTCCCTTTCCAGCATCGCCAGGGAAAGGCAGAGTGGCAGGGCTTTGAGAGGCAGGAGCCAGAAAGATGTAAAATCTAAAAGGGAATAGGCGAGAATAATTGAGACCGAATCGGGCATATGCCTGAGACTTGCTTCCATCAGCTGCTTGGATGCTGCGGGAAGAGGCCGCCTGGTCCCTTTCCAGCCACTCACTTACCAGGCACAAGCCATGGGTTTCTAGTTTGCAAAAAGGGATCGACGCAAATTCAAGTAGACACCATCCCGAAAATCACAAGAAGGAAACGTTTCAGGTAGAAAACACCAGGATGAGGCTCAGAAGGGAGCGCCTTTCCCTGACGGGTTTGGGGAGCACATCCAGGCACGCTGTCGGGTCTGGCGTGCCCCAGGAAGTCGGGTCCAAGTCTGCCTGCCTTCAACTTAACGACTCAGCTGACCTTGGTCCAAGCACTCTGCTTACCTACCCGTCCACTCATGCATTCCTTAACCTATTTTCCTGTTCTCTTACTTAACGACGTTACATAAATTCCCTTCCGTTTCAGGCGCTGTACCAGGAGTTTCTGAAATTAACCCATGCACCCTTCATACCAACCCGGTGCGTCTAATGCTATCACCACACCCGCTTTACAGATGAGGCACAGAGAGGAACCTGCTCGGACGCCTACCAAGCAGCGCACAATATTATTTACCTTCTACGAGTCATGCTGGAAATCAGTGAGGTCAGGTTTACACCGAGTACTGGTGGAGATACTGTTATTTCCTGCCTGAAGCCAGGGCAGCTGGGGGCCTGGGGTGGGTCTCCTTCCCCTCCCTCGGTCCTGCCATCTCTCAGAGTCTGCGATTCCAGGAAGGCACGACCAGAAGAGAGGCTTAGCCCTCCAAGAGGAATCTGTTATGTCCAAAGTAAGAGAAATCAGTTCCTTATTTGCCCTCCGACTCCTCCTCTGCCCTTCCAGAGGGCCCGCAGGAGCTTTTCAGATTAGATTTCATTGTGCTCCGTAAGACTGTCTCAGAGCTTAGGGGATTGCTTCGGGAAAAGATTTTATAGCATGTGCCGTGACTCGCCTTTAGACTTCCTGAGCATTGCTCCCCCGAGGTCTGCTGTAAAAAGTTCATTTTGAACCTGTACCCTTTAGGCTCTGTCCAGGGTCTGAAAACTGTGCTGCGATACATCTTCTGAAACCAGCCCCCCACAGAGGCGTGCAGGCACACAGCCACATACTGCGTTGGTTTCGGGCCAGCATGCCTGACCCTGGGCAGTGACGCGATGGAGAGATGTGTGTGGTTTGGAGCGGGGTTGTGATGCCCTGTTTCGTTTCCAGTCATGGAAGCTGATACTCTCTGCTTCTCCGAGGTCTTCATTTGATCTTGCCTTCCTCCCTCCTTCATTCATTCATTGGGAAAAGAACATTTCTAAAGCATTGGGCACCTGGCCGGTGGCATGCCGAGACAAATCGTACGGAGTCTTTGGGCTCTGTGAACTCCGAGTCCTTTGGGAGATAGCATCCTGCAAACCAGTTCATTCCGGCGAGAGGTGATGACGGACCCTGCATGGGGCAAGAGGCAGGAAGACACACAGGGCATCTGGACATCAAAGAGAGGTGCAGAACTTGGGAGGAGGAAGAAGTGATCAAAGGGGGGGCAATCACAAAGGACCCAGCTTGTGTGCTGAGTGGGGGTGTCCTTTGGGGACACTGGAGGAGACCAGCTGTATGCTTGCTGGGACACAAGACTCTCCAGGTGCTGTCTCCCCACCGGTAACCTAAGGAAGGCTGTTACAGGTGGGCGGGGTGGGGGGTGGCAGATTTGAATAATGGGGCTTCGGTGTGGAAGTCTCCAATAAATTCCATCTCCGTGTCAGAATCCCTCTTGGAGGCCCATGCTGGTCTCAAGGGTGGGCAGAACATGTGGATGGAACTCATCTGCTCACAGGACACGTGGGAACTGGAAAGAACTCCATTTGCAGGAAACCACTGATAAGGATCCATTGGGAACTGTCATCTCCATCCCCATCGCCTGTAACAATTTACTCTGCCTGGGATCATGCCGAAAACTTGCCAATGGCTACCTCAGCCGTGCGGCTCAGAGGTCTCCACTTGCAGGAAGTCTTCCCTGAACGCACAGGATGTGGGTAGGAGATCATGGTTTCTCCCGGCACAACATCCTGGGTCTGTCGTCAGTAGAGAATCTGTCATACTAGAGTATAATCAACACTTGCTTCTAAGTCCTCCCAATTGGGAGGTGAGTTTATTCAGGTTGGGCACGCTGCCATCATCTTCTTGTAGGCCCAGTCCCCGGCACAGGGCTCGACACACAGGGGACCCAGACACCTGTGTTGGCTGTAGATGACACGAGGCTTCTCTCCTTGATCAGCCTGTGACACGCTGTTCTGAGCATAAACAAATGCCAGAGAGAGGAAGGAATCCATCAAGTCCAAGCAGCGGGGTCCGGAATCATTTGTGAAGCCCAGAAATCAGGGCCGACTCTCGGGCCCGCAAGTTTCCCGATCAAAGATCCGAGCATTGGTTTGGTGGTTCCCCACAGGGACCCGGCTTCCATCTATAGCCGGGAGACGTCAGGATGGTGTCGCTGCCGGTCCAATTAGGGTTCTGCTGTGACCGCCAAGAGGGGAGCTGACCCCGTTTCCATCCTGTTTCATGTCTTGCCCAGGGACTGGGCACTTTATGTCTCTCAGAAGCCCGCATGGAATTGGAAGTGGCAAAGGAACAGTTTTCTTTGTCGAGAATCTAGGGCACCGTCATTGATAGGCTCAGGACGAGGACAGATTTGGTTACTGTGAGCTCTGACCTGCGGTCCCCGGGAGTGAGACTGTTGGGGTCTGCAGGGCTGAGACTGCGTGTTCACCTTGTCTGGTTGCTCTGGAAGGAAAGTGCCGGTCAGGCCGGGGATGGAGTCTGTGGACCTGGAACCGAGTGAGGTCAGCTAGATTGTTCTGTTACTGACCGTGGTGCCTTAGCTTCATTAATTTTACACTCTTGACTCCAAGCCAGTGACCTTGGATCAGAAATAATAGCATTCCAGAGCCTAGGACCTCCGTATCCATGACCTATGAGGGTCACTGAACAATTGGCTGGAGAGGAAAAAAATAATATCTTCAGTGGTGGCGGCGGTGGCAGTGGGGATAGTACAAGAAAGTGGGCACAAATAGACTAAATCTGGAAGATGCATCTCCCTTATTTAAATGTCAGAATATTCCATTTCGGTATAATGCTGAGAAGTCACAAAAGCAAAATAAAAATAGGGCCAAGCTTAAAAGCACCCAGTTCGATGCAGAGACAGGCTGTCTTTGGCATAAATGTTTTACTACCACCTTCCAGCTGAGGTCTCTGCTCTGTGGACAGAGCCCCGAGCGCCGCACGAGGCAGTGCTGCTGGTTGCCATCTGGCTGACATTTCACAGGCCACACGATCAACCGTGCGGTGTGGAGTTGGGGAATTTTATGCACACAGGTCCCCAGCCTGTGTGTTCTTGAAGGGAAAGGAAGAAGAGGGTCCAGGTTGGGCCATCCCATCAAACATCAGACAACCTACCTGCTCGGAATTCTCCAACAGACGGAGGGGGTGGGGAGAAATAATTCTCTAGAGTAAAACTGCAAGAAAAAGGGCAAGATGTTCAGGAACTCCCATGCGCGCCTCTCACACGTGAGGACGATCAAGGGGCCATGGCTTCGCAGGCCTACGCGCTCGTGAGCATACGTGAATTCACAGTAACTTTTTGACAATTGCACATTTCCCCCATCAATAGTCCTGAAATCCTAGGACACATCTTGTGTGAATGTGAGGGCTTTTTAATACCACAAAGGGATTTTGTGTTTTAATAGACTATAGAGGTGGGCGGGGGTGGGGTGGGGCAGGGGGGTGTAGAACAGGATGGCAATAATCCCATAACCCAGGTTGGGGAAGATCTTTCTTGCAGCAAGTAAAATGGCATCGCTACTTCTTGGTTCCTTTTTATTGAAGGGTGGTCAGAAAGCTTCCCGAGGCCATAGAGTCCTTACCCAAAGGGGATCCCCCCCATTTGCCCATTTTGTCTGCATTCTTCATCATTGAAGACAGGGCAGGGACTTAAAGGGCACTCAAGACTTGGTTGTGGCATGGAGGAGAAAGAGAAGGAGAGGGTGGGAAGGAAAGCAGAGGGGAGAGGGAGGAGGGAGGAAGAGAAGGAGGGAGGAGAATGGAGAAGAATAGAAAGGGGAGAACTTTACAGGAAGGCCCCTGTATCTGCGGTCAATGCAGACTAACCAGAGGGGAAGACCCGGTCTGTTTATGGAGGGGGGGGCTGCCACTTAAGAGAGCTCTCAGACCTCTTTGATGACACCCCTCTTCCTGGTGTTCCTCTGGCCTCCTTTCGTCTCTCAAGTCTGAAGTACCAGAAGGGGTGAGACCATTGCCAGGGAAGAGTGGAGAGTGGATAGGGATGGGGGCATGGTTAGACTCAGATGTCACCTCAGGAACGTGCGCAGGGCAGGCCCCCAGTTCTCTTGCTCCATTCGACAAAAGAAGGAAAATGGAGAAGGAATCGGGGGTCTCTAAACCATGGGCTACGATCATACAAGAAAATCCAACCAGCGCCATAATGCACACACCTGTAGTTCAGTTATACACGCCTGCTTTGCCTGTCTCCTCGAAGGGGGAAACAGGGCACTCAGAAATTACTGGAACCACACAACCTGCCAGTGGGAATGTAAACGGGTTGTACGTGCCCTGCCAATTGTTTGGAAGCACCTGCTGGAACAGAGTATATGCACATTCTATGACCCAGCAATTTCATTCTGTAGGTATATCGCCAATTAAGCGCCTACATGCACCCGAAATGTACAAGAATGTTCGAAGCAGACAAAATAGCAAGATAACACAAATGCACATCGACAGCAAAATGATAAATTCCAGTATGTTCATATAACGGAATGCCATGCAGTCATAAATAAATAGTGAGCTTTCGTTCTGTGCATTAACATGGATCAGTGCCCTAAAAGATACAGATGAATAGGTGTTGTATGACTTTACTATGTATTTGAAGTTCAAAAGGAGGCAAAACCTACCCATAGTCCTGAAGAGCAGAGGGGTGGTCACGTTTGGCTGAGGGGAATCTAGCTGGGAGTTTTCTAGAGTGCTGCTCGTGTTCTAGATTTGTAGTTGGGTGCCAGCTACACAGCTGTATAGAAATTAAATGGACATGGGATTTGTGCAATATAATGAATATATGTTATAATTTACAGAAGAAAAAAAAGGTGTGAGGGTGAAAGGCATTCTTCTATTTCGAGAGTCAAGAGAGAAAATAATAAGGGGAAGAAAAAAGACTTTCTAAACCAGAAAAAAAAAAAAACTTATTTTTTTCTAGAAACATGAATTTTTTTTTCCCAAAGAAAACGTTCTTAAAGGATAAAGAGGGATGAGTTATGTTAAATTCTTCCATAATGTTGGAATTATCCTAAAAGAACATTTTGGACACTTATGATTGAACCAGAAGTCACCAGTCTTTCTATCAAGGTCCAATTTGTAAATATTCTCAGCTTTGTGGGCCATCTGGTCTCCATCCTAACTACTCAGCTCTGCCCCTACAAGATAAAAGCATCCTCAGACACACACGGTGACTTAAAAGGATGTGTCTGTGTTCCAATAAAACTTTATTGACAAAAATCTGGCAACAGGCCAATGCGGGCCATAGTTAGCAGAATCCTGATTTAAGCAATTGAAAAAAATGAAAAAAGTTTAAAAAAAGCATGCATATATATGAATAAGAATAAATCCCAATTAAGGAGACTCTTGTCATTGTTACACTGTATGACACTTGCTGAGTCCCTACCGTTTGATGGGTACCATCCCTAGCGGTCTTACCTCATTCAACTTAGTAAGGTCAGCACCATTATAATCCTAATATAAAGAGGACTGTGGCCCTTACAAAGGATAAATAACTTTCCCTAGACCATGGAGATCGTAGACATCAGTTATATTTGAACCCAAAGCCTTTGGTCTTCACTGTAACCCATGTTGCTACATTTAGGACTTCTTTTGGCGTGAAATATTACAACCAAAGTCTTAATAAATTACTTAGCTATACAAACTGTCCATAAAAGTCTATATGTAAAAACAGTTACATGTTTCCAAAAAAGGAAAAGACGACTCAGAATTTTTTTTTCATTTTCACTACTATTCAAAGGAACTCAAATTAAGGCATCTCTAAGATAGCACACACTCCTTCTAAAACGGCAGAAAGAGCTGTAATGCTCGGAGCCGCTTGATGGTTTTAAAACTGGTACACTGGTGCATTATTAATAGTACTTTTAGGTGGGAACAAACTTTTGGAGAATTAACAGGACACTATAGATCAAAACTCCTAGAGATGTTTATAGCATTAACCCTTCAAATTCTACCTCCAAGAGTTTGTACAGATAGACAATTCAAAAAAAAAAATAGGCATGGGGACACCTGGGGGGCTCAGTCAGTTAAGCATCCTACTTTTGGTTTTTGCGTAGGTCATGATCTCACGGTTTGTGAGACTGAGTCCGGAGTCGGGCTCTGTGCAGATGGTGCAGAGCCTGCTTGGGATTCTCACTCCCCTTCTGTCTCTGCCTCTGTCTCTTTCTCTCAAAATAAATAAGTAAATATTTTAAAAATAGGCATGGGCATGTTCCTTTCATCACTATATATACTAGAAAAAAAATTTTTAACAGGAAAATAATGTAGGAGCACCTGAGAGGCTCAGTCAGTTGAGCATCCTACTCTGAATTTTGGTTTAGGTCATGATGTCACAGTTCATGAGATTGAGCCCTGCATTGGAATTCCGCCCCCCCTTCCTCTTTCCCTCTCTCTCTCTCTCTCCCTCTGCCCTTACCCTGCTCACACATGTGTGTGTGGCCTCTCTCTCTCTCATTTTTTCTCTCAAACATTTTTGAAAAAGGGAAAATAATGTAATGAATTATGGCTTCATAATGGTTATGACATTTTATACCCAATTTAAAATAACTGTAAGGACTAGATGTAATGACATGAAAAAAAGTTTAAATTACAATGTAAATTACAATGGAATATATAAGTGTATATAACCAATTCTTATATATATTTAAAGCAATGTTTCTGCATGAAAAAGGACCAGAAGGTAATATCTAAACTGAAAATAATTCTGTTAAGGCAGCAGACTGGGGTGATTTTAATATGGACATTACATTGCCTTTCCAAATAAGGGTTTAAAAGATGTAGACTGAAAGGGATTCGGGGCCAGTGTTTATCCATCCTGTAATTCCCACATCAGGTTCTGTGACATCAGTGTTTGACTTAGCAGCAAGCCATTCATTATGTCTTATTTCAACTTTGATGGTTCTCTTGACATTTGACTTTCCCTGGTTTGAGCGATTCGCCGCTTGTCAGGCACGAATTTGGCACCGCTGACCTTGTTCTAATCCTGGCATCAGATTGATGATAAACACTGCAGCTCTGAATCTCAGGGGACCTATCAGGAAAGTCATTGCTAACTTAGGCACATGAAAACCCTCCAGCATGGAGGGAAAGTCAATGGCCCTCCAGGATATTTATGGATTTTATCTGTTTCTTAAGTAAGTGCTTTTCCATTATTATTCCAAATATGTTGCTAGTTAAAATTAGGAGGGAGATAAACAAGTCTAATTTTTACGGTACCATCTGGTCACAGGCCAATGAAGAAGCACTCAAACCCTTTACTGCTAATCTAAGCTTACGACCACACATTTCTTCCTTTCAGAACATTTCGCTTCGGAATGCATAGTCTGCCGTGGTTTTCCATCCAAATGGTCACTGACCACCACGCCCTATGGGTCAATGGCATCAAAGCTGCCATGCTGTGTATTATGTGAGGTCTGTGGGCCTGTCGGAGTCACAGAGGATCTCCCTGTGTTCCTCACTGTGGTCGCTGGGCGGGCTGACGCTTACATGCTCCATGGCACTGATTTCTTGGGTTTTCCCCATCTCCAAAGTCTCTGGAGATGGAAACCCAGGCGAGAGCCCTGGGAGACAAGGCTGGATAGAACGCCGGGTAAAGACCCAATGTCATGGACCCCAGATGAGTGATCTGTTGGCCACTGGCATCTGTGTCCAGTACTTATGCAGCAGAGAGTACTGCTACTAAGAATGAAATACTGTTATTCTAAGGAACGGTATTTAAATCTTCCTGTGTTTTAGCATATCCCAGTGAAGATGTACAAAAATGCTTCAGGGGGTGAAAATTAGGTATCTAGATTTTTCCACAGGCTCTCCAAGCAAGTCTGATGGACACAGATGTGCCACTAAAGCACTTTCTAAGGAAAGTAACTATTATTCTCAATAGCACAGGAACCAATATAATCATTTTTATATTCCACCACCTGGAGCTTAGAAGCTGCTCAGTTATTGTTTGTTCAATGAGCGTCTAAAGGCAGAGAGTGAATGAATGAATGAACTGGGTTCATAAATCAGGGGGCTCTGTCAATGGCGCCCAGTCTTGCTAACTTGATTATAAAGTTCGTGATTTACAGAGTAGCCTAGCTCAGCCCAAACTGTGATTTCTGCCTTTGAAGTCTCCATTTGATTAAAACATGTTTAGCCACGAACAATAACCTTCTGAAATGCCGGGGATTATGCGGCTCCGAGGAGCTCTGTGGGGGACGAGCAATTCCGGCAACCAGGACGGGTCTTTGTGAACCTGGACAGGCTTCTCTGCAAGCCTGTATCGGGGCCAAACATCTGACTCCTCTTAATTACACTCTGTCCTTGCCCCGTGCCTTCTCCGCTCTGGCTTCTGGGTCCTGAGTTTTCCCCAAACTGCCAGGCTTGAATGATCTCAGAAAGCATGCTGAGCCGGTTCCCATGGTGCTGGGACCTGGGGGGCATGGACAAGTCTCCTCTGTGGAAAATGGGGAAAAAAGCATAGGTCACTTGCTCTCCCATCCTCAACCTCTGTGGCCAAGTGACTCTATCCAGTGTCATCGTCAGGGGACCGATGCTGTGCCTTCAGTGAAAGAGGAGTGAATGCTGAATCTGGATTCTGACCAATCTTCATTTAAGGCACAGCTCTGACCCTTTCCAGATGGGAATCCTTCTGTAGAGACGCCGGCGAGAGTTGGAGCCCACCAAGGAGAAGCCGTACTGCATCCTTGTTAAAGCAAAGTCCCTGTGGCCTGTTTAGCTACATCCCGATCTCGGATCTGCCACTTAGGAGCTTGGACACATTAGTTGACCTGCCTGTGACTCAGTTTCCTCATCTGCAGACAGGAGTTACTGATCATAACTCATGCCATTTAGCCACTGTGAAGACTGGATAACAGTAATACACAACAGACTGACATTATTATGTGACCCCTCGTTCTCCCGAAGTGTCACCTCTTCCTATAAATGTCTGTAACAATAGCAGTGACCACGGTGGCTGTTGAGCCACAGAAGCATTTAGAGAAATGGAAACCGTCTCTTCCCCTCAAACGGGGCTCTCAGATCCTCGACGCCTCCTCTCCTCCAAATCATCCATGCTCATTCCCCGGCCTTATTTTGGCATTTATCTCTTTAAATTGGTCGAGGCTGCTGTTTGCACTAGGGTGTTGCTGAGTCATCTGAGGACACGGGACCGATGTCACGAAGAACTGCTGGCAGGGAGGCCAGCAGGAGACAGATTAGAGGCCTCCGTGAGTCAGCGGCGGTCCGCGCCTCGTGCCCTCCTGGAGCCAGCCGAGGCGGGGCGGCTGTGGGCTCTCGGACGTCTCCAGTCCCCATGGCACCCAGGCTAACTGCTCAGTGGAACTAATGCAGCTCGCCCTGCGAGATGCCCAGGCGGAGCCCTGCCTGCCTCTGGCCTGCTCTCCGTGCTCCTGTCTCCTCCTCCCTCCCCTGCCTTCCTTTCTCCTTCCTGTTTGACTCCCTTCTTCATCATTCCTGCTCTGACTTCTGGCTTCCCTTCCATTTCGTATCGTCCTATGTCTGGGTCCCTTTCTGCCTCCCTGTCCGGCTTGCCGCCTTCTTCTTTCCCCACCCTCACCTCCCCCTTCCCTTAGGAGAACCGGAAAACCTACAGTTTTAAGTCTTCTATGCCCTTCTTGCCTTCTTCCAGACGGTCTAACACTGGGAGCCATCACGCTTTTTCTACGAAGGGCCAGACAGTAAATATTTGGAGCTTGGCAGGCTGTGCGGTCGCTGGTGTGGTATCTAGGCTCTGCCGCTGCAGGGCAAAAGCAGCCACCGGCGGTGTCTGGGTGAACGGGGACGGCTGTGTTCCAATAAAACTTTATTTTCAAAAATAGGCAGTGGCTGGATTATGGGCTGTGGCCATAGTTGGCCCAACCCGGGGGAGTACACTATTTTTCCTGTTTTCCTCCTTGATGCAGAGACCACAAACTTGGTAACAATTTGTGATCCATTTCAGTGCTAAAAGCCAGAAAACATATCATTTTGCTGGTTGTGTCTATCCCAGAAAATCGTGTTAAATAGAAAAATCCAAGGGGCGCCTGGGTGGCTCTGCCGGTTAGGTATCCCACTTTGGCTCAGGTCATGATCTTGCCACTTGTGAGTTCGAGCCCTGTTTCGGGCTCTGCCTGGAACCTGCTTTGGATTCTGTGTCTCCCTCTCTCTCTGCTCCTCCCCTGCTCATGTTGTCTGTCTGTCTCTCTCTCAAGAATAAACAAATATTAAAAAAAAAAAAAGTAAATACAAAATAAAAATCCAAAACAGAGATTTGACTACAAGAGTACACAAATTCAACGGAAGAATTTGCCTCTGTCTTATAGTGAATACGGTGGTCAGAGGCTTGGGAAGATTTTCAGATTAGATAGTGGTTTAGTGATTACTTTCTGTGACTCTCTGCCTAGACACTTAATGTCCTTCCTAAAGAAAATGGCATCGCCTTCATCAGAGGAGTATTTAATGGATAAAGTAAGCCCTGCAAAAGAGTGCTGGTAGTGTTTTCTTTAAACAAAAAAAAGTTTATTTATTTTGAGAGAGCATGAGGGGGGGAGGGACAGAGAGAGAGGGAGGGAGAATCCCAAGCAGGCTCTACACTGTCAGTGCAGAGCCCAGTGCGGGGCTTGATCTCTCAAACCATGAGATCGTGACCTGAGCCGAAATCAAGGGTCAGACACTTAACAGACTGAGCCACCCAGGTGCCCTAGCCTGTACCCCTTTCAAATCCATTCATTCATTTGTCCCCGCATCAGTGAGCTCTATGTCCGCACCAAGCTCGGTAGTGGGTCCTAAGGGGGGGGCGGAAGGGCAGCGTGAATGGACGTAATAGATCCGCCCTCCTGGCACTGGGAACGCAGCTCCCCTCGGTGGCACAGGGAACCAGGGCAGTCAGCACTGAGCGGGCATCTGAGAGGTGCCAAGCACTGGACTCGTTTATGTTTGTTTTCACACAACCCCCAGACAACTCCAATCTAGAGACGAGGACACTGGAACTCCGAGAAATTAATTTGCCCAAGATCACGCAGCGAGGAAGTTGTAGAACCTTCTATCTTTACCCTTCACTTGCATTGCTCTGCTGCATGCCACAAGAATGCCGTAAGCGTGGAGCTGCGGGGGGGGAGGGGTCACAGTTTATAAATGTCATCTAGTGTAGAGCTGTGGTCTTTAAGGAGATCTTAAAGGAGGGCACCCAATCAATGGGTTCAGGAGGAGAAGGGAGGGAGGAACTCCATTTTTAAAGGGGGCTTCATGGAAAAGTTCAAGCTTACCTGAAAAGACTTTGAATGGTAGAATTTGAGACGCCGCAGAAAGCTAAATGAGGAAAATGTTTAGGGGCCCCTCGGTGATCTCCTGGACCAACACTGCCCGCACATTTCTAAGCCAGCCTAGGAAGACAGGCGAGGCTGCAAAGGCCACGCCGTGGAGTGGAGGCAGGGCCACCCAAGCTGTGGGAGGGTCCAGCTCTCCCCGTGATGCAGACATTAGCACAAAGGTATTAAGCTGAGAAGCGGCACTGGGGCAGCGAGGAGGATATTAGCCACCCATCCAGCGGCTCAGAGCAATTTATGAGAATGCTAATTAGATACACGAAGAGTTTCTGCAATCACACAACCCCTCTCGGCTCTGGCGGGCAGCATGGGGTCCCTCACCACCCAAACTCGCCCTGCCTGCTTCACGGGAAGAGAGGCCAGCAAATAAAGGAATCAGGAGCACTGACGGACTTCCCCGCGGACTCCCCAGTCCAAGATCTGTGAGCACGGCTTCCTGGAGTGGTGCCTTCCAAAGCTTTATAGTCTATTGGAGCAAGACGCCTTATCAATGCAGAGCAGAACATGCCGTCCCTCCAGTTTCTTATCGATCTGGATGAGTCTTTAAAACAACTACTTGGGGGCGCCTGGGTGGCTCAGTGGGTGAAGCATCTGACTTCAGCGCAGGTGATGATCTCATGGTCTGTGGGTTCGAGCCCCATATTGAACTCTGTGCTGACAGCTCAGAGCCTGGAACCTGCTTCTGATTCTGTCTCCGTCTCTCTCGGTCTCTCCCCAACTCATGCATAGTCTCCCTCTCTCTCAAAAATAAACATTAGAAAAAATCTTTTAAAATGATTGCTTGCAAAGTTGCAGTTACAAAGGGTCAAAGGGGCCCCAGTGGGTACCCATCCAGCTGAAATGACATATATGGTATCTTTCACATAGTTCATATATGCTATCTGTCATATATGCTCAGGTAGGCTAGAACTGGGGCCACTAACTAGTTTCAAATGGGGAGAGTCCTGGTGAAATGGGTTGAGTTAACCTCCCCCATTAATACAATATTAGGGACGCCTCGTGGCTCAGTCGGTTAAGTGTCTGACTTCAGCTCAGGGTTATGATCTTGTAGTTCATGAATTCTAGCCCCATGTTGGGCCATGTGTTGACAGCTCAGAGCCTGGAGCCTGCTTCAGATTCTCTGTCTCCCTCTTTTGCTCTGCCCCTTCCCCACTGTCTCTCTCTCTCAAAAATAAAAAAATACAATATTAACACAGGGGTGACATGTGTCCTCTCAAATATTTCATATGATAGCCATCATATAGATATATACACAATGCGCCTGGGTGGCTCAGTCAATTGAGCATCTGGCTTCGGCTCAGGTCAGATCTCACATTCGTGGGTTTGAGCCCTGCGTCAGGCTCTGTGCTGACAGCTAGCTCGGAGCCTGGAGCCTGCTTCGATTCTGTGACTCCCTCTCTGTCTGACCCTCTCCCCTGCTTGCACCCTGTCTCTCAAAAATAATTTTTAAAAAATTAAAAATAAAAGATGTCTACACAATCGAAGTGTGGTGGAATACAGCATATAAATAAGTTATAAAGATATATGATATACATACATCCATTTGATTTTATTTGTACGGTGGACTCGGACGAGATACCAGGGACCAGTAATATATTTCTGGGTTTAGAAATAAACCAACAACCACGAAAACTGAGCGGTGCAAAGAGGAAGATTAAATGCGGCTGGGTGCTAGAGCGTATTATTTATAGCTAAGGTGATCAGAACCGGAGTTACAGGAACTATAAACATCCATACAGCGTGTGGTCCATAGACCAGCAGTGTCTGCATCACTTAGAGTTTGATAGAATGCAAAATCTGAGGCTCCCCCTCCCCCTCAGGACTGAAACAATCTGCATTTGAACTACATCTCCAGGTGATTCCTGTTTACCTTAAAGTCTGAAAGCTCCACAAGTGACCCACTCCAGCCTCATTTTCCTGCTCTGCAAAAGGGGGATAAGATCGCCCCAGAACGCTGTGTGAAGGGCTGCTAGGAGCATCCGTGAGTCCCTCGCCCTGTGCGGTGCCATTGAGTATGGGCCCCACAATGATGGTTCCCTTCCTTTTCCTCAACATCGCTGGCTGCTGAACTATATTATTATACAGTGTCGTTCTCCTCAGTCTCTATTTGCCTGCCTCTGTACACCCAAGGGGCTTTAACATCTACGATCCCCCGTCCATCTCTTCAAGTCCTAGGATCACATTTTAAAAAGTACAAAATCCATAAGATTGATGGGACCTAACAGATCTCCCATTCAACCTCTCCTGTGAAGCCAGAAGTGCCCTTTTTTTTTTTAGGTCACAGACTTACATATTCTTTATTTCTCACTCAAGGGTCACCTTTTAGGTGCCAGGGAGATACCAGATACTCAAAAGATATTTGCAGCTTGCTGGCTGAGTTAATGAATGAGGCTCTATGAACTCTGGCCCATTCTGTTTTTGTATAAATCTTACTACATCTATTCTTCATGACTTACTCGCCTTTTCATTCTTCCATTAAAAAACCCAAGCCTATCCCATATTTCTTCTGGACTCCTCTCTCACCTATCCAAGACACCTAAGAATATACATCCAACATATGTATATATTAATTCATATTTATGAATTATTATAAATATGTTTGTATTTGAGATTAGATATTTTAAGTTTATACATTGCCAACCAACTGGACGGTAAGTTCCCTGAAGGAGAGAAGAAAAGGACCGTGACATTTCCCTCTAGGAAAATGTTTCTCAGTGAATGTTTGATTCTGACGATCAATGCTAAAAAGTACCCATGAGTGTTGTTACTAAAGTACCAAAGATCCCCATGGTGCCCTCCACGATTTGAGAAAGGACACAGCAATTAGACGGGAAAAGGAAGGTAAACTCTTACTGGAAGAGTTACTGGAACTCTTACTTACTCTTACTGTGTACCTCTTAAGGGAAGTCACCAGTCCATTTCCTAGGGAAATGCCTGGCAGGCTTCATGTAAGAGGCTCCCCCAATAACTAAACACTCCACTCAAAGGTTATATTTACACAGCTCATTAGGAAAATTTTTCATACTTTTGACACTCATTAGACTCGTAATCGTCCACCGAAGCTACTCTATAACAAGAGATAAACACTCCATTCTAGAGGATGAATAATAATTAGGTACTGCTTAGCACTGCGCTCTTTACAGGTCTAATTTTAGAGCATAATTAATCCTGCTGAAGCTGCATAAGATAAGTGAAATATTTATGCAGCTGTGTTAATTCATGTATTTACTCCTAGAGAGACATTCAGAATTGGACATGGCTTTCCGGGAAGATTATCTTAAGACGCCCCCTGGAGCAACGTCATTTTCTCTCCAATGCCTCTGCTTCCAGATGGTCTCTAAAGATGGAGCCGAGAAGACACATTTCCCAGTCCCGAAAGTCAGCCCGGGAAAGCGGTGACTGAGGACAGAAAATATGTGTAAAAGTCAAGATGCTCTGCCGCTGCAAGGGACACACTTTTGGTCCCTCTGGATGCCTGCACTCTGTACTTTTTATTTACCACGAAGAGGGCATTTTCTGTTCAGGTTGTTTCCATGATACTGTTAACCACCAATACAATACGAAGTAGGCTGTACTGAATCCTGGAGTTGTGGAGGGACAACAATAAGGAGGAGGAGGTGGAGAGTGGTAATGACAAGGAGACCGGTGATGATCGTGCTGGTGGTAAAATGATGGTGACGGTGGTGATGGTGATGGTGGTGATGATGGTGGTAATGATGGCCACGGTGGTGGTGATGGTCGTAATGGTGATGATAGTGATGATGATGGTGGTGGTGGTGATAATGGCTATGGTGGTGGTGGTGGTGGTAATGGTGACGAAAGAGATGATGATGATGGTGGTGATGATGATAGTGGTGATGTTGGCCATGGTGGTGATGATGGTGGTGATGGTGATGATGAGAGTAGTGATGGTGGTGGGGATGGTGGTGGTGGTGATAGTGATGATGATGGTGGTGATGGTGGTGGTGATGATGGCCATGGTGGTGATGATGGTGGTGATGATGATAGTAGTGATGGTGATGATGGCTGTGATGGTGGTGATAGTAATGATGATGATCATGTTGGTGCTGGTCATAATATTATAATGATAATGAGGGTGATGATAGTGATGGTCCTGATAACGATGATGGAGATGATGGTGGTAATAGCTAGCATTTATTGAACCACTTATCTTTCCAGGTGCTGTGCTTAGCTAAGCTCTTTACAGGCATCCTCCCTTTCATCCACATGCCAGCCTTATCAGGGATATATTTCTGCAAGCTTTTGTTCACAGGTCAGTAAACTGAGGGTAAGATACCCCCCTCATAGAAGTATTTGTCAGTGGGGCAATAGATTTAGTTCAGATGGATCCCATATTACTTGTGCCTAAAGGATCTATACATCTCAAGGGTATAATTATCCAACTTTGAGAGACACCCTAGGGAATTAAATGAAACAGGAATGTTACATAATTGACCCCCTTCCAGAGTAAGGTCCCTGATGTAGAAACTCTACCACTTTCCAACTAGCCCTCTGAGCTTCCATCTCCTCTTCTGTAAAATGGGCATAAGCAACACTGGAATCTCCTAAAGTTATTATGGACATTAAAGAACACCGGTAATGTATGCAATATGGCAGCTGGCAGGTCTTCCAGGTTGTGGTTCCATAAGAGATGCTGTAAGAGCAACGGCAAGGATAACAGTAGGAGTGGGGTTGGAACTCACTTCTTTGGCAGCTACCCGTCATATTAGGTTTCCTGTCAAATAAAGACCACCTTAACACCAACCTTCTGTCCATCCATGTGTTTGTTCATTCAGTTCCTCATTGGCCAGTTAGCAGGTCAGGATATGTTCAGGATTTTGTTCAGGGGTTTACTGATAGAAACAAGACTCCCGTTTGTTCAGGAGTCCGCCCCATGTAGCGGTACTTGGGTAACCACCATGGTAGGCAGAGCAAATGGTCCCACCTCTCCACTCCTCTCTGTGTCCACACCCCCTGTCATATAACTCCACACTCCTCCCATAAAAGGCAGAGTATACCTCTGATCTCTTTACTTTGGGCTTGGCCACCTGACTTGCTTTAGACTGAAGGGTGTTAGCAGATGTGAACACAGCAGAGCAGAGACTTGAAACGCACATGTCCAGTTAGATGTCCTTCTCTGTCCCTGTGACACGGCCAAGAAAAGAGTTTCTCCCAGGAAGCTTGTTGCCCTTTTGGCCTGAGACCCGGAATACACACACACAGAGCAGAGACCACACATTTGATCACCACAGATGCCCAGCAGAGGCCAGAGCCACCAAGGCCACCACAGCCTGACACAGAGCCCCTCCGGCCCACCTGCACCCCCACAGGCAAAATAAATGCTTACTGGTGGACGCCTCTAAGATTTCACAGCCAGAGCTCGCTGACACAGCCACAAATCACTATTACACAACAGAGAACATGGCTCATGATCAGAAGAAGGTACAAATGCCCCACAGGGAATTCAGAGGATCAGATGTTCTTATTTGGGAGTTAAATATAAAACACATTTAGATGTTTTGATGGCACTTGGAGAGTCAAGGGTTTAATTCTGGGAGCAGAGAGAGAAGAAGGTGGATGGAATTGTGCACCTTGTTCAGAAGCACGCCACACTGTGCGCCACCCTCTGCCCATTTCAGTGTTGTATCTGACCGCAGTGGTTGCGGGAGTTCACCTTTCCCAGCTCCAGGGGCCCAGCATCCTCTGTGACCATCTCTGAATAGGGCCCCAGCCGTCCTTGAGTGCAGCCCCTGCCCGGGGCCCAAGCCTTTGCACCCCACTCACACTCACTCAGGTTTTCCGGCTCCACCTGTCATGAGGCTCCCTTTGCTTTTCCTTTCTCAGTATTGGCAATTCAAAGGGAAACCCACACGCTCACTGAGCCAGGATGGCATCCTAAACACCATGGCATGGAACTCTGAGGTCACCAACCTGGGAGTACGGAAGGACATACTGAGGGAGATGTTGGCTGGAGACACAGTCAGCCCAGTTACCTACACCGTTCCACACATGCCAAAGTCCCCTTAGACTGTAATACCCATGGGGGTGGGTCTATCTTTTGGCGTGACGAGCAAGAGATAGACTTCATTCTTCTTCTAGAGAGTGCCTCTCCTTCATTCCTCTTAGGATAATAACAGGAGCTGTTTGTGTTAGTACAACAGAACCCCACCCCTTGGGCCCTCCTGATGGGCCGAGGAAAAAGTCTTTGATCCAAAATGCATCAGGAATCCTTCCTCTGCCACGCAAAATTTAGGATTTAGAGAACAGAGGTTCGGACTGGAGCCGAGTTCATGTAAAGTCATGGTTTTTCTAGCCCAGCACTACTGACATTCGGGGTCAGGTGATTCTGTGTCTTGAGATGTGGGGGGCATCCTGGGCACTGGGAGAGGTATGCCAGTATCCCTGGCCTCTACCCCTAGAAACCAGGAGCAAACAGCCTCCCAATCATGACAATCAAAGATGTCTCCCGACAGAGCCCAATACCCACAGGGGAGCCCAAACCGCCCCCATCGAGACCCAGTGCTCTAGGACAGGACCTATGAATTCCTGCTCTTAAGACCCCAGAATCTCTCTGGTTCTGGTTTTCTTTTCTCTAAACCTATTTGCTCAACTCTTTCCTCAATTCACCAAGATAGGCACTTCTGCATCCTTAAAATAAATCTCTTTTGAAAATTTTGTGGTCTAAAACTGGCTACCATTACAAGCAACCTAAAAAAACGTGGTAGCGTGTGAGAGGCACCCAACAAACAGGGAGCGAACTCATCCTACGCGGATCCATTGGCAAGCCAATCAGAAAGCAGAGAGAGTGCAAGGGTGTCAAGTCCCCCGAAAGTGAGCGGGGTCACCCAAGGTCTTACCATCACCCACAAACTGGAGCAGGGCCAGGTCAATCTGCCTCTTCCAAGGGGAGCCCTTCTGGAGAGCGATCCCATAGCCAGTGGTGGCAAAGATGTACCCGCTCCCGATGGTCACCAGCTTGCAGCCTTCATCCCTCCCAGCCTTGTAGTTCAAGACCGCCGCATCGTAGATGAAAGCATCCAGTTTCCTGCAATGATAAAACACCAGGGGGTCATGGGGATGGCAGGGTACCATTTCGGGGCCCAGATCCCAGGGCCCGATGCGGCACCACGCACTTTTTTTCACACCACCCAGCGTGACTCAGGCCCGCTCCATCCCGTCATCATAAAAGGATCTATTTTTAATGAGGAGGTAAAAGCCAGAACCTTTTCTCTCCAAGTTACAAGAGGCAGCTAAATAAAGACATGAAGAATCCTTATGCCCAAGTGAGTAAACAGTTGAGTTTGCTGGTTTGTTAAGTGTTTGCCCTCAGCGCTCCCAACAGTGGAGAACAGCGGCCTATTTAGAAAAGTTTGCATCAGACCAAAATAAACCATTAAGGGACAGGAGAACTTGGTGGAGGGTGCGGGGAGGGAGCACGAGTATAGGGGAATGAGGTCTTTCCTTCCCAGAGACAACATACTTACTGTCTAGATAGATTACAGAAGTCATTACACAATAGAGAAAATATCAAAAATACAATTAAAATTTAAGTTGCCCATAATTCCATAATTCAGAGGCAGCCCCTGTTCACATTGGTGAATAGCCGTCCAAATTTCTCATGCAGGTGCATGCATGCATATGCGTACCCATACCCTAAAATTAAAAAAAAATTTTTTTAATGCTTCATTATTTATTTTTGAAGGTGGAGGGGGGAGAGAGCATGCGCACACGTGAGAGTGCAGGGGAGGGGCAGAGAGAGAGGGAGACAGAATCCGAAGCAGGCTCCAGGCTCTGAGCTGTCGGCGCGGAGCCTGCACGGGGCTCGGACCCAAGAAGCGTGAGATCATGACTTGAGCCGAAGTCGGAGGCATTACCGACTGAGCCGCCCAGGTGCCCCCACACCCACACATTTTAAAACAGGTGTTGGCAAACTTTTATGTGAAGACAAGATAATAAAGTTTGTGGGCCACACAGTCTCTATAACCACCTCTCAACTCTGCTGATCGTGTCCCTCCTACCAAATGCGGATGTTGAAGCCCTAACCCCCAGCCCATCAGAATCTGATCTTACTCGGACATAAGGTCATTGCAGATGTGATTGGTTACACACAGATGTGTGCAGAAGTCACATGGGGGAAGGATGGTCCCCCAAACCAATATGACCAGTATTCTCATTTAAAAAAAAAAAAAAAGGGAAATTTGACCAGAGACACACAAGGCAAGGAGGCAAGGAGAACACCACCATCAGAAGGCTGGAGTTCACACTGCCACAAGCCAAGAAACTACCAGAAGCCAGGAGAGAGGCCCCAGAACAGATACCACTGTCAAGTCTTCAGAGCCAGCACAGCCCCGTGGACCCCTTAGTCTCAGACTTCCAGCCCCAGAACAGTGACACTGTTCTTGCAGACCTAGGAATTGAGTACACGACACAAAAGGGCCCTAAATAACGCAGAAGTGAACAAACTCAGATCTGTTTCAATAAAAGGTTATTTATAAACACAGATTAGTCCATGGGCCATCGTGTGTCCTTGTTTCAACCCCCAAATTATGATTATTCTGTACAAACTACTTCATAAGTTGCCTTCTTTGCTCATTGCCATGTCAATAACATCGCGCTTCCCCCCCACCCTTGTTGATGTGTTTATTTTTATTAAGGTCGAATACAATGCCAGCTACATTCATTGAATGTTATCATCTCAGATTAAGTCATTGAATGTTATCATCTCAGAAGTCCTGCATGACCCTTCCCAGCCCACACCCCCAAAAGGCAAGCATCAAACCATCCCCTGATGCCATGGCTGTGCCTCTTTCGTTACCCAGGTCCCAATCAGTGGGTATGAGTATCGTTGCCAATTTTTAAAATTACTTAACAAGGGTGAAGTGATCACCCTTGTACGTGGGGATGGATGGCCCAAAACGAGGTAGGGATGGGGTGGGGATGTCCTCGAGTAGATAGAAAAGCTAAATCGGAGATTCCTCAACGTCCTGGTACTTTCTCAACTTTACTGCTTTTCTTTCCTTAACAAGAAGACATAGAATAGTCAAGCAAAGAAAAATAAAAGTGGCAGGGAGAGGACGTAAAATGTTGCATTCTTTCAGAGACAGCTGCTAAAGGCCCCCCGATGGGAATTAAACTATTTGGAAGGTTTACAGCAGCGTGCTTCTTTTTAATTTTTCGTTTCTATAATGGTTAGAGGCGGGGCAACACTGCAAGGCTCATCTCACCAACACAGAGACTCTAAAGCCTTTCTTCCAAGGCTGGAGGACTGGAGGGGATTAGAGTTGGAGAGTATTAAAGGGGGATCAGCTCATCCAAGCAGAAGGGAAAGGAAACTAAGCATTGTTAATGGTGACGGTAAACCAGAACCGGTGAACCCAGAGGAAACAGCTTTCTGGACAGCCAGCAATGCGGAGAGCTGTGGAGATAGGAGATGGGGGGGAGGGGGGAGGTGTCAAAAACAATTTGCATATGATGGCTGGGAGGCATGTGACAGGAGCGGTGTAGGGGCAGGGAGCAGGGATCTGGATTCTATACTGGACTTGGAGATGGTGAGACCTTGGGAAAGTCCCTTCCTTCTCTTGGATTGCCCATTCCTCATCTGTGAGATGAGGTGGTCATGGGGTCCTGCTCAGATACTCATCCAGCCGTGGCATTCTGGTTCCACAAGCCAACAGTCACCTTCTGTGACTGTCAGCAGGGAAACTGAGGCTCTGGATGACAGGTGTATCCTGAGGACTTCAGATGGTATCTGTCTTCTTGATGAAACTTGGGTGTTTGCAACGTCAGTACCTCAACATATCAGGGTTGCCATGGGGACGCCAGGAATGGGGCTTTTGCTGAGACTTCCTAATCCTGATCCCACTCTCTTAATTCCTCAAAAAAAACCCCACAAACTCACAACACATACGTGTGCACAGAAGCATTCGGATGTTAAGGCCATCTCTATTTGTGAGCTGAAATCTTTTTCCTGGTAACCCACCACACATCAAAGCATTTCTGGGATGGAAATCCCAATGCAGTTTTAACCAGTTTTAACGGGAAATCCCAATGCGGTTTTAACCGCACCTGCCAACCATGGGGAGCTGTCCAACAGCACCTTAAATCACTATTTCATGGACAGCCCCAGCGTTCTGCCAATCATTACCATTATCGCAGGACAAAATAGTCTTCACCTGAGCAACAAACGGCCAGATGAGCAGAAAGAAAAAAGGACGTTTTCTCAGGAAACAAAGTCCGCAAAAGTAAAATGCCGTCAAGTCAGAGGATGAGCGCGTCGTGAAAGACCTGCATGAGCGAGCCTGCTGTGGGCTGATGGCCAGGAAGGGCCCCACAGAGGCCGGCCCCCCATGGCCGGACTCGCGTCCCAGGGCCACATCAGAACCAAAATGAGGACAGCGCGTGAAGGGAACTGTGGGCCCTGTGCTGTTGGCTTTTCTCCCTCAACAGTGATTCTAGAGATTCTGGATTCTAGAGATTCTAGAGGTCTGAATGCAATGGTCACAATACCTGCATGCTTACAAACACCCAGGGTTTGCACCCTCCACCCATCCTCACAGTGTGCCCTCCGCACAGAAGAGGAGGGAGGTACACAAATAGTATTGTTCTTTTCCTATGTGGTCTGTGCACAGAGGAAGCCCCATGGGGCTAAGGCACCCTGAAGCTCATGGGTGTTAATTCCCAATTCTGTACCACAAAGTGTCTATGACCGTGCTGGCCAGGAGAGCTTCTGAAAGAGATGCTCTGTGTCTACTCTGTCTAACGTGGCTATCACGCACTTGGAGTGTGGCTAGTGCACATGGGGAGCTGAGTTTTTAATTTTATTTCAATGCATTAATTTAGATTCTGACCTGAGTGGGTCACCCACGGTGGGTTGCTCCCTGAGCAGATGGCAGAGACCCAGGCCATCCCAGCAGGGGAAGGCTGTGGGGGGACAGCAGAGATCCAGGGGGCAGGAGAAGGCTGTGGGGGGATGGCAGAGACACAGGCGGGCAGGGGAAGGCTATGGGGGGACGGCAGAGACCCAGGAGAGCCGGGGAAGGCTGTGGGGGACAGCACAGATACAGGCGAGCAGGGGAAGACTGTGGGGGGATGGCACAGATCCAGGTGGGCAGGGGAAGGCTGTGGGGGGACAGCAGAGACCCAGGTGGGCAGGGGACAGCACAGATCCAGGTGGGCAGGGGAAGGCTGTGAGGGGACGGCACAGATCCAGGCGAGCAGGGGAAGACTGTGGGGGGTGGGTCCTCTCCTTGCTCTTGATTCCAAGAGGTCTACCTGCTGTCTTTTCAAATGAGAGAAAAACGTTCCTATTTTTTGAAAGGAGAAATTAAGACGGGCTGATGTCCTCAAGACTGGGCTGTGTGGTCTAAGACTTGGAGCAAGGGGCCTGTGTTTCTGAGGCCCCATCTTCTCTCTGCAAAGAGGGGTGCACAATCTCTGCCCCTGGGGGGCTCTGAGAACAAGTCGAGGTTATGTAAGTAAAACATGCACCCCATGCCTGGCACAAAACAGAAGCTCCACACACCGGTGCGTTCAATCGAACTCAGATTTTATGGCAACGTTTACGGCATTTTCCACGACATTCTGTGTGTTGCCTGTGACCAATCCTGCCCCCGGTACTCAACACGCATTACCTCATCCCACTGACTCCCTCTAACAGGGCAAGGATGGATATGTGGCTGCCATGCCCTTCGCCAGATGAGGAAACGGAGTCACTGGGAGGGCAGGTGACTTGTACTGTCTGGTGTCACTGCAGGGTCTGGCCTTCCCCAGTCTGACGCCAGAAGCCACAGACATCACCACTGTGGCCATGATGTTCCGTGACACTTGCAGGGTAAACAAAGGCAAGTCTGTGTCTTGCTCATGAAGTTAGGACTGGGGGTCACCACTGTGAGTCAGTGCGGTGCTATGGAAGAAGGCGGCGGGATGGAGCCTGTTTTAAAGAGCTGGGTGGGTCAGTTTCATGTGTCTCTTTCCCGACAGATGCGCAGCTGCAGAGGGTCCAGAGTCACCCCTGCAGAAACCTCTCGCCCGCAGCATACCCCAGCCCTGCCCTATGTGCAGGCATCAAGACCATAGCTCCTGCTGAGGATCAGGGTCCAGAAGAGACAAGACCATAGCTCCTGCTGAGGGGCAGAATCCGGAAGAGAAAAGCCACATGAAACAGGAGCCTGTGGGGGGAGCTGGCTCGGGAGATGGCAAGTACCAGGCTGGAGCGGCACAGAGGAAAGCCAGCTGGGCAGGAAGCAGCCCCCAGAGGTCAAGGTGGCCTCCCCGGGATACAGAGGGGCTCATGGGGAGGGGGCCCATCGTGCTGCTAGGCTGTGTCCCCTCCTGCTTTTCAAGGGGAAACTGTCTTGTCCAGCCTTCCCAGCTCCTGCCCACGGTGCGTGGCTGTCACGGGGGGAGCTTCTCCCACGGGCCGGGGAGGCCGGAAGGAGGGGGTCTGAGACAGTGATGGGGACAAAGTTCCGAGCTGACCCAGCTCTTTGCCTCCCTTGTGCACAGAAGGACAATCTCTTCTCCAGACCTTTGTGATGAACGAACAGCCACCTTGGCTCCACAGCCGGAGGCCTGGAATAGAACCCGAGCCCGAAATGAAGGCAGTGTTATGTGTGTCGTGTGTCTCGCATTTGTGCTGTGTGTGGTGTGTGCCGTGTGCCATGTGCGCCGGGCGTGCCGCGCTGTGTGCGGTGAGACATTTCCTCCCCGCCCCCACCCCCATCCCGCCAGCGACCGTCGGGGCGGCGTGGGCGCCCTCACTCACCTCCTGTCACCAGCAGGCCTCAAGCAAAGCAAGTAATTAACAGTGACAGTCATTCCGAACGGGGGCGGGGGCAGTAAGACTTGGGGTCTGCCGGGCGCAGGAAGGGAGGACCGTCCCACGGCCCCGTGTACTTGGCCTGAGCGGTCTCCTGCGGAGTGTCCAAGCTCTGAAGGGCTGCTCCAGCTTTCTCGAGCGTGTCGATCTGACCCTGTTCCTGGGGTCGCTCCCCCTTATGCCAGCCTGATGGCCTCCACATTCGCTCATTGCCCCCAGACTGTGTGTCGGCGAATCGATGCCCCCAACACAAAAGGAACGGCCACAGCCCGGAGTTGAGGCCTGGCCCTTTGGGGAAAGGGACTTGTGCCGTCGGGCAGCTTGACATTTCCTCATCAAAAGTTTCCAGTTTTAGCTCATCATCTCCTGATGCATGTTTTCAGATGCTCTCTGGGGGTCTCAGTACATTTAAAGGCTAATTATATCGTTAAAGTTAATTATTCATTCATTAACATTCAAGAAGCTCTTAACTAGACACTGACTTGTTCTGATGAATTAATGAATCTGGAGTGTGTATGGGCGCCGTGCGCGCGCGCGCGTGTGTTTTGGAGTCTAGTCTAAAGTGTTATGAAAATTAAACACCTCTTTGATGACAACTGGATGTACTTTTTTAGGTCACATGCACACCTTGCGGAGAAGGCAAATGCATCGGCCAGCAATTGACGCCAGCCAGGGTGCCGGGACAACTGGGGGCGGGGCTCAGGAGACTTTCTCCCCCGGCACGGGACCTCTGTGAGCTTGGGTTTGCTCCCCTGTGAGACGGGGAAAGGGTGGCTGTTGGACAGATCAAGATGGATGTGAAGGTGTTCTGTACATTCAGGTGCAAGTTCAGGGTGCTGGCGTGGCCGTGATGACATCACTCTGTGCACAGACCAAGGTGGTTAGAGCATGAGCCAGCACCAGACACAAGGCTTGTTGGGGGGGGTGGAGGGCATGCATGGAACCAAGAAATGGTGCCACTGAGGCATGACAACCGTCAGAAGTGCCTGCCTTCATGTTTAAATGTTATAAGGATTTGAGTCACTGATCGGCATTTGGACCCCAACAAACTTGACTAATTTATAGCTGCTGCCATTTTGAGTTCCTTGTATGGTTATTACTTCCACTAACGTTCAATCCTCCCGAGTCAAAACTGTGCAGACACTCGAAGTTGCTGAAGACGGTTCAAGTCATCTGTGAATTCTTAGTCAATAACGAATTTCACCCTGTTTGCTTTGAACTGTTTTCAGTTTAATTTGTATGGATCATGTCAACGGGTGATAGCGGCCATGAACTGAGTTTAAAAAATACTGATAGTTAATATTTATTTTTTTAACCGAGAAAATTCTTAGTGATTTTGTGAGACACCGACAGAGAAAGGCAGAGAAGGAAGGAGAGAATGAAGGAGGCAGAGCTATGGATGGAAGCAGGCACCAAGCAAAACAGGAAGAGAGAGAGAAAGAATGAGAAAGAGGGAGTCAGAAAAAGAGACGGTGGAAGAGGAGACAGTAAGACACAGAGAAAGAAGCAGAGATGGGAGAAAGAGAGAATATGAGCAGGAGATGGAGTATACCCTTTTCCTCTTGATGAATAACCTTAAAAATAAGAAATAGTTGGGAAAAAATACAGCAAATCCTTACTTTGCTTCTGTTCAGTTTAACACTGGGCCCAACTAACCATGTCCAAGGAGTTGATAGGTCATGTAATGGCGTCTTTCTCTCTTACGTTTTCAGATGAGGCCACCGAGGCCCTAAGATGTCCACTCAAGGCCAAGGTCTGTGATTCCAAGGACTGGCCCGAGCAATGCACTCCAGGGACACTGCTTTAAGGCTTCCTCACGTGGGATGTGGGGTCAGAGGAAGACCGTGGGATGTCGGGTGAGCCTGTGTATTTCTCTAAGCCTCGGTTTCCCCACCTGACCAGAAGGAAAACTATCTCTTGCACGTAGTTGTATGCTGATTGGAGGAAGGCAAGACCATAACCTGCTCTGGTGAATTCTAAGGCACTAGGCAAACGCTATGTTTCTTCACCCGTCAACTCACATTCTGACATTGGAAAAATATCAATTGCTTCTAGAACTTAAATCTTTTATACAGAGTCCCTTAGATTACTCTCTTCAGGGTAATCTTTAGGGGTTGGGATCATGTTAGCCATTCGACTGCCAATTCCACGGTGCATGGCCTGTTCTAAAGAATGCTCAGGGGCACCTGGGGAACTCAATCAAGTTGAGCATCCAACTTTGGCTCAGGTCATGATCCTGCAGTTTGTAAGTTCAAGCCCAGCGTTGGGCTCTGTGCTGACCAGCTTGGAGCCTAGAGCCTGCTTCAGAGTCTGTGTCTCCCTCTCTCTCTCCCCGTCCTCCCTCTCAAAAATAAACATTAAAAGAAACAGAATGCTCAAAAATGTTTTCTTTGCTAGACTTTTCTCGAATGTCTGCTGTGTGCCAGACACCACATTGTCTGCCTACATTTCTCATTTAACCCTACAATGTTCCCTAAGCAGAGGAGCCAAAATTAGCATCATTCTGTGAATAGGAAAACGGGGGTGTAAGGGGCCGGCTGACTTGTCCAAGGCCCTACAGGTGGATGTTCGCAGAGCAAGGATTCCAATCCAGGATGCTCAGCCCGGAGGCATCACATTATACTGCTGGCAGTGACAGTGACGCTGCTGAACTTGTCACACACCAGAAATGAAAGACGGGCAATCACAGAGACCGGAAACCATATGAAAATGAAGGAAAGAAAGAGGGGAAAAATCAACCTTTGATAAAATGCCACGATGCATCAGACAGAGTGCCGAGTACTCTCCCTAAAATCAGTGCATTTGATTCCAGGGGATGGGGTGGCAGAGTGTGGGAAAAGCTCAGAGAGGTTGCTGATTTGCCAGAAGTCACAGAGCTGGCTGTTAATCACAGCCAGGATGGGCGGCTAGTTATTTCTCACTGCCACGTGCATATTCTGCCCAGAAAAGAAGCCAATCAGGCACCTGAATAAGACTAAGATTGTTCAGGAAGGTACAAATACTTGGACTCACATAATTCTTCTTCCTGTGATCATTCTTAGAGAACTACAGAGGACTGGTCTGGATTTTTAACGTAGCCGTGCGACTGTCAGTCCACAGAGGGAAAGGGTTAAAAAGTCCGTGATGTAGATACCAGGCAATTCTGTCCAGTGGTCAGAGAGAATGAAGACAAAGGTAGCATCCCACAGAATGACCGGATAACTCTGTGTGGACATATGAATATACGCAAATGCACGTGGCCAAGGTCGAAGAGGAATGGCCCAGAATATCAAACAGTGGTGCCCATCTGGAGGTGTGTGTGGGGTGGGGGGCGTGGCGGTTCGGGGTTGGGACATGGTCCAAGGGATGTTTTTGAGTTTTTACGAGAATTTACGTTTTAACGAGAAGCAATCCAGCATAGCGGTGAAGGGCACAGGTGCTGGAGCCAGTTCGCATCCCAGCTCCGGAGCTCACCAGACCTTGTCCAGGCAAGAGCGTCAACCTCCCCGGTGCAGCGTCCCTGCCTCATAACAAAGGTGTCCACCTCTCCCAGAATCCCCCACCTGTCAGGCCAAGCCAAAAATTAGCGCGTACAGGCAGGAAGAGATGCTGGGCTGAGCTGGCAAGCTAGCTCTGACCCTCACTGAACCTTTGAACAAGTCGCCTATACTCCCTGAGCCTCGGCTTGCTCTTCTGTAAAATGGGCACAAGGCCCACCTGGCAGAGTTCGAACAGGATGAAACGAGATCACATATTCGAAGCCTCCGTGTGAGTTCGGCAGGTGGTCCTGCAGGAGAAGGAATCTTCCAGAAAGCCCCTGCCTCTTCACAGTCTGCGGGGGGAACTTCTAACCCCGTGTATCCTAATGTAAGAAATACATCCTTATTTTGGGGGGGGACGGGGAGGGCGTTGTTTTGTCCGTGAGTTCATTTTCCCCTCACCCCATTTCAATGGAGGGAGAAATACTGCTCTCTTAAAGCAACATTAAGATTTTCAAAGGAAAAAAAAAAGACATTTTGAAGTATGAACGAAATTCGTTCTGGGTTTTGGGTAATAGTGGGCAATTAGCGGGCCAATTGCACGGCGCTATGGGAATGTTCGTATTTATATGCTAAGTCGTGGCTCAAAGCGCGAGCTCTGGAGCCAGTGTGAGCCAGACAAGCTGTTTCTTCTCCCGGTGCCTATTTCTTCCATTGTAAACGGGAAATCATGAGAGTCGTTGGCTCGGGGCTGCTGGGAGGCTTAAATAATGCAGGCACAACGCTCAGGGCCACCCTGGCACATAGGTGAGCTCCCCATAAACGTTATCTGCTAGTTAGAAACACCTCACTTAGATCCCCAAAGCATCCAGGCAGCTCAGGGCAAGAGAATACGGTGTAAACATACAAAAACGGAGTCTGATTGAGCTAAGGAGAGTCAGAGGTGGGTCAGGGGCTCAGGCCTCAGGGAAAGATATTCAGGCCCTAAGCTCTCCACGGTGGCTGAGAAAGGATCATAGATCGAGCTCTGAGTTATGCAGGAGCCCGGGTGAAAAGAAAAGCCCAGGTCGTTACAGGGCTGGCGCCGCCCACAAGAGAGAGGGGTGCCTTCAGGTGAAGGAAAACCGCTCCGGGCATGATGCGGACGTCTGAGAGGTGGTGGAGGCGGTCTCTCAACACACCGATCGACCATGGTGGCACCACAAGCTTCCTCCCGTGCCAGCCGCAGGGTGGCGGAAAGCAGAGCAAGGACAGTTCCGTTAATCAACATTCCTCAAGCTCCGTGGAACACCGCGCAGTCATTAAACATGAATACAGCCCGACCTCACGGTACAGGGCAGAGAAAAGCAAAGCGCAGATTCGCAGGGACGCTGATTCAACAGGTATAAACCGTACAACGTGAGGACAGACACCGGGAGGAATCGCAACGTGTTCAGAAAAAACTTTTCTCAGATGATGACGAGTTAATACTTGGGTTGCAGAAGTTGCTGCATATACAAAGATACAAGGAAGCCGAGACTCCCAACCATGTAGCAGTATCTCTGAGGGCGTTTTGATGTATTTCATTTCTGCCTTCTTTTTATCTCTCCCTCCCCTCCTCTCTCCATCTCTGAGTTTACAGAATTAGGATCCCACTTCAATCCCCCCCAATTCTATTCTATTTTTAACACTTTATGGGCGGCCCTGAAAATCCATTAGTATAGTTTTAATTGAGTTTAACAAATAACTGTAACCACTAAAAAAAAAAAGCTGCCTGTGCTTCCCTGAGTTTTTATTACGAAAGAAAAAATTCCCAACCCTGTGATGTGGTGGTAATTATTTTTAAGCTTTGTTTGCAGTGTGGGGGTGGATCTCAGAAACCAGGTCAGCGTCGATCTGATTCTCTCTGGAGATGACGCCATCCCATTTAGGAGAACGGGTCCTGGAACCCTGCTGTCTGTGCCTGCTTTCGAACTCAGTGGCTGGAAACGAACCCTCTGAGTTTGATCCTGCCTGACTGGTAAAATGTAGGGAAGAAAACCCACTCAAACGACATCCTGGAAAGAACGTGCCCCGCGCAGCAGCTAATCGCCAGTGACGGTCCTTACGCCTTCCCAGGCTACCTTTGCCTTGGCAATTTCAACATCTCCCAACCAGTTTCTTTGGGGAATGGAAATGAGGATGCTGTGATCCTATCAATTCTCAGGGAGTCACTTCATCAATATGTAGTACAAAATATCTGTTAAATATGCATAGATACACACATACACATAAGATATTTAACTTTGGTCTCCAGTTGCTCTGCGTTCTAACCTTTTAGACCCGCTGCCTCACTGGCGTGCCACTGGGGAGAGGCAAACCCAGCTCCTGCACTCAGTAATTCCACGACGTAGTGACTTAGTTAATAAACAGCCTGTTGAGTAATTTAGTTAACCTCCGGGTCTTCGTCTCTTAAAAGAGATACCCAGCTCATCAGTGTGTTGTCAGGATTAAAAGAGATTATGCATGTGAAGCGTTTGGGGCTGCGTCTCCCAACTGTTAGGTTTCAACAAATGCAGAGGGGAGGTGGGTGCACGGTGAGGGGTCCCTTCTGACTGAGCACGCCCAAACCCTTCTCCACGCCTCCTCTCCTCCGGGGCACGCTCTTCTTCCCTGTCCTGTCCACTCCAGACGGAACACCACCTCCCAACATGCAACGACCTCTCAAAAGCCACGGGCCACCTGTAGCGAGTCCCCAGAAGTGCTAATACAAGCGTGGATTCCTGAGCCCCACAGGCTTGGAGACCCTGCGCTCCAGAACAGGGGCTCGGTGCTCCCCTTTACCACGAAGGCAGTGCCAACACTTGCAAGTGGCTGCCTGATCTTACTTTTACAGACACATCGCTGAGCACAGCGTGAGGCTTGCAGGGAATGTTTGTCAGTCCAAAGGCTGCCCTCCCTCCCCATTCTTCTCTCCAGCTACTCAACGTAAGGGAAGCCGCAAGATGCCTGTTTCCCAACACTAATGGGCTGGAATGGAAATCAGAGATAGATAGAGGACCAGGTGGGTAGCCGAGGGCTAAAGATGGATGCTTCCCAAGGAAACTAGGATGTTTCATAAATGTATGTACAAATAACTGTACATGAACATCTAGTGAGATGAACAGAAACCATCCCACTGCGTCCTGAAATACCAGGATCTTAGCAGTCCTGGGGACGTTCATGGTTTAATGTAAATCCACCATAAAATGCTGGGTTTGCAGGTCTGCCTGTGTGCTAGAACCGCCTGGGCAACTCGGGCTTCTGATGACGGAGCACATGTAAATCTAAATCTGCCTCTGCTCATTTCAGTGGATGCCTTTGAACCTGGAGATGCGCACGTCAGAGTCACCTGAATAGATGGCTCAGGCTCCCGATTCCCAGGCCCCTGGATGTTCTAATGCTGTCAGCTCAGTGGGGCCCAGGAACCCACATTTTTATTAACCCTCCTGACTCAGACTCAGGCCACCCTCGGAGAAACACTGGTCTAGAACCCTGAGCTCGCGACCACTCACCCACCTCTGACTCAGGAGCACCCTTCCAGGTCACAACAGACCCAATCCTGACAAACCCTGTCTCTGCCCATGTTTGCACATCAAACCTTGTTTTCTCGTCAATTTGCCTGATTTCTGGAATGGTTTATCTCGACCTAAAGTTTCAGTAAGCAATGCAACTTGACTTAGTTTCAAGTTTCTACCACTGGTCTTCAAGCAATTATGGATCCCAGAGAGAAGCTACGTGATTACATTGATGGGTCTACTTTTTATATGTTGTCTCAATAAAATGGGGAATGGAACTTCTTTAGAACAGCAAGCAGTTCTCAAAGTTCAGCATGTATCAAATCACCTGGAGCAGAAGGATGCTTGTGAAAATCCAGACTCACAGGGGTGCCGGGGCGGTTCAGTCAGTGAAGCGTCTGACTTCTGCTCAGGTCATGATCTCACGGTTCGTGAGTTTGAGCCCGGCGTTGGGCGCTGTGTTGACAGCTCAGAGCCTGGAGCCTGCTTGCTGCCCCTCCCCTGCTTGCGCCCTGTCTTTTCCTCTCTCAAAAATAAATCAAACATTTAAAAAATAAAAATTTGAAATGTCCTCAAGTTTAACAATCCAGAGTGCATAAGGACCTCTCTCTCTACCTTCCAGAGGGATGGAACCTTCTGGAGATGTTGCAGTGAAGGAGGGGGATGGTTGGGCGGTGGGTCCATGAGGAGTTCACTTTGTTGTTATGATTCCTTCAACAATACAGCCTCATGCTATTTACTCTTGTGAAATTATTTTACAGTGATTTTAAAAGAACCTATTTCATAATGAGAAGTTTTAAAGAGAGACGAGATGTGAGAGGTAAGGAAAAGATCAGAAGCAGACACATGACTTTGACGGAAGTCTTGGGGGAGGAGGAGCACACGAGACCCGCACAGAATGGACGGGATCTTGGTACCACGGTGGTACCAAGTTCCCACATTTTGCTTCTCGTAATCATGCTGAGGCGTTGAAGTCATATCATATCATATCATGATCTCATGGTCATGGGATCAAGGCCATGTCACTGTGGAGCCTGCTTAAGATTCTCTCTCTCTCTCTCTCTCTCTCTCTCTGCCCCTTCCCTGCTCTCTCTCTCTTTCTCTAAAATAAAAATAAAAAAAAAATGCAACCAGAATAGAACTCAAGAAAGGAACCTCTGTTTTTGGAGTAGATAAGGACTTCTGAGTTACGACTCACAAACCAGAACCCTTAAAAAAAAAAAAAAGACTGATAAATTTGACTACAAAAATAAATAAATGGAAATCAGCATGGAAAAAAAATGTCATCTGGAAGCGCCAAGGCAAGAAAGCTGAGAACACCATTTGCAACCACACCACAAATAAAGGGCTTATTTCTCCAATACATAAATTACTAAGAAAAAGACCAAAAGACCAGTAGAGAAAATAATGAATGTTTTCAAAAAAGGAGCTACAGAAGCTTTTAATTACACACTGATTGATCCGGAAGGACACAAGAAACTCAGGAGATGCTGCTGTTGGGCGCCCCAGGCAGAAGAGAAACAGTGTGGGAGGAAGGTGCTTCACTATTTATCTTTTTATACAATACTTTTTTATTTTGAATTATGTAAATGTATTCTCTATTCACAATTTAATTACTTTAAATAATTAACTAAGCAGTTTGTAAAACTAGTAAGTGGTTTCCCCAACATCAACCCCGCTGAAACGGAATCTTCCGGAATGAGCATTGCTATATCCTCACCCGTAAGGGCGTGCGGAGTTCTTTCTTTTAAAAAGATTCATACAGGGGCGCCTGGGTGGCTCAGTTGGTTAATCATCCGACTTTGGCTCAGGTCATGATCTCACGGTTTGTGGGTGTGAGCCCTGCATCGGGCTCTGTGTTGACAGCAGAGCCTGGAGCCTGCTTCTGATTCTGTGTCTCCCTCTCTCTCTGTCCCTCTCCTGCTCATGCTCTGTTTGTCTGTCTCTCTCTCAATAAAAAAACAAACATAAAAAAAGAAATACTTAAAAAAAGTATTTTTTCCAACTCTGGTTTCTGAGTTTAATGTAACAGCACAAAACATCTCTCCCATGGAAAACTGAGTATAGGGTAAACTTTCATCTGCCCAAGTTTGCTGGGATGGATGGCATCATTATTATATGGCTTCCAGAAAACTATTTCTACAATTTATGGCCTGGAATCATTTCCATTCCTCTACTCCTTTTTGTTTCTACATATATATATTTTAATGGAAAAGCAAGAACACAGACCACCAGACCACTTGCTGCCTGGGTGACAGATGGGTAGAGAGGGGGCCAGCTAGAGCTCACCCGCTCTTTGTAACCACTGTCATCCACGTGTGCATTCATGGTCTGTCCAACCCAATAGTATTTTGAAGAAAAGACCACGGCAGAAAGAAACGTACAAAACCTATCTCTAGGGCTCAACTGGAAAGCCATCGGAAGCTTCCGGTATCTACTAAGATCAAACACACGCGCATTTTACAGCTCGAGGTTCTTGTCTTCAGTATATACCAAGGGCAGTGGGCTCACTTGTGCAAGGAAAGGCGTGTGTGAGGGTGCCCCTGGAAATATTACCCCAAACAGCCCCGAGTGGCACGCCACCTCAGCGTTCACTGGGACCAGGAGAGATGGGTGACTCTGTGGCGTGTCCCCATAATGGAATTCCACGCCGTGGTGGCCCATGGCGCCACGACAATCTCACAGACAGACAGCTGAGCTGAAGGATGAGAGGGAAAGAACACATCCGGTGTGATTTTAGTGAGATGTTAGGATAACAGGCCTAGAGAATCTACCTTTAGAAGCGAGGCTGATGGCTGGAAAAGGCGATGGCGGGGTTTCTAGGGATTGGCTACCGACGGTCAGTTTGGACAAAGTTGTCCAGCACCGTCCTTAATGTGTATCTTTTCTGCATCTGTGTGATGCCTTGATGAGATGCTTTAAAAGTCACTCAGAGCCGGAATGCGCAGTGCATGAACGGGTTTGGGGAAAGTCGTGGGCTCGACTCCTCAAGTGTCATCCCAGCCCCTGCTGAGTCACCAGAGAGACTGAAGGGACAAAATGCTACCGCCGGAGCTCCTGGACATCGTGCAGAGAGTGGGCTTGAGGGTTCAGAGGGCCCCCCTGCAGGCACGAAGGAGCAATAAGCATTCCGCGTTGGACCCGCACACAGCCAAGAGGAAGAGACCGTGGGTGAAACTACGGGATAACGCAGCACAGTCACGTCGCACGTCCCCCAAACATGCATTTGGCGCGTCTCTGGCATTTTGAAGAGGCCACGGCAGAGAATTTAACCTTCACACCAACCAACAGAGCACTGGCAGTTGGCTCATGTGTATACCGGGCATTGTGCAAAAAGCCTTCCAGCACACTTTGTCTCGATCCTCACAAAACCCCTATGAATTAGGTCCTGTTAGGATTTCCACCTATACGAGGCTGAGAGCAATTCAGTGTCTGTCCCAAGCCAGGCACGATATCAGCGGGGGAAGGAGAGGCATGGTCCGCCTTCACCTCCTAAACTCTAGCCTCCGTGGCGTCTTTTCTCCACAGCTCGTCCCTCCGTGTATGCTACCCTCTGCGGTGCCAAGAGATGGACGGGGACATCAGCCGTCCCTTTAGAGACACTGCTCTTGCCTCCATCTTTTCTTTCTCCTTTGTCAGTCTGTACTATCGGCTTTCACATAAAGCTGCACGCCAGAAACTCCTACCCCAAATCCTGTAAGAGTCTATAGCACTTTGTTTTCACCAGGTTGAAGAAGTTAACAAACACTTTAGATCTTTCTCTTTGGCTAAAATATCCCACAAGGTTGGACCAACTTCTTTATCAGCTGAAGAACCCCTCTGGCTCTGGGCATTTCCAGGTGCCCTGGATTTGCATTTCCTTAACACAACTCAGAAGGAAACCTGCAAGGCTCATCGGATTAACAAAAGCAGCCCCCACATGGGGTTCTTCTGAACCACAGCTGCTTTCCAGAAAACACGGTGGGGACCCAGGTCGTTTTCTGAGGTTTATGGGCTGATAGGCCTGTGGAGAAAAAAAAAAAAACCCATCGTCCTTACCCTGTTTTCAAGCTGACCAAGGCATCCTCCACTCCCTTCTGATTGAATTTGGTCATGTACTGATGCATGTAGGGGTAGTTATTACGAATGTTTCTCTCGGTACTGCCGTTAGGCACCGTGCCAAATCGGAAAGGCGGGGAATAGTCGTGAGGTCTCTGAAACTGGAGAGACAGACAGACAGGACAGAGACAAAGAAAGAAGGAGGAGAAGTCAGCCACCATTGTGTCTTGGGTCAGGAGTTAAACATACGTGCGCCCTAGCCCAGCACAGTTGAAAAACCATTCATTTCTGTGTTTCCTTTTTTTTTATTTAATCACACTTGCCACAGGCCCGTGACCTCTAGGTGGTCGGAAACAGGGCCTGTCTTGTTCCCAACTGTCCCCCAGTGCCGAGCACAGGGCCTGGCTGGGTGTGCGGTGGGCATTTGTTGGACTGACTTTTTCGGCCCCATTATAGAGCCTGGCCTTGCAGCGGGCACACGGGCCGCGCTCGGGGAACACAACGGTGCTGGAATGAAGGTATTTAACTCAGCTCGTTTATCTACCTTCTCATGAAACTTCTGTTTTCCCCACCAGTCACTCCCTTCTCTGAACCTCATTGACAGCATGATCACCCCTAGGCAATGATGAAGACCGACAGAACAGATCACCCCAGAACAGACCTCGTTGGCCTAAGGATTCCCTCAGGCTGGTTATGTTTTAGAAATAGCGGACACAGGACAAGGTCTGAAGAGTAGAAGTTGGCCCTTTCGTAAGAGACATTTACACTGATATTGGTAGCGCGGTCTTCCTCTCAGCACCTGGACGAGGAAGATGCCTCATCCCTAGAAACTCTTGTCATTTTTGAAGGCACCAACTGAAGTCTATACAACAGCCTTCACCCTTAGTTAGCGTGCTTTTCCCGACAACCTCCCCTAACGGACCTCCTCACCGCAGCCCCCCACCGTCTCTCTTTTGTCCTTAGCTGGTGACGGTGTTTAAGCTGGTGGCTTGGGCCACTGCAGAGAACTATTCAGTTTTCCTGGGCATGGCCCATGTCTACAGAAGGTGTCCATGCTTTTAAACTTTTGTCTGTTTTTCTCCTGTTCATCTATCTTTTATTAGAGAGGTGTCTCAGCCAAGAACCTAGAAGGGTAGAGAGAAACTTATTTTTCCTCCCTTACAATGATTAGATGTTTGCCATATACTCATTCTCCACTCACTCATTCAGGCTTGGTCCACTTATTCGGGAATTAATATATTTCAGGCATAAGGGCAGCCTCCATGAATGTTTCTTGAGCTGAAGTCCCTGCTAAGCCGTCTTGGGGATGCCCATGTCTCAGAGGCTCTTGAACCTCCATCAAGGTTGACTGTCCATGGTCCACTTGTCTTCCCTGATCGACTGATGCTCTGTTCCTAATAGCAGTGTTTAGGACAGCCCAACGAGACTAGGAGTCAGGAGTACTAGGTCTGAGTCCCAGAAACACAATTAAAACCTAGAGTCAGCACAAGTGTGAGCTCAGGTTCAAAGGTTAAAAAACCAGGTTCTATCATTTGTAAACTATGGGACATTAGATAAGGCACCTCACACTTCCTCCATTTATTTTCCGGATCAGTACTTCTCTTGGAGGGGTCAGTGGGGCATTCTAAAATCATTAAAATTTGTCAAGTAATTAAAAATTTTTTATATATATATTTTTTTATTTTTGAGAGAGAGAAAAACAGCATGAGCAGGGGAGGGTCAGAGAGAGAGGGAGACACAGAATCTGGACAGGCTCCAGGCTCTGAGCTAGCTGTCAGCACAAAGTCTGATGTGGGGCTTGAACCTATGAACCATGAGATCATGACTTGAGCCGAAGTCAGATGCTTAACCGACTGAGCCACCCAAGAGCCCCTCAAGTAACTGTATGTGCTGCCAAAGCGAGCACATCTGCTCAAGTAACTAAAATAGTGCCTGGAATAGAGTAAGCACTCAGAAATTATTATTATTACTTTTCATTTTTGTTTTCAGCATGGATAAAAAAATGTAACCTGGGCTTCATTTTTCCATGAAATAGGAAATTCTGGAGCTATAATGTAATGATAATAAAGACTGGCACTTTTTGACGACTTGCTAAGGGCCAGCATTGTGCCAAGGACTTTACAAATGCTGGATCATTTACCTTGCACAGTGAATCTGCCAGGTTTCCATCTTAGAGGCTCCATTTTACAGATGGGGAAACTGAGGCTCAGAGAGATTACATGACCTATTTAGGATCCCACTGCCTGTGAGCAGCAGCCCAGAATTCAATCGTAGCTATGCCTGACCTCAGGTTAAGGTCTGAACTCTGTTCTTCCTCAAAGACCGACACCAATAACCTCTCCCCTTTTAGAGAGAGGACCTTGTGACCCAAAGAAGGGAAGGACCCCCAGCAAACCCATGGCGAGAGAATTTTTTAGATATATCTGTCTTCTGTGGCTACAAATAAGGGACGTCAGCATGTGGAGCTGAATTTTGAGTACAGTCTGCTCTGGCTGGTGATGCGCCACAAACCTCTGGAGGTCAGCATCAACCGACCGTGGCCCTTAGAAGGGAGGAGAGGCTCAGAGGCCTCTGTTCAGCCAGTGACCACCCAGCAGCACAACCACAGCGCTCGGGGACAGCACAGCTCCAAGGGGACACATCCGTGGGCTCCTCTACTAAGGCTGGCTCCCAAATTCCCCTCCATGGTCACAAAAGGCCAA
>PJEM01001992.1:0-261681 GCA_004023845.1 Helogale parvula
ATCGCTCCCCTGCTCAGCGCTGCAGACAGCCAGTCTGAGCCTTCTTACCGATCCCTTAGGCGCTGTGTTGAATTTGCAGTTTCGGTTTCAACTCCGGTCTCCCCTTATTCACTTGACCCTGTTTCCTAGCAACCTACCTAGGTCAGCTGCCTTGTTTCCCGCCTTGAACCCTATATAAGTTTTGTGTTCTTTCAATAAACTGAAGCTTGATCAGAGATTTTGTCTTGCCTCCATTCTCTGTGCCCCCTGCCCCCTAATTCTCACTCCCTCCCTCAGGACCTGCGTTGACTGACCTGCAGGCTGGGTCAGCCTCCAGCTTTGTTTTGCTTTCTCAAGATTATTTTGAATGTTTAGGGTCATCTGAGATTCCATATGAATTTCAGGATTTTTTTTTCTATTTTTACACAAAAAATCAATGGGATTTTGGTAGGAATTACATTAAATCTATAGATCACTTTGAGTAGTATGGATACTTTAACAATATTAAATCATCCAGTCCATGGATATAGGATGTTTTCCATTTATTTGTGCCTTCTTTAGTTTCTTTCAGCAGTGTTTTGTAGTTTCAGAGCACACATTTTTGCCTCCTTTATATAGCTTTTTCCCAAATATTTTATTTTTCTCAAATGCTATTATAAAAGAAATTTTTTTCTTATTTTTATCAGATTATTCTTTGTTAGTTTATAGAAATGCAAGTGATTTTTGCATATTGATTTTATATCCTGCAACTTTGATGAAATTTTTTATTAGTCTAACATTTTTTTTTGTAGAATATTTAGGATATTCTACATGCATACAAGATCATGTCACCTGTGAATAGAGATAATATTACTTCTTCCTTTCCTATTTTGATACCTTTTATTTCTTTTTTTTTTTTTAGTTAATAGTTTTGGCTAGGTCTTCTAGTACTATGTTGAATGGAAGTGATAAGAATGGGTATCCCTGCCTTGTTTGTGATCTTAAAGAAATGCTTTCCCCCGGCCCCGGGGCTGCTCGTCCGCCCGTCCGCTTCCACCCCAGGCTGGGGCGGCACTTGCAGGTGCCGCAGTGCGCTAGCTCGCCAGGTCCAGGCGCGCTCGGCTTTCAATTTTTCACCATTGATGATGATGTTGGCTGTGGACTTTCCATACATGTATGACTATACATAATGTGGCAATTTCCTTGTATTCCTAGTTTGTTGAGTGTTTTATTCATGAAGAATGTTGAATTTTGCCAAATGCTTTTTCTGCATCAATTGAGATGATCATGTGTGTGTGTGTGTTTTGTCCTGTTAACATGGTATATTACACTAATTGATTTTTGTTTATTGAACCATCCTTTTACTTCAGGAACAAATCCCACTTGGTCATGATGTACAGTCTTCTAAATATGTTGAATTTGATTGAAGTATTTTATTGATGATATATTTTTATTTTTTTATAATAGTTTATTGTCAAATTGGTTTCCATATAACACCCAGTGCTTCTCCCCACAAGTGCCCCCCACCATGACCATCACCCCCTCCTTCCGTCCCCCTCCCCCTTCAGTCCATGGTTCCTCTTCAGTATTCAGTAGTCTCCCTTGATCTGTGTCCCTCACTCTCCCCGCTCTCTTTCCCCCTTCCTCTCCCCATGGTCCCCTGCCAGGTCTCTCCTGTTAGACCTATGAATGCAAACATATGGTATCTATCCTTCTATGCCTGACTTATTTCGCTTAGCATGACACCCTCAAGGTCCTATTGATGATATTTTTAATCAATATTCATCAGAGATATTGGTCTATAGTTTTTCATTTGTTTGTTTTGGCAGTAACTGCCTGGTTTTAGTATCAAGGCAATACTGGCCTCATCTACTGAGTTTGGAATTGGTATTTCCTATGCAATATTTTGAAAGAGTTTGAGATGATGGCTTCACTGGTGAGTTCTACCAAACATTTAAGGAGAAATTAATACCCATCATCTCTAACTCTAAAGAAAGAGTATAAGTATGTTCAGATTTTTCTATTTCTTCATGATTCATTCTTGATAGGTTGTATGTTTCTGAAAACTTATCCATTTTTTTCCTAATCTATCTAATTTGTTGACACATTATTGTTCATAGTTGACTGTTATGATCCTTTTCATTTCTGTGGCATAAGTTATGTCTCCTCCTTCATTTCTGATTTTTGTTATTTTGAGCATTTCCTCCTTTTTCCTTACTCTAGCTAAGAAATTGTTGATTTTGTTTATCTTTTCAAAAAATCAACTTTTCATCTCACTGGCATTTTCCCATTGTGTTTCTATTCTCTATTTCATTTATAGAGAAATAAATTTTCATTTATTTCCTTTCTTCTTCTAACTTTGGTGTAGTTTGTTCTTCTTTTTTCAGCTCACTGTGAAAGAAAGTTTTATAGCATTAGGTAAAAGGCCATTTATGGAAGTCAATAAATTAAAGCTACTTGATCATTTTTATAGTCTATGAAAAGAGATAATGATACTAATTGAATCACATATTTGTAAAGAAGGGCAAGATAATTCAATAAATGGCTCTAGAACAATGGATTAACTATTAGGGAAAAATCAATTTATACTTTTACCTCATATTACAAAGCAAAACACATCCCAAAAGAATTAAAAAGTTAAGTGCAAAAAATAACTTCCAATAGTAAAATTTCTATTAAAAGCAAGAAAAAACAAGAAAGCAGCCAATGCTATTTTTTTGATGTTGCTCTAGAAATGTTAGTCAATAAACTATAATGAACCTTAAGTGAAGTTGAATATTGGAAAAGTCAAACTATGAAAAAATATTGATGAAACAAATTAACTATAAATTATGAAAACATAAAAAATAGAAGAGTTAGTATTAATATTAATTGGGTAAAATAGCCAGATATAAGATACATATTTTAAAATATCAATTGCTTTCCTATAAATCAGTAGTAGTATAAATATATAATGGGAATAGATGCCACTTTTAATTGCAATGGCAGTGAAGATTCACACAGAGATTAGTTAGAAATAACTCACGAAAAGTGTAAAAACATCTTTATAATTTTACTGATTATTACATTGGAATTAGGAAAACTAAATAACAGTGTAATTTTATTCTTAAATTACACTATAGTAATTGTAACCAAATTTTCAATGAGTTTTTTTGAAACTTGTCAAAATAATTCTATAGTTAACCTGGAAGAATAAACATGAAAATACTAAGTGAGAAATCTTCAGGGGAAAAAGACAGCAATGAAAAGGAATGGGAATATGTGGAAGGGTGGTTGGTAACACCGAATAGTAAAACATATTATATTATTAAGCTACAATAATCAGTGTGAAACTGCTGCAATAATTATTGATTAATAATATAGGTAGACACAAAAATAGACACAAAATACTTTATGATAAAGTTAAAGTCATAAACTAATGATAAAAGAATAAATGGATTTTTCAAGCAGTGATGTGAGGAAGATTGATTATTTGGGGAAAGAAAGTTAGATTCTTAATTTACGGTTCTATATCCCCAAAAGCAAAATTTTAACTACAAAGACTTCAACAATAAAATAATCAGAAAAGAACACAGGTGTACATTTGTTAGGTCTTGAAATGGAGAGTATCTTACTAACCAGGATTCAGAAGTGTTACAAGCCTTATATAAAAATACTAGAAAAAAAGATAGGGGGAGATATGCTAAATATTAACAATGGCTATCTAAATGGCAGATATTGGGTAATTTTCATTCGTTTCTTGATACATTTCTATGGTGTTCAAATTTTCTACAATAGGCATCCTTTACCTTGATTCTGATCATCAAATTTATTATATAAAAATAATCACAATAAACATTATTTATAAATGTTAAATGAAAATTCAAAATATAAATGTAAAATTAACAAGTATAAAATTTAGAGGGGAAATTATTTCCAACCTAGAATTCTATATCCAGCAATATTGTTAATAGAATTTGAAGTGATTAAATTAATTTCAGAATTGAAAAGGTTGATAAAGTGGGTCTGGCTGGTAGAGTTGGGGAAGTACTGGCAAGTTCATCAACCCATGGCTTGGGTCTCCTGGGCCCCCATTACATCCCTATATTTATCCTAAGGGGAGGATATCAGCCTCTGATGAGTTCATGCAGCTTCAGAGGCTTGATGGATTCATTCACCTTAAGTGAAATGCAGGGTGGAGCCCAGTCTGCTTGTTTGGTGTGTAGTAGCCTGGAAAGATCACTGTTCCAAGGATGAGAGGCAGTGGGCGCTCTGCCAGCTCTTTCAGTGTGAACTTTGTAACCTTGGGCAATTTGTTTATATTCTGTTCTTAACTTTTCCCCTTTGCTAAATACAGTTAAAACTATCATAATAAGATTCTACAACTTGTAAATTAGCTCGCATATTACTTTCAAATCAAAAGCCCTATTAAAAAAAAGCTCACTACTGAAAGTTTTCTATCTATTCAGATACCATCTTGCCACATAAATCTTCCTAGCTGACTTTGAAAGGAATTATGCAAATGTTTTCAAGTAGCAGTTATTGAAAAATTGCTGGATCTAAGGAGAATTGTTGTCTAGAGACAATGTTCTATTTACAATATTTGGGATTAATTAAGATAGAAACTGATAGCAAAATGGGCCAAGTCTAATTTATACCCCTTTCTTTGGTATTGTGGAATTGTAGAAGTATGGTTTTCTTGGATCTCTGGTGCCTCTGGGATTGCTAGTTAATGGATGGGCTTAGTTTCAGGGATGCTAGAACTTAATGAGTAGCTGTAACACACAGGGACTTAGTCAACCCTTCACCTGTGCATTTCCAAAACGTAACAGAATGCAGGACTGGCTGCATTTGCTTGGGGTGGGTCGATCTTTTTTAAGTAAATAAATGATTGAAAGATCAAGAAAAGTCAGCTACAACTAGGAGTGCATGTGTGCTTACCAGCAGAGGATTAAAAACCAATTTCCCACCTGCTAAATAAGGTACAGCTAATCTGATAACACTGTAAAGATTTCAAGCAGTCCTTCCCTTTCTAAGGCCACATTTATTTCTCAAAGGTGGGATCACCTTTCTTGCTTTCTTAGCAGCAGTTCATGTGGAAGAACAAATATACACAGGGGCTAAAAGTTTTACAGCCAGACACGCCTGGACTTAATGTTTTAGCCCTGCCAAACACAAGCTCTAGAAAGGCAGGCAAGTTAACCCCTCTGAGCCTCAGTTCATTCATCTGTAAATCAGGAACGCTGTTGGTATTATCTTCCTCAAGGGCAGTTTGGAGGAGTGTAGGAGACAATGTGTATGTCTTAAGCACTACATCAATCACATACATGATAGTAATAGCAATATAACACCCACCTACCTGAATATCTCATTTGTAGTATCTATACTTCCCATGGTGCATAATATGCGTTCAAAAAATATTTGTTGAATGAAAGAAATCTGGTAGCTGCTTCCTCTCTTTGTCTCTTCAGATAAAGGGCTGGTAATAGCTCCTCTTGACTATTATTCCAGGTTACTGTCCTCTCCCTCTAACAGGTTTCCTTAAACTCTGCTCACTTTTGGTAAATAGTCTCCCTCTCTTTTTAAAGCTTCTCAGTTTACCCCATTTGAGTTTGCTTCTGTTTTCTGCCAGGATTCTGTCTGACACAGAAGTCTATAATGCAGAAAAAATACGTATAGTTTCAAAGTTTCTGGTAATTCTCTGATTTACAAGAATGTAAACTGAGGACCTTTGGACAAATTGTTCCTCGGCTCTGGAAAACCCACCTGGAAGGGCCTCTCACTGGTAGGCAAAGGTCAGATGAAGACCTCATGCCGAGAGGTGTCCTCACATTATTTAATGCTGTACATTAGATCCCTAGAATTTATTCATACTATAATTAAATGTCTGTACCTTTGACCAAATATTTCCCCATTCCCTACGCCCCACCTTCTGATAATCACCATTCTACTGTTTCTATAAGTTTTATGTTTTTAGATTCCACGTATAACTGAAATCATAATTTTCTCTTTCTTTAACTGACTTATTTCACCTAGTATAATGCTCTCAAATTTCATCCATATTTTTGCATGTGGCAGGATTTCCTTCTTTTTTATGGCTGAACACTGTTACATTTGTGTGTGTGTGTGTGTGTGTGTGTGTGCTTAACATGGAATATATATAATATAACATAATATAATTAATATAATATGATTAATATAATATGAAGTGTTTTACATATTTAATGTTTTCTTTATCTGTTCATCCGTAAGTGTACACCTAGGTGGTTTCATGCCTCTGTTGTTGTGAATAATGCTGCCATGAACACGGGAGTGCAAATATCTCTTTAAGAAAGTGATTTTGGGGTGCCTGGGTGGCTCAGTCAGTCAAGCATCTGACTTCTGCTCACATCATGATCTCACAGTTCATGAGTTCGAGCCCCACATCAGGCTCTGTGTTGACAGCTCAGAGCCTGGAGTCTGCTTCAGAGTCTGTGTCTCCTTCTCTCTCTGCCTCTCCCTTGCTCATACTCTGTCTCTCTCTTTCTCCCCAAAATAAATAAACATTAAAAAAAATTTTTTTGAAAGATAGTGATTTTATCTCCTTCAGTAATATACCCAGAGGGAAATTGTTTTATCATATGGTAGAGTCCTTGTTTGTGACAAGCTACTTTTCTTTTGCTGCTTTCAAGATTTTCTCTTGTCTTTGGCTTTTAAATTTTATTTATTTATTTTGAGAGAGAGTTCACATGTGTGTGAGCTGGGAAGGGACAGAGAGAGAATTACAAGCAGGCTCTATGCTGACAGATTTCATGAAACATGAGATCATGATCTGAGCTAAAATCAAGAGTTGAACACTTAAACGACCTAGCCATTCAGATGCTCCTGTCTTTGGCTTTTTAACTCTGATGTATCTGAGTCTAGATCTCCCATGTTTATGCAATGGAGTCTGTTGAGTTTATGGTATTTTGGTATATGTAGATGAATGTGGCTTTTCAATTTGAGAAGTTTTCAGCCATTACTTCTTTCAATATTCTTTCTGCTAATTTTTCTCTCTTCTTTCCTCTATTGTGAATATGTTTTAGTGCTTAATGATGCCTCAGATTTCTCTGAGTCTCTGTTCATTTTTCTGTCTCCATTCTTTCTTTCTAATTGCATAATCTCTACTCTTCTATGTCCAGCTTTGCTGATTCTTTTTTCTGCCAACTCAAATATACTGTTGAGTCTTCTAGTGAATTTTTCATTTTTGTTACTGTAGTTTTCAATCCTAAAATTTCCATTGTTTTTTGTTTTATAATTTCTATCTCTTTACTGATGTTATCTATTTCATGTGAAATTGTCATCTCCTTTCTCTTAATTCTTTAATCATGGTTTCCTTTTAATTCTTTGAACATGTTTATAGTATCTGTTTTGAAGTCTTTGTCTGCTAAGTCCAACATCTGGGCTCTCTCAAAGGTTGTTTCTATTGCCTACTTTTTCCTTTGTATGGGTCACACTTCCTGGTTTCTTTTCATTTGTCATAGTTTTTGTTGAAAGGTGGACATTTAGATAATATACTGTAGCAATCTTGATATTAATTTACCCCCTGTGTGTACACACACACACACACACACACACACACACACACTTCCCCTCAACACAGGGGCTTGGTGGTATTATTTGCTTGCTTGTTTGTTTGTTTAATGATTTACCTGGGCAATTTCAGTTTATCTCCCTCTATGGGCAGCCTCTGATGTTGTTCCTCAGGGGACATAGTCTTGGTCATGCATATCCTAGGGTGACAATGATTTTAGTATGGTTCTCTTTGATTGTTTATTTCCTTGATCTCTCTGTTAAGGTGCCTCTAATGTTATCACAACCCAGGTGTTAACTCCCACTAAATGCCAGATGTTGCTCTATTGTTTTCAGCAGTGCTATAGATCAAACAGTGAAGCTGTTAATTGCTTCACAGTCTGATCTAGTTCCGTCCAGGTGCCTTCAAACTGGTAGTTTTGAAGACAGTCTTTGAGGCTTATATCAATTCCAGCAAGGCTCTTCCTAGATATCTCTTCTGTTGGCTCTCTAGTTAAACTTATAGATGCTCTGAAGTTGAATTGGTTGTTCTCATTGTTTTGACAGCATCCTTGGTCTTGAACTTCCACATTCTGTTCCCAAAAAATTCAGTTCCTTTGGTGGTGGTGGCGTGGGCTTTGATGCTCTCTGTTTTTACAGTCTGTGTTTTCCCCTAGACAAAATTCCTACACCACTGTTCCAGAGCTGGATGTTGGAATAGCACGCCACTTCTCTTGGAATGACACCCTTGCTTTATGAATGGGACACTCTGTGGGGGCATTAACTCTGGTCTTCCTGATGTCCTTCTTCTGGCATGAAACTTCAACCCTGTGAGCAAGCTGGAATAATTGGGCCTGGTATTCTCATCCTGCTACACACTAGACTTCCCTATGAGTGGGGACTAAATGGAAGAAGAGAGCTCCTGATCTCTCAGCTGCTCTATCCTAGAATAGAGCTTCTGTAACAGGAGGCCTGGAGTTGGGGGTAGGGATGGTTGGTGGCCTGTTTCTCCTGGGATGATATCACAGTCATGGACTGGGAGCTAGAGAAGAGGCAGCCTATGTTCCTGGCTTCACCTGCCCCTAGGAGAGCTCCCATCCTGCCAAGCTGGGGAACAGAGGAGGAGCAGGTCATGGATCAAATGCCACATTTGATCAAGTTCTCACTCTTCTTACCAACATACCAAATGTTCTTCAATGGATGTTTCTCTATTTGCCATATGCCCTTAGGACAATTTCTAGAGACTTAAAAAAAACTTTTTTTAAATACTTGTCATCAGTTAACAGTTGTTTTCCTGAGGAGAGAGTCTATAGAACAACTCACATTGCCATTCCAGAAACCCTAATGACTATGTGTTAAGAAAGATGTTGATACCTGTTTCAAATTTCACATATTCACAAAAGTTCTAGGGAAGGGGAAATGCCAACAAAGACCGTTACAGGAGAGACTGATGACATGGAGGATATGCAGAAGATTGCGTACACACACTTTAGATTGTATTTCTAAACTGTGTGGTCTCATTTTATTAGCACTTCTCTGTTATTCAAAAAGCCTCAGGGTATCATAAGACCAGATTGTTATAATAATATCAACCAACATTTGTGTGAAACTTAACAGTGTTAGTCTTTTCATTTACATAATCTTATGGCTGCTATATGCTACTAAACTTTGCTTGTGATGGAGTTTTTCAGGCTTTGTCATCTCTGCCTTATCTTTTTATGCATCTGCTTTGCATAGAGTACTGAGAAGAGTGAATTTAAACCCTGTTAGAGAAGAAATGGCTATGTCTTCCTTTAGTAATTTATTTTTCCTTTCTAAAGCATATGGTTTATTGGCATTTGTTAGGAGCACATTATGTACACAGCATTATATATGAATTTATGTATGATTTATTCATACTGCATTTTGTTTCATCAAGAATGTAAGGCAACTTTCAAAATCTTGTACAGCAAAATAAAATAAATAAAAAGAGACAAAGGGAAATATCAGTGTAAAAAAAGTCAGCCAGTGTGCCTGGGACTGTCCTGCTTGTAGCACTGAAAGCTCATGTCCAGGGAAATCCCTGAGTCCCAGGCACACCAAGATAGTTGGCCTTCTTAATAATATAAGCAAATCATTTTTTTGGCTCTTTCAGTTTACTGAACCTTATTCCAAGTACTTTATGGGGCGCCTGGGTGGCTCTGTTGATATCTACTATTTCATTTTATTCTCCCAATGACCCTTTGAAAGAAGTGATTATTTTCGTGCCCATTTTTAAGAGAAAACTGAATCACAAAATTGCTAACTAACTTGTCCAAAGTCACCCGCCTATTAAATGGTGGGGCTGGGATTCAAAGCCAGGACACTGAGCTCCGGAACTGAAGTTCTCTACCACAAGCATCAAATGCATTGAGGCCCTCTATAAGTGGTATAAATTTGGCTCTAAGTTTCCAAGTAGTCAAAGTGAAGAGGAAAATGTGATCAGTTACAAAATTTACATTGTCCATAAAATAAACCACTTCTAGGAGCACAGTAATCTCTAGGGCTAAGACCATCCATTTGCTCAATAAATATTTACTGAGTTATTATTATAAACAGGCATCATTCTCGGTGCTGGGGATATAACAGTGGATAGCACAAATGGAACCTCTGCCCTTGGAGACCTGACATGCTGCAGCCACACCCATTAGAAGGAGGTAGATGTCATAGGAAGAAGAAAGCAGGAGGAGGATGAGAGACTCTGGGGAGTGAGGAGGCTACAATTTTAAATAGGCGGTAAGGGTAGAACTCAGTGAGAAAAAAGAAAAGCAGGGACAAAGGCCTCACCAAGGGCCTGGTGAGTCTGCGTCACTTTGATTAGAATAAGTCAAGGGAAGAAGAGTAAGATACAAGATCAGAGAGAACATGAGATAATGCAGGTCTTTGTTAGGCATTGTACAGACTTTGGCATTTATGGTGAATGAAATGGGGGTTTGATAGAGGAGTTATATGACCTGGCTTCTATTTTTAAAGGATATCTCTAATTGCTATACTGAGAATTGTTGTAAGAAGGAAGGGGAATCAAGGAAATTAAGAAGGCTGTATTAGTCATCTAGGCTTGGACCAGCAAGGTAGCAGGTATGATGTGAACATATTTTCTCAATATAATTTTGGAAATAAAAGTCAATAGGATTTGTTGACAGGTTGAATGCAGGATGTGAGAGCACTGGACAAGGAAAACTCCAAGATTTGGGAGTAACTGAAAGTATGGGATAGCCACTAACTAAAGTGAGGAAGCCAACAGGGGCCAGGCGGTCAGGTTTATGGACAAAGAACTGAAGTTTAATTCTGGACAATCTGAGTTTTAGGTGTTTGCTAAATTCCAACTGGAGGTGCTTAATAAGCCAGTGGAAATGTAATTTCGGAAGTGGGAGAGAGATTTGAGCTGGGAATAAAAATTTAAGACTCACCAGCATATAAATTATATTCAAGACCATAAAACTTAATGAGATCACCAGGAAATGAAGTGGAATATAAAAGAGAAGTGGTCCTTAGCCCTTAGACCATTCAATACTAAGAATCAGGGAGAAGATCCAGTAAAAAGGAAAAGAAGGAGAAGCCAGTGATGTAGGAGGAAACCAAGCTAGAAAAGATGCTTTGATGGCTACAGGAAGAAAAAGAGTTTTTTTAAAAAAAATTTTAATGTTTGTTTGTTTTTGAGAGACAGAGTGAGAGAGTAAGCAGGAGAAGGGCAGAGAGAGAAGGAGACACAGACTCTGAAGCAGGCTCCAGGCTCTGAGCTGTTAGCACAGAGCCCGATGCAGGGGTGGAGCTCAGGAACTGTGAGATCATGACCTGAGATGAAGTTGGCCGCTTAACCAACTGAGCCACCCAGGCGCCCCAGAAAAAGTGTTTCAAGGAAGGGAGAGTGATCAACTATGTCAAAAAAAAACTATTGGAAAGATAAGAATAGGGAGTGAGAATTGGCTATTGGAATTAGCAACATGGAAGTCATTGGTCATCTCGATAAGAACAGTCTCAGGAGAGTGTGGAGGTCAGCAGTTTTAAGAAAGAACAGGAAATTAAATGGAGCTAATGACATAGACCAGGTCTCAGCAAACTGTGGTCTAAGTTTGGCCTGAATCTGTCTTTTTGGAACACAGCCAAGCCAATTCACTTCTGTGTTTCCGACCATTTTTGCATTACATGGGCAGAGTTAACAGAGCCCATTGTCCTGCAAAGCCTAAAATACTCTCTGGAATTTTACAAAAAACGTTTGCTAACCTATGCTATAGACAATAATCTTGAGTTTTATTTAAAAATGGGGAAGAAATTAGGCTGTACTAGGGAAATAAAGTAGAGTCACAGGAAGAATTTCTCCTGAAGAGAAAGACTATAATTTTCTCAACTGCACCTCTAGGAGAAACACACCTAGCTTTAAAGGTCTGTTTCTTACAACCAACACCACAGAAGTACAAACAATTGTAAGAGAATATTATGAAAAACTATATGCCAACAGGTTGGATAACCTAGAAGAAATGGATAAATTTCTAGAAACATATAACCTACCAAAACTGAAGGAGGAAGAAATAGAAAATTTGAATAGACAAATTACTAGCAAGGAGACTAAATCAGTAATCAAAAAACACCCAACAAACAAAAGTCCAGGACCAAATGGCTTCACAGGCAAATTCTGCCAAACAGTTAAACAAGAGTTAATGCTTATTCTTCTCAAGCTATTCCAAAAAATAGAAGAGGAAGGAAAACTTCCAAATTCATTCTATGAGGCCAGCATTACCTTGATACAAAACCAGATAAAGTCACAACAACAAAGAAAAGAAAACTACAAGTCAATATCTTTTTTTTAAGTTTACTTATTTTTGAGAGAGAGAGCGCGTGCTCATACAAGCATGCACACAAGCAGGGGAGAGGCAGAGACAAAAGGAGAGAGAGAATCCCAAGCAGGCTTCATGCTGTCAGCACAGAGGGCCCTATCCCATGAACCATGAGATCATGATCTGAGCCTAAAATCAAGATTGGATGCCCAACCAACTGAGCCACTCAGGTCCCTGTGAGTCAATATCCTTGAACATAGATACAAAAATCTCAACAAAATACTAGCAAACAGACTCCAACAATACATTTAAAAAAAATCATTTACCACGATCAAGAGATTTATTGCCAGTATGCAAGGGTGGTTCAATATTTACAAATCAATCAACATGATATATCACATCAATAAGTGAATAAAAACCATATTATCATTTCAATCAATGCAGAAAAGGCATTTGATGAAGTACAACATCCATTTATGGTAAAAACCCTGAACAAAGTAGGTTTAGAGGGGTAATAAAGGCCATATATGAAAACCTCACAACAAACATCATATTCAGTGGGGAAAAACTTAGCGCTTTCTCCCTAAGATCATGAATAGGACCAGGATGTGCACTTTCACCACTTTTATTCACCATAGTACTGGAAATCCTAGCCACAGGAGTTAGACAATAAAGATAAATAAAAGCCATCCAAATTAATAAGGAAGAAGTAAAACTTTCACTATTTGCAGATGACATGATACTATATATAGAAAACCCTAAAGACTCCACCAAAAAACTACTAAAACTGAATAATGAATTTAGCAAGGTCACAGAATACAAAATTAATGTACAGATATCCATTGAATTCCTACACATTAATAAAGAAGAAACAAGAAGAGGTGTCTGGGTAGCTGAGTCAGTTAAGCATCTGACTTCAGTTCAGGTTATGATCTCATGGTTTGTGGGTTCAAGCCCCACATTGGGCTCTGTGGTGACAGTCCAGAGCCTGGAGACTGTTTTGGATTCTGTGTCTCGCTCTCTCTCTGCCACACTCATACTCTGTCTCTCTCTCAAAAATAAAACATTGGAAAAAAATTTTTTAATTAAAAAAATCCTAAAAGAAATTAAGAAAACACTTTACAATTGCACCAAAAATAATAAGATGCCTAAGAATAAAACTAACCAAAGTGTGAAAGACCTGTACTCTGAAAACTATAAAACTTTTGATGAAAGAAATTGGAGATAACACAAAGAAATAGAAAGACATTTTATGCTCATCTGTTAGAGGAATAAATATTGTTAAGTGTCTATACTACCCAAAGCAATCTACATATTTAATACAATCTTTATCAAAATACCGAGAGCATTTTTTTTCACAGAACTAGAACAAAAAATTCTAAAGCTTATACGGAGTCACTATTTTGAATTGACAAAGCAATTTTGAAACAGAAAAGCAAAGCTGAAGATACCACAATTCCAGACTTCAAGTTATATTACAAAGCTGTAGTAATCAAAACAGTATAGTAATGGCTGAAAAATAGATACCTAGGTCAGTAGAAAAGAAAACCCAGAAATAAAGTCATAATTACATGGTCAATTAATCTTCAAAAAGGCGGGAAAGAATACCCAATAGGAAAAGGACAGTCTCTTCAACAAATGGTGTTGGGAAAACTGGACAGCTACATGCAAAAGAATGGAGCTGGACCACTTTCTTATACCAGACACAAAAATAAATTCAAAATGGATTAAAGACCTAAATGTGAACTCTGAAACTATAAAAATCCTTGAAGAGAGCATAGACAGTCATGCCTCTGATATTGGCTGTAGCAACATTTTTCTAGCTATGTCTCCTGAAGCAAGGGAAATAAAAGCAAAATTAACTATTGGGACTATATCAAAGCAAAAACCTTCTGCACAGTGAAGAAAATAATCAACAAAACTAAAAGACAATGTACTGAATGGGAGAAGATATTTGCAAATGATATATCTCATAAGGAGTTTGTATCTAAAATACATTTAAAAACTTATATAAGCTAACACCCCCAAAACAAATAATCCAATTTAAAAATGGGCAGAAGATATGAACAGACATTTATCCAAAGAAGACATCCAGATGGCCAATAGACACATGAAAAGATGCTCAACACACTCATCATCATGGAAATGCAAATCAAAACTACAATATGATATCACCTCACGCCTGTCAGAATGGCGAATATCATAAACACAAGAAACAGTGTTGGTGAGGATGTGAAGAAAGGGGAACTGTTGGTAGGAATGCAAACTGGTGCAGCCACTCTGGCAAACAGTGTGGAGAGTCCTCAGAAAGTTAAAAATAGAACTTCCCTACCATCCAGTAATCATGCTACTGGGTATTTACCCCAAAAGTACAAAAACACTAATTCAAAGGATACCTGCACTCCTATATTTATAGCAACATTATTTACAGTAGCTAAATTATAGAAGCAGCCCAAGTACAGTACATGAATGGACAAAGAAGAGATGGTATATGTATGTGTTTTTACATATAATACATATTCTATTATATAATAGATACATATAAAAGATATCTATATATTATAATAGATGAGTATAATATATCCATAGATGAATGAATAGATGAATATAACAGATGAATGGATGAAGAAGTTTTATATATGTGTATATATATAATGGAATATTATTCAATCATAAAAAATAAAATCTTGCCATTTGCAATGATGTGGATGGAGCTAAAGAGTGTGATGCTAAGTGAAACAAGTCAGTGAAAGACAAACACCATATGTTTTATTCATATTTGAAATTTAAAATAAAAACAAACAAGCAATGAAAAAGAGAGAGAGAGAGAGAAGTCAAATAACAACAGACTCTTGACTACTGAGAACAAACTGATGGTTACCAGAGGGAAAAGAGTGGGGGGTGGGTTAAATAGATGATGGTGGGGCACCTGCGTGGCTCAGTTGGTTAAGCCTCCGACTTCGGCTCAGGTCAGATCTCACGTTCGTGGGTTCGAGCCCCGCGTCAGGCTCTGTGCTAACAGCTAGCCCAGAGCCTGGAGCCTGCTTCCGGTCTGTGTCTCCTTCTCTCTCTGCCCCTCCCCCTCTCATGCTCTGTCTCTCTCTGTATCAAAAATAAATAAAACGTTAAACAAATTTTTTTTAAAAAAAATAGATGATGGTGATTAAGAAGTACACTTGTGATGAGCACTGAGTGATGTATGGAAGTGTAGAATCTCTGTATTGTATACTCGAAACTAATATTACACTTCATGTTAACTAACTGGAATTAAAGTAAAGTAAAGTAAAGTAAATGAAATGAAATGAAATGGAAAAGGCTGTTTCTTTTAATAGCCCTCCATATTGGCCAAAGACAACACTTCAAAATACTGTTTGTAGAACTATTTTAGGGGTGACAGTGTGCTGGAATTCAGGGATCTGGCTTCCCAGTACCCTCATTTAATGTAGGGGTAGTATTTATGTATCTGGGAAGGACTGTCCTCTATACATTCAGGTCATCCTCCATTGATTTTCCTTTTTTTTTCCTGATAAAATTTTAAAGGATGGACAGTTGTTTTACTTACTTAGCAAGTGCTAGGAGTGTGGCTAGTGTGTGTTGCAAATTTGGAATTTAGCTATATCAACCGAACTGGGTAACACTGGGGTTAGTTTAAAAGAAGAAAATGATATGGTCCTTACTCTTAAGCAGTTTACCATTTGAGGAAAGAGTTAAAACAGGCAAATGGATTTGCAGCAGTACAAGGGGGCATGTGATACTAACAGAAGTAGCTAAGGCTTTTTAAGGAACAGGGTTGAATTGTTGCTTTTTCCTTCCCACAGTGGTCCGCATCCCAACAGGTAACATCTTTCCAGTTGGTCATGTTGGATGCCTTGACTGTTTATCTCAGAGTCCATATTTAATTCCTCAGGGAAGGCAGTTAACTTCACCTTCAGTTACATCCCAATTCCAACCATTTCCTACCACCTCCATGGCTATCTCCCTCTTACCTTCCCTTTCCTACCCCTCATCCCCAGCTCCAGTTTGCGTCTCCATCGCCTCTCACTTGAGATACAGTAGTAGCAACAGGTCTCCCTGACTTTACTTTTCTCTGTTACAATCTATTCTTAACAGAGAACTGGAGTGATTCCTTTAAAATATGTCATATCATGCCACCCCTTCTCAATCCTGCAGGATGTCACTCAGAGTGAAAGGTCAAACTCAGACCAGTCCTCAAGGCTCCAAGTGATAGAAACTCTTCTTAGTTTGCCTTCATCTCCTACCACTCTCCCCTGGCTCCTTCTTAGCATGCTGGACCTTTGACATCGGGCTTTGGCTTGGGTTTGGAATGCCCTCTCCCTGGCTCTCCATTCAATTCACTCTTCTGCCTCCTTTGAGTCTTTGCTCCAATTCCACCTTGGTGAGACTTTTTGATTCCTACTCAGTGGTGCAGCTTTTCCTTCTTGCAGCTCAATCCTCCCATTACCCCACACTCAATAGGCTCAATAAATAAGTTATTGTTTAATAAATAAATGAGTTATGACAATGTGGCAGGTAATGTATTAACCACTTTACACAAATTACAGAATGGAATCTTCACAAAACTTCATGAAAGTCCTCATTTTATTGATGAAAAAACAGACACATATTGGGGCTCAGCAACTTGCCCAACGTCACACAGCTAACACGTGGCAGAGCTGGGATTTGAGTCCAGTGAAACGGGGGAGAGACTTACGGGAGAGAGACTCTTCACTCTTCAAACGAGGACAACTGCAAATAACTTTAACTTCCAGGAACCTTGCCAGTAGGGCCCTCATCCTTGTGAGGACACTTGAACAGGAGGGAAGCTTGCTGGATAATTAGCCTGAGTCTGTTGGGGTATAAACTCAACTGTGCTTTGCTGCTTGCGTTTAACACTCATTGCTGAAGGAATAGATAATAGCCTCGTTGTACTTTGTTTCAATCAATCATGGAATAAAAGGCAGGTGGAGAAGTGCAGACTGGCTTTTAGAGGCTTCTTACCCTTTGGTTTGACAGCGTGTTTTCTACACCTCCCATTGCAAGTAGGTAATCTCTTCCAACTGTAAAGCAAGACGCTGACATGCGAATCCACACTGCTCCACCGGAATTCTTGGCCAGCATCTACAGATGCCATTTCAAAGGGGATATTAGAGCACACGGTTTCCCACAGAAAGATGATCCCAAAGCAAGCAAGGAGTGGGATCACTGTAAAAGTTCCAGGACATTTGATTAATCTAAGGGATATTAAACCTCCACCACAATAGACTAAAGAAATATGCATTGCTTCTGCAGAGGCAGGCTGTGATTATATATGAAAATAATAAAAAGAAGGAAAAAACCCTCATGGTGAGTGCATTCTATTTCTGTAAAGTATTTTTATGACTCAACATGTAGTCAGTCCACTAAGAGTTAGAAGTCTGGTCAAGCTGGAACTTCCAAACTTAATAATGCATGGCATAGTGTCATTTACTGGGGATGAGAGGTTTGTTGTGTTTTCTGAGTTTTCATCTGTCAGAATAGTTCCCTAGAAGTTTTCCTGTCTGCAAACCACAAAAGAACACCTGAGAGGAAGTAGAATTGCAGAAATGTGGCAGATATTTTGCCTTTTCCCCCCACCTAGACATCAGCTCTGTTTCGTTAGTGGAAATGGCCCAATAAATAAATTGGCTTTGTATATAGTAATTATTAAAAGAAATTAATTTTTTCCTCACTAAATAAATAATGAGAGATAGAAAAATATATAAATTTGGAGAGGCATGAAATCCTTAGCCTTCCCAGCCTGTCTTGTGGCCCCAGGAGAATAATCGCTGTTTCTGATAATGATAACTAACACTTGTTTGTGTAGTTACTGTGTGTTAGGTAATGACCGAAGGGGTCTACACTCGTCATCTCTTCTTATCCTGCAACAATCCCACAAGGCAGGCATATCAGTCACCTATTTTCACAATAATGCTGCCTGACAAGCTACAACAAAATCTGTGCATTCAACAATAAGTATCTATTGCCCAGGTATCTGGGGTCAGCTGGGTGGAGGGGGATGGCTGGAGTGGTGGCCAGATGGCTCTGCCGGTGATGACCGGCTCACTCACATGCCAGCCTGTCAAGGCTGGCCTCAGCTGGGACCACCACGGAGATTCAGCTTCACTCCAGCATGCCTCTCTTCTTCCAGGAGAATGGTTTGAGTCTGTTCCCCAGGTGTTGGCAGGGGCAGGAAAGCAAGCAGAAAGACACACGCAAGTCCTTTTGAGTGGCTGACTGTCACTTCCACCTCCTTTTATTAGCCAAAGACAGTCAAAAGGCTGAGCCCAGAATCAGAGTGGGAAGGTAATGCAAGGTTGCCTGGCAAAGGGTGTGGATACTGGGAAGGTGAGGAATGAGGTACATCAGAGCAATCTATCACAGAGAGGGGCTGTTGTCATTTTACTCATTTTATAAATGAGGATACAGAAACAGATGATAAGTAATACACCTAATGTCACTTAGCTAATTAGCAGTAGAAGCAGAAAATGAATCTTGCAGTCTGACTCCAGAGCCCATGGCTGTTAACCATTATGCACACTGCTTTACTCCATGTCCATCTTTAGCCTGAGCTCTTCGTGGGTTAATCAGCGCCCTCCCAAGGACAGATCCGATAGCCTTGGTTAATTGTCAGTATCTCCATCCACTCTAACACCATTGCAAGCTGCATCCTTGAGGCTCTTGTTCCCTTTGATTCTGCGGGTCCTGTGCCATTTCTCTTTCCACCACTCCTCTGCCCAGCCCTCTCCGCTCATCACCCCAGGACACCTGCTTCTCCTGCTTTGCATCTCCCTTCCCAAGCCCACCTACTCTCATAGTTTCCATTACTACCTCTCTGTAGATGACTCTCATTCAGCTCACATCTCTGGCTCTAAGAAAGCTCACTATAATTTCCAGTTACCTTCCTCAGTGGTTTGTCCCTCACAAACAACAGCCCAGGAGAATCAGGCTCTTCTGACTAGCATCTGATGATTTCCTGTCACCTAGCAACCATTCCAGAGCTTAAAATTCCATTATAAGAAACTTCTTACAAAAACATTACCACTGGAAGGTATATTATATCTGAAGCCTCTCATCCTACCTTTTGCTCTGTTCCCATGGCATTTAAAACTTATAAAATTTCTCCTAGGTGTCTGTTTTTTTACCTACAAAAGTAGCAGTTTCACAGGTTTCAGCTTAATAGCATTTGTTACATTGTATTGTAATTATTTTTGTACTTGTGTTTCCCCATGAGGCTCAAAGCTCTTTGATTGAGGGAATCATACTTTCTTCTGCTCTAGATCGAGTTGCCAGGTATATGACACCATATAGGGATGGAATAAGTAGATACTCAGCAACTACTTGGTGAATGAAAAAATAAAAGAAACTCTCTGTAATCAGGTCCCGAAGTCTGGAGACAGAGTGCTAGGAAGAGAAGAGGAGGCGGATAGGGGCTTCAGAGCAGAAGTGGAATCAAAGTCAATGTTTGCGACCTGACTATTCCCACCTTGCATCACTCGCAAGTACCACACATTCTTTAAATAACACTTAAGACTCTTCCAAGTGGCAAATGCACTGCATTCTTACTATAAAATAATGTAGAATGTTCAGTATGTATAAAGAGTAAAATCCAAGCCACTCATAATCCTGCCACCTTTTTGAAAGTAGCCATTAACATCAATATTAGTGAATTTCCTTTAAGGTTTCACCCACAATATTTCTTTTATATAGTTGAAATCATGCTATATACACAAACATTTATTTTTGGTCTAAATCTTAATATTATTACATTAGCACTTTTTAATGTTCATGGAGGTATATCTTAAATATCACATTATTATTATTATTATTATTATTTTAAGTTTATTTTGAGAGAGACAGAGAGAGAGAGCGAGCGCGCGCGCGCAAGAGCAAGAAGGGGAGGGCGAGAGAGAGAGAGAGGGAGAGAAAGAATCCCAAGCAGGATCTGCACTGTCAGCACTGGAACTCACAAACTGTGCGATCATGACCTGAGCTAAAATCTAGAGTCAGACGCTTAACTGACTGAGCCACCCAGGTGCCCCTAAATTTCACTTTTTTCTTAATGATGAAGTTTTTTACATGTAAACATTTCTCTGTGTCTGGGTTATTTCCTTTAGATATATTCCCAGAAGTAATACCCAGAAAGTCATTTTAACTGGACCAAAGAGCACAAATAGTTTTCAGGTACCTCATACACATTTATACAGTACCTGGCAAAACAGTACCCTGTACACTTCCCCATTTCTAAAATGTGAATGCCTGCCTCACCACATAAAAATCTATGTTGAATACTGTTATTTTTACCATTCTTTTATAACTTGACTGGCAAAATTTTAACCTTCTATCTTTAAGTTTGCCTTTATAGTATTATAGTTAAATTTATTTTCACACATTTATTAGGATTTTTACTTTCATGAGAAAATGGTTGGTTCATAATCTTTAATCCATTGAAATGAAGTATTTTCTATTCAGCTGATTTTAAGAATGTTGGATTTTTTTGCCCGTTATTTATTTGAATTCATTTTTATTAAATTCATTTTTATAAAATAACACCTACATATAGTTAAGAACATCTGGGTACTAAAAGCTTTATCACAAAAGCCCTCCTCAAGCTCTAGCCTCAGGCGTCAGAGGTAACCACTTTCAGTTTTTTTAGGTGTTTCTTCTGTACTTACTTCCATTTTTTAAAATATTATTCTTACCTGTCCATTTTTTGACTTTTGAGTTTTAGACAAGATCTGCTGTGGAAGACAAGAATTTCACTCTCCATTATATACAAATCCCTCATTTTTCCCTCTGCCATCCCCTTAATGTAATTAAAGTGCAATTTTTGGTTAAATTAGATATCAGTATTTCTTTGTTAAAAATTTTTTAATTTTTGATTATTTTGAGACAGAGAGAGAGAGAGAGAGAGAGAGATGGAGCACAAGCGAGGGAGGGGCAAAGAGAGAAGGAGACAGAATCTGAAGCAGGCTCCAGGCTCTGAGCTGTTAGCACAGGGCTTGAACTCTCAAGCTGTGAGATGCTTAACCAACTGAGCCACCTAAGCATCCCAGAAATCAGTATTTCTAAATGTATGTGGGATTCTGTACTGGATCCTGGAATAACAACAATAACAAAACATCAGTGGAAAAGGTAGTAAAATGAAAATGAGTTTGAGAATAGTGATGAAGTTCCATGGTTATATAAAGTCTTAACACTGGGGGAAGCAGGGTGAAAGGTACATAGGAACTCTCTGTAGTATATTTGCAACTTTTATGTAAATCTAAAATTATTCCAAAGTACAGTGTTTAGTAAAGTAAAAACAAAACAAAACAAAACAATGTGATAGCACAACACACCTCCTAGAATGGCCAAAATCTGGAACATTGACAATACCAAATACTGGCAAGGATGTGGAGCAACAGAAGTCTCATTCAGTGCTGGTGGGAATGCAAATGCTACAGTTTGGTTAAAGGAGTTGTCCACACAAAAACCTGCACACAGATGTTAGCATTTTTACTCAAAATTGCCCAAGCCTAAAAAGCAACCAAGATGTCTTTCACTATATGAATGGATAAATAAACAGTGGTACTTCCAGATGAAATATTAGTCAGCACTAAAAAAGAAATGAGATATGAAGACATGGAAGAAACTTACATGCATGTTAGTAAATGAAAGAAGCCAATCTGGAAAGGCTTTATACTGTATGAGTCCAACCGTATGACATTCTGAAGAGGCAAAACTATGGAGATAAAAGGTCAGTGGTTGTCAGAAGTGGGGCTGTGAAGGGGGAAAATGAATAGGCAGAGCACAGAGAATTTTTAGGGCAGTGAAAATACTCCGTATATTATAATGATGGATGTATGGCATTATACTTTTGTCCACATTCCTAGAATGTGCAACACTAAGGGTGAATTTTAAGGTAAACGTTGGACTTTGTGTGATAATAATGTGTTGGTGTAGGTTCATCCTTGTTAAAAAAAAATACCATTCTGGTGAGTGATGTTGATCATGGGGAGGCTTGCATGTGTACGAGCACAGGATATATAAGAAACCTTTATATCTTCTTCTTGATTTTGTTGTGAACCTAAAACTTCTCTTAAAAATAGTCTTTAAAATAAAGTTTCAAAAGCAAGTCAGTGTTTACGTTACTATATACATATACTTGCTCTTGAGTCAAGTAGTTTGCCGTTATTATGTTTCCTTTGGAATACAACATTTAAAAATTTTCCTAGAGTCAATACTTGTCTCATTTTAAATTTATTTATGTAACTATTTTTCAAATCCTCTGTTTTCCAAATTATCCAATAGGTCTGGTAACAAATATGGTAAATGTCTATCAATATAATTAAATATTTAAGTATATCTGATAATCTAGCAGTTAAATATGTTTCCCCTGGGTATCTCCCTCCCTAAGTCCTTAATCCTACTGCTTTAATCTAGTTTGGTGGATCTAGGACTTTCCTTTTCCTCTTCCCTGTGTTGAATTTCCTGTATCTTGGACTCCTGTTTTACTTATTCTTGGTTCCTTAATTTTCCTAAAACACATCTTCTAATATGTTTTTAAGAAGGCATAAAGGATACATATTTGAGTTAGGCCTAATAACATCCTTATTCTGCCCTTACATTTGTTTATAATTTGAAAGGTATAGAGTAATACTTGGAACTAATTTTCCTTAGGATTTGGAAGGCATTATTTCATAGTCTTTTAGCTTCAAGTGTAACTATTAAATAGTCTGAAACATTCTGGTTGCATATTTTTTATGGACCTATTTGTCTTCTCTTGAAGTTTCTAGAGTCTTCTCTTTATTCCTGAAGTAATAAAATTTTACCATGATATATCTTGATTTAGGGTTTCTTTTTTCATTCTTTCTTCTGAGTATTTTGATGAGACCTCTTGACCTAGAAACATGTCCTTTTGTTCTGGAAAATTCTCTAATAATTTTCTCTGCTTTTTATTTTCTCTGATTTCTCTGGAATTCCTACTAAGTGAATCTCCCAAATTGATCCTTTTTCTTTTCTTTTTACTCCTCTCTTATATCTTTTGGAGTTTGTTGTTATTGTTGTTCACTTTATGAAACATTTTCTGAGTTTTATCTTCAAACTCTTCTACTGCTTTTTACAAATGTGGCTATCTCTGTTTTTTGTTTGGTAGTTTGTTTTTCCATTCTGAAAGTTAAAAAAAAAATAACTGGTGATCTTAAGTTGTCCCTTCTTATTTAATACTTATTCTGTATTAAAAAATGTAATTAAGAGAAAACTATTCCAAATGACTTTTAAATGCAATAATTTGAATGTACAACTCTATTGGATTATAGTCCAAAGACAAAAATGACTAAAAAATATGTTTAAACTGTTTTCAGAAATAATATTGTATGTAGAAATTTATATTTTTATTCTGAGACCATAGTGTGTGCATTGTGGGATAAAGCAAATGAGTAATTATGTGAAATTCTAATTCTGTCATTCTCAGTACTATTGAAATCAAGATTATCAACATGGGATAAAGGACAAGAGAGAAAATATTTAGTAAAATCTCTGTCCTGAGTTTGAACTGAAAGCATCATTTTAAATTCATCCTGTATTTTATTTTTTAATCCTTGCCCTGTCTACTGTAAAGGTCCAGAAATAATGACCAACCCAGTAGCAATAAGTGTCCCTAGCAGCCAGATTATAGTGAAATAATATCATTTCCCATTAAAAGCAACCAGGGTTACTTAGAGAAGTGGCTCAGTCCTGGCTGGAATAGTCATACAGACCGCAAGGATAATTATGAGTGACTAATGGTATCATGTCAAAAGGACTCAAGAGTCTACTTTAAAAGGCTCTTATAGCCAAAGAGGGCAAATGGAGCCTCAAAAGGAAAATAACCGCAACATATTAAAACATTCAAATACTTTTAAAATCACATGCTCATAAGTGTAAAAAAATCTCATTGGTCAACATTAGAGAATAATGGGGCAACAACTTATTATTTTTAAAAGTGGTAAATAAAAAAACAGCACCAACTAATTGATGGGAGAAGCTTCTCTTTGTAGAAGTGTTTTACCTAATAAATAAATACAAAATAATAGAATTACAGTATAGCAATATTATAAAATTTATGAATTTAGGTATTGAGCACCAGTGACCGCTCACATTCAAAAAAGACACAACCAAACATAATGTTTCTTCTGATGAAAGAACCCAGTACCTCCTATGAAATAGTCTTGCCATAAAGATAAATCTAAATCTAATCAGCCTTAAACCCAACTCTCAATTTAAAGGAAATATATAGGACAAAGAAGCACCTTAAATTTAGTATGACCAATTATCCTTGGTTTAAATGCTGAAAAGTCCCATGTCCCAGAAGAACCCTCAGTCTCAGACAGAGAGGACTGTTACTCTATCAAGAAAAGCCGTCTGTAAAATCTAGAATATGGGAAACTCCATCAGTGGGCTAGAGTGCAATGACCTTGACTTCATCCATTCCTTCAGTGCTCAACCCCAGCCTTCACTTCTGATAGTTGTGTCTGGGCGTTCTAAAGCCCTGTGAAATAAGCAGCCTGCTTCTCTGGGCTGTCTTCCTCCTGAGGAGTTCACATTTTGTGGCCACTCTTCTATCTACTTTTTCTTTTTAATTTTTAAAATTGTGGTGAAATATATGTAACATATTGTCTACCATTTTAATTATCTTTAAGTGTACTGTTTTGTGGCATTAAGGATATTAAGAATATTTGCATTGTTGTGCAACCATCCCCACCATCCGTGGCCCATATCCAGAACTTTTTCACGTCATTCCAACCTGAAACTCTGTATCCTTTAACAATAACTCCCTTTGCTCTGCTCCCCTCTCCCCTGGCAACCACCTTTCATCTTCTGTCTCTAATTTTTACTACTCTAGGTCCCTTGTATAAGTGGAATCATACAGTCTTTGTCTCTTTGTGACTATCACAAACACATCTTTATTTCACTTAGCTATGTGTCTTTAAGTTTCATTAATGTGGTAGCATGTATCAGAATTTCCTTCCTTTTAAAAGCAGACTAGTGTTTCACTGTATGTGTATCCCACACATTATTTATCCATTCCTCTATTGATGCGCATTTGAATTATGTTAATCTTCTGGCTTTTGTGAATAATGCTGTAATGAAAATGGTGTGCAAATATCTGCTTGAGTTCCTGCTTTCAGTTCTTTTGGGTATATGTCCAAAAGTGGAATTGCTGGAGTCTTTTTTAATTTTGCATATCTCTTGGGTGGAAATTAGACCTCAGTATTGCTTTGTGTTTTTTTTTCAAAATTATTTAACTTTTATTAGTTTTTCATTATTTCAAATTTACAGTTTTACCCATTTTTAAGTGTAGAGATCTTTGACATTACATATATTTACAATGTTGTGTGTTTGTCTACTTTTTGTCTTTTAAAATTTTGTTGAAATTTTATGGTTTTCTCTCCTGTTTGCTTTGTCTACACAGCTTAATGAAACATATACATGTGCTTCTAAAGTACTGCTCTAAAGAGGGTTTCCGAGACGAGAAAGGATAAATGCGTGTAGTTAAGCCGCTGTGGTTAATGATGTCTCTCTGTTACATATTCTGAACACGCACTCTTCAGTTGCGGTTTGTCTTTTAATTTTATGTATGATGACATGAAAATTGTAAACAGGTATTTGCTTTTTCTTTTTCTTTTGTTCTTTTTTTTCCCATATCAGATATTATGTTACTTATGTTCTTAGGGATGGTAATAAAATTCATTTCTATTTTATTTTTCTTTTTTATTCATGAATATTAGACTATTTTAAAAGTCTGAAGTTTACTCTGAAGTCCAGTGAATGACAAGGACCTGAAATTCTTTTTTCCAATTGAGACAATCAATTGTCCCATTTTATAAGTTTTGTTTCTTTTCCTAACTACTACCTGTGTGATCTTAACCAAATCACATAATCTCTCTGAGTCAGAGCCTCCCCATAACAGTTCATACCTCACAGGACTGTTGTAGTGATTTAGTGAGTTAATATTGTCTTTCTCTTTGCACAGTGACTAGAAACAATTAACCTATCAATGAATGTCAACACAGGATTATATTTTCATTTGTGTCTCCACTGTCATTAGCTATACATGTAATAGGATGTTAAAGTGAGATTTTTCCTTTTTTTAGTTTTAATTTACATCTTAAACCTGGGGGAAATAGGTATTAATTACTCCTCATTCAAAAGTCAGTTTCTCAAATATCTCTGCAGGACTTGCAATAGGAAGACACAAAACTAATTCTGCCATCATTAGTGCCTATCACCTCTAGGGTGTCTAAGGACAAACCAAGGATTTCCCAAGAGATAGAGAGGAAGTCACTGTGCTAGAGTATCCCCAAGCCACGGAGGAGAAGATAAGAGAGCCTCAAAAAGTCCAAGATAAGAAGTTGGCTAAGTATTGGGACAGCACAGAGAAGGGAGAGAGACTCCTGACTTCCACTGGGTAAGAGGATGTGTTTCCTGTGGTACAGATGGGGACTCTGAGTTATCCTGGAAGCCGGCAGCTGATGGGAGAGAGTCCCAAGTGGCCTATGGAGGAGGCATTGTGCACAACAGGGAACTGTAGTTACCTTCACAGTCCCTTTCCCTATGGTCAATATCAGAATCTGCTTCAGAGTTTAGAAAAAAGGGAAGTTTTAGATTGGATAAAAGATCAAAGTTTCAGAACTTGGTATTAAAGTTTTAGACCTTTGAATATATAGAAAAATTATGTAATTTGGCTGAGATTTCATCCAGTGTCACAGAAGGAAGGTCAGAGAGACCCAGGTTAGCAGGAACAACAAGAAAACACACACTAGCTTTCTGTTTACACCCTACTTAGTCCAGTTGAGTTACACATAATAGTATTATTGTTTATTTGTGGATTTTCATTTATATGCTATTATCTATCTATATTCATATGCCAGTAGTAGACTGTGATATCCATTTTAACTTCAAGCAAATTTTTAAATATTTGGTATATAAAAAATTAGTTTCCATTTGGAGAGGGTCTACTATGCATGAAATATTATCTTTAACCCTCATGGCAAGCATGCAAGGTTACTGTGTTCCTTTTTTTAAGGCTGAAGTTTAAGGAATTTACTGTAGCTCACAAAACCATCATGTGGCTTTCAGATTCCAAACTTTCACTCTTGACATTGGAGACAAGCCTCTAATTCTTCTTTGTGTCAAAAACTCCACAGGTATTCTTGCCTATTCATTTTCCCCTAAGAACCTAGAATAATTTTGCCAATGTATTTTTGTTGAACTAATAGTATCCTGATCAAGTACACCTTTTTCCCAGGTTCTCTCTGCCAGAGGAAACACATCTTCTAAGAGACACTTAATATTTGTTACATAATAGTCACTCCATACAGACAGATCTTCAAACTACTGTTGAAAAATGCTTTGTGTATTTTCATATCTGAGCGTCTTCTTTGTTCCTTTCTATCTGGGTCATTTCCTTATATCATTGGCCCTCCAAAATGTCCAATGTTTTTTTCCCAACTTTCTGCACTGCTCATATTATTTTTCCCACATTAAATATTAGGAATTAATGGCTCCCTTTTCTCTCCCACTTTTACTTCTTCAAATCACCTTTTTCTTTAAAGTCTAATTCAAGTTTCAAATGCTCCACAATTATCCCAGTTAATGGAAGCCATCTTTTGGCCTGAATTTATTATATGCGGCTTTACAATGTTAGGAACCTTGCTGTGATTTTATGTTTGTCGTTAACAGCGTGGCCCTATCTCAAGGGTTACTGAGAGTTCTCAGTCGTCAGGGGTGGGCACAAACCTGTCCTATGGGGTGGGGGTGGAAAAGTTGGGATGGACAGGCCAACCTGTGTAACTGGTTGGGCGGGCTAGCTGCCCAGATGAACAACTCTAAAAGACACTGCCAACCTGAATCTGATTCTAGCCAGCACCTATCTCCAGGGGTCCTTGACTCAAGGATGGAGGTTCTTGGGCATCCAGAAAATAAATATCACGTACCTATTCTATTGGTGAGAGAAAGAAAAGTAAAGGGTCAGCAGCTCATGATCACAGTCATGGACTGTTACCTCAAGGTGGTCTTTTGGAGTTAATGGAAAGAAATGGTGGGGGAGGGGGTGTTCTAGGGCAGAGGTTCTCAACTGAGGGTGATTTTGTCACTGAGGAACATTTGACAATGTCTGGAGGAGATGCTTTTGATTGCTATAACTGGGAGGGGAGAAGGTGGGTTCTAATGGCATCTAGAGAATAGAGGCCAGGATCTTGCTGAAGCATCCTGCGATGCACAGGACATCCACCCACAAAAAGAATTATGCTGTTCTAAATGTTGATAGTTTCAAGGTGGAAAGGGGCTAAGGACATCCATTCTCTCACTGACTGTACTCCATCAGGGGGGTTCATGGCTGGGATCCACTAATAATATAAACAGGAACAAACAAAAGCCTAGGAACTAGGGCCGAGGGCCAACTGGATGAATAATCTACAAGCACTGGTAGAAAGGTAGGCTGTGTAATACCAATTTAATCTCCTGCAGCTGTCACTCAGGATAGTCTGGCCACAGCAATAATTCCCAGAGCACTCTCAGGGAAAAGAGGGCCTAATATGTCTGTCACAGACGTATAATGAAGCTGTAGGTGGTGGTAAATATTGGTAGAGTCAGGTGAGGTCAATAGGACTGATAATGGCATTTCAGTATTTTCTACATAATTTAAGGACAGTTCTTACGCATGTTTATATTCCACATAATGCTAACAATGTACTATAGTTATTCAATTAGTGCTTTAAAATTTTTTTAAATGTTTTATTTATTTTTGAGAGAGAGAGAGAGAGAGAGAGAGACAGAGAGAGAGACAGCGTGAGCAGGGGAAGGTCAGAGAAAGAGGGAGGCACAGAATCTGAAGCAGGCTCCAGGCTCTGAGTTAGCCATCAGCACAGAGCCCGACGCAGGGCTCGAACCCATGAACTGTGAGATCATGACCTGAGCCGAAGCCGGAGGCTTAACTGACTGAGCCACCCAGGCGCCCCTCAATTAGTGCTTATTAATTGATTAACTGATTGATGATTTTCTTAATTGGTCATGCCATTCACATCTATCTATGCTCAGCACCACCAGGACAACTTGGCTATATTCCAGTGTACTGAGGAATTAAATCTCCCACTGAGGACCTTGACAATCATATCACCACAAGACTTGGATTCAGCTCTGCATTTAAATAGAAATAAAACAAGCACACTTCAACCCTCTGGGTTGAAAGTAGCATAATCTGCTTACTTACTGCTAAGCCCCCATGAGAAAGAAAAGTAATAGGCAGTGTCTTCAGTGATGAATTATAGAACAGCTTCATTTAGCTCACCCCATCTAGGTAAGGCATCCTGCTGGCCTCCAGAGAAATTAATGCACCTTAATTTTAATTAGTGGATGATTTCAGATCAGGAAATTTACATACCTAGCTGTTGCTTCTTTTTTGTTAGGATATCTCTTCCCCTCAATCTGCCTGAATCTGACTCAAGAACACACTTTGATCCTAGTTCTGGAGGCTGAATATTGAGGCCAAATATTCTAGAAGCTAAATATTGAAGTAGAAATCAATGGTGGACATGGGTTGTGTCCTTACCTCCCAACAGATGGAAAAAGTTGTTCTTTCCCCCCAGATCCTTGACTTCTGCTTATTTTTAATCCTGCTATGTAGTTTGTGGAGGAAGTTTTACCTCCTCCCAGAGAAGTTCCATAATAAGAGAAGACCCTAAAATTCAAAAGAGCTTTACAATCCAAAGAAAATTACTCTTTAGTAATGGGATTTCAGGTACCGCAAAGGCAACATGGACAGGGAAAGCCTCCAAATGCCCCTAAAACTCACACCATATCTACAAGTGATTACCAATGCCATTGCTTGACCATTAACTTACTCAGGAAACTGCCTCCTTTTGTGTCTCTATTTCTTTCTTGATGATACTTGTTCCCATTTACCCATCCATACTGATCAGGAGATGTATTTTCATGTGATAAGAAAGCACATCTCCCACTGAGAGGAGCCAAATGCAGTAGACCAAACCAGAACCTGTCTCTTTTCCATAGTAGTTTTATCCATGGTGATTCTAAGTCCCTGCCCCAGACAGTGCTGGGTGCTGAGGGTCTCAGATGACAACGGGGACAAAGTTTTCTTTCTTCTAATGTTGGTGCTCCTTATTGCTGTGGTGACTTTTCTTATAACATGTTTGAATAGACAGTTAGGCAACCTAGTATTGTGATAGAAAACAACTAAACTGGGGCACCTGGGTGGCTCAGTTCGTTGAGAGTTGGGCTTCAGCTCAGGTCATGGTCTCATGGTTCGTGGGTTCAAGCCCCGTGTCGGGCTCTGTGCTGACAGCTCAGAGCCTGGAGCCTGCTTCGGATTCTGTGTCTCTTTCTTTCTCTGCCCTTCACCTGTTCACTCTCTGTCTCTCAAAAATAAATAAATGTAAAAAAAATTTTTTTAAAGAAAACAACTAAACTAGTCTTTTGAGTTGAAAACAGGACTTTGGACAACCCTCAGCATCTCAGTAAACTTTGTTTTCCTATATATTGAAGAGAAATTGCCAAAGAAGGTGCCACTTCATTCTCTTCTGTGAAGTAAAAACAAGGGCAGAGAGCATTTTCTCATTCTAGAGTAATAGAGTAAGTAGGAAAAAAGCAACAGTTATTTTTACATTCTTTTGGAACAGTTATTTTTACATTCTTTTGACCTAAGACTGTCAACTATTTCGATATGTTGGTCTTGGAAAGAAAATCAACTATAGGTGTTCAGAAGAAAAAGTGCCTGTCTGCAAAGTGAAGTCAGAGAAGGTTTCACAGAGGAGTCACTTTACCTGGTCACTGAGTGCTGGGGAAAGATAGAACTTGCCTACGCGTACCACGAATAACAGGACAAAACACCTGTTTCTGTAATAAACAACCAACAAGCTTTAATAGCTTAGAATAGCAAAGGTTTATTTCTTGTTTATGCTCATTATGAGTCAGTAAGCACACTGCTCATTGCAGTCATCCTGGAACCAGGCTCCAAAGTTGCTTGTTGCCCCTGCAGGAGAGACAAGTAAACACAGCAAAACAAACTAGCTCTGAAAGTGACGCGGCGCCTCCACCCAACTCTCGTTTGACAATACAGGTCACCGTCCATGACTGCCAGCAGGCAGCAAAGCCATTCTTCCACGTTCCCAGAGAGTGGGGGGCCAGGATATTTGTGACTAGCCTTAATAACTACCATGAAGCATGATTGAGGCACAGCAAAAAGTCCATGGGAGGGAAGCTGAAAACCTAGGTCAGAAAACCTATGTGCCACACTGTTTGGAATTTGTTCCTAAGATGTGGTAAGAGATCAAAGTTTCTTTTGTTATCTTAATGACGTGACTTTGGGAAAGCCCTCAGGTTACCTAAGAGAAGGGACTGGTTGCCTGGGGAAACAACCCAGTAATTAGAGGGTTGTTACTTTCAGTCCTACCCCTCAGACCTGGGGGTAGGGGAAAGGAGCTAGAATTTGAATAGATTACTAATGGCCAGTGATTCAATCAGTCATATGAATGTAATGAAGCTTCCATAAAAACTCCAAAAGGACAGGGTTGAGAGAGCTTCCAGGTTGGTGCACCTGTGGAGATTCAGGGAGAATGGTGAGCTTGGAGAGGGCCCAGAAGCTCCATGCTCCTTCCCACACACCTTGCCCTACGCATCTCTTTCATCTGGCTGTTCCTGAGTTGCATCCATTTGTAATAAACTGATGATCTAGTAAGTAAAATGTTACTCTGAGTTCTGTGAGCCATACTAGCAAATTAATTGAAACCCAGGAGGTGTTCCTTGGAACCTCTGATCTATAGCCAGTAGGTCAGACATGAATGATAATTTGAACTTGCCACTGGCATCTGAAGTGAGAGGCCTGTCTTACAGGACTGAGGCCTTAACCTGTGGATCTGGTGCTCTCTCCAGGTAGATATTATCCAAATTGAGTTGAATCATAGAACACTTGGCTGGTGTCAGAGAGTTTTCTATTGGTGTGAGGAACCCCTGCTCCCCACAACACACACACACACACTGAAATTGGTGACATGAACTTTAACCAGGTATCAGTAAGACTATAGCCCAGACAGGACATCTGGTGCTTACAGTATGTATCAGATAACACTGGTAGGTGTGGGATCCTCCAAACATAACAACTGGTAAGAAGACATAGCTCCAAACCAGCCAGCAATCCCCCCATGCAGAGCCTGGCCATTGAACGTTTACCAAAGGCTAACCTGGCCTAAAAATGATAAAGGAGGGCATCTGCCCTCAGGACATCTGTGGGCACATCTCAGAACAGTCCAATATGTGTGTTTACAGTCCTAGTGGTTTTGGCTTCGAGGTGCCATGATTTATTTGAGTTGGACTCAAGTCACTAACAGAATTTATAGATGTACATCAAGCTATGATCAATGGTTCTTCCAATGGAAAGAGACTGAGTTTATTTATTTTATAAAGTTTTATGTTTGGAGCGCCTGGGTGGCTCAGTGGATTAAGCGTCCGGCTTCAGCTCAGGTCATGATCTTGTGGTTCATGGGTTCGAGCCCTGCATCAGGCTCTGTGCTGACAGCTACCCCAGAGCCTGGAGGCTGTCTTCAGATTCTGTGTCTCCCTCTCTCTCTGACTCTACCCTGGTCACGCTGTCTCTCTCTCTCTCAAAAATAAATTTAAAAAATGTTTTTAAAATAAAGTTTTATGTTTAATAACATAACATCATTTATGTTTAATGTTTAATAAATTTAAAATTCCAGGTAGAATCTAAATTTGAAAGTTACAGTGGAGAGATGTTTTTCCCCTAGAGTTAAGGGCCTAATATCAGGGATCACTAAAGACCAGATGAAGTGTGCAAGAGCATGGCAGTTAACTTTAGTTCTTTAAAAAAAAATCTATCTATATCTATATCTATATATCTAAAATTAATGAGAAGTATCCATTCCCCCCAAATATGGGACAGCGGTTATGTGAATTAGAAGATCAAAACTGTCACATTGTCATCCTTCTGATAAAAAGAAACTAGTGAGAAGATTATGTATTAGTAAGAATTTAATTTGGCCTAGGTGAAAAGCAAGGGTAATTCTAAAACCTAGTCTTTCCATAGCTAAGCTGTAGCCATTAAAAGGTTTAGAATTGGACAAGTAATAATTTTAAAATCATCTTTGAATAAGAGTACTCCAAGCAGAAGGAGTAGCATGTGCAAAGGTCCTGAGAAGGGAACCATGTTTAGTATGGTTGAGGAGCAGAGAGAAAATCTAGCTAACTAGAGCATGGGTGATGTGGAAAACAAAGGCAGAAGGAAATGGCAGATAAAATTAAATTTCCTTATCACCTACAGCCCATTGACAAATACTTGAGGCAGGTGAGTATAACATTTCTCCAGGAACTCCCTACTGTCTTAATGTTTTGCTAGAGGGGAAAAACAACCTTAGCTTGACAATAGCTAGGCCTCCAGTATCCTGTGAGTCTTCTTTAGCAGATGGAAAATCCTTTGGAAGCTTCCCTTGCCTTTACTGACTCCCAACTATATAAGCAGTCTCTCTTCACAGTCCTGAGGCAGCTCTTTTCTGCCCATGGGTCCTGTTCCTGTGCTTTAATCAAATCACCTTTTTGTACCAAAGGCTTGGCCATCAGCTCCGGAACCCCACCTCACTCCATGACCACATCAATGGGGACCAGGGGGAGGCTGAGAAGAAAATTTTATGTAATAGCCAAGGGAAGATCATGTAGGGCTTTATAGGACATGTAAGGACTTGGGATTATTTTTTTAAGTGACACGATTTTATTTCTGTGCCACATGTGACAGATGGACTGGGTGGGAGGGGTAAGAGAAGCAAAAAGACTGTCTAAGAAGCTATTGCTTTTGTTCAGGTGGGAGAAGAGGTGGCTTGGACCAAAGTCCTAGCAGTGCAGTGTTATTACAGGGTCGTATTTGTGATGTATTTTGGAAGTGATTTTGATGAGGCTTACTGCAGTATTAGATTAGAGATGAAGAAAACAGAATCAAGCGTGTGGAAACCATGTCCTAAGTTTAGGAAAACCTAGGCTTTTGAGAGCTGTTTGGGTAAAAGATGCCCAAAGGAGATGATAATGCAGAGTGCCACCTCCAAAGAAAACAGGGCTGAAGACCACAGCCACTGGGCAAATTGTAGAGCAATTAGAAAAACAGGCCTCTTTTTAGGGGTACCTGGGTGGCTCAGTCAGTTAGGAGTCTGATTCTTGATTTCGGCTCAGGTCATGATGTTATGGCTCATGAATTTGAGATCCACGTTGGGCTCTGCACTGATAGCATGGAGCGTGCCTAGGTTTTTCTCTCTCTGCCCCTCCTCTGGGTTCTCTCTCTTTCTCTCTCTCTCTTAAAGTAAATAACATGAAAAAAATTTTTAAAAGAGAAGAAAAATAGTCTTTTTTCTCAATATGGAATTAGAATGTGATTTTCCCATTATATGTTATTCTTGGAGAGAAGGAGACTGATGATGGGGATAAATTGGATTACATCCTCCATAGCTATGAAGCAATTGTATACTTAGCCCCAGCAAGACAGATGACATGATCTCCTATGATAACCTAGTAGATAAAATGGAAAAGTAGGGGGTAGATAATAAAAGGATTTATGATTCATTGAGAGAATCTGGTCTAAATGTCAAAAGGCTCAACTTCAGCTTGGAAGAATGTTTCTTATAACTCTAGAAACCTGCCCAGAGCTGAGATAAAGAAATAGAGGGCTTTCTGATTAAATTTGTGTACAAAAAGAAGCTGCAAAGAGACATGAATATATAAAAGACAGAATGAGGATCCAAAATCATTTATATTTGTATCTAACAAGATTCATTTAATGAAGGTTCACATAAGGTCTTACACATGGGTCCAAAAAGAACAGATGAACAAATGCAGTGTGGAGAATGGGCAGACACATCTATAAAAAGACACTGAGGTTTTAGCATTCAGAAGGATCAATATTAGCCCTCAGTGTGATGTGACTGCCAAAGGAATTAATGCAATTCCAAGGATATTCATGATGTGTCATCCAGAGAGAGAGATATTAGACCACATCTGGTCTCTTAGAAGCCACAATTTAATGGATACTGAAAATTAGAAACAAAAGAGCTTAACCACGAGAGAGACTAAAAAACCACATCTAAGATATGGAAGACCTGGGTTGTGTTTAATTTATTCAACGTAGATTTGCCCTGTAATTAGTCTGTATCAGGCACTTGTCATAGGCATTGGAGTTACAATAGGAAATAAATCCTAAATCTTAAGAGGATGAGATTCCAGAAAAAGTAATAGCTAACAACTGTCATCTAGGAGAGATAAAAGACACACTCTGAATGGCCCAAAGGAGCAGAAGTTATAATGATTAGGAGTGTTGGGGAAACCTACTTTTCTTCAAAATTAAAAAAAGAAAATTAACAATCAGCTTTTTGAGAAGGATGAATTATCCTGACATTATCAAGTTCTCTGTTACTAGAATCATTAAGACAAATAAAAAGTTGTATATTCAGTTCTTCTTTAAAGGCATTTTATGTGCACATTCCAGAAAATGTGAACAGGAGAGTTAAAGAAAAGAAAAGAAAAGAAAACTTGCCCTTAATCTGATAACTTGGTATAGCCTCTTTCTCTAGGCATTAGGTATCTCTCTATGTCCTTATGTATACACAGACACACACCCCATTACTCCTGTCTACATATTAATGGTTACGATCTTAACTGTTACACAGCTTTATGTGCTTTTCTTTATCAGTGAGACAATATTTTATTGTATGGATGCGCTATGACTTTTTGAACCAATCTTCTGATACTGGAGGTTTTTCTTTTTTCCCTTTTCTTTTTCTTTTCTTTCTTTTATTCTTTCTTTGGTGGTAAATGATTCTGTGGGGAGTATCTTTGTATTGTGTATGCTCCCGTCTGACTATTTACTTGGGATAGAGTTCTGACAGTGTAATTACTATGCAGGAAGCTATGGAAATTTTTAAGATTTTGGATGCATATTATAAAATTAATTTCAGGAGGTTAAGCTCATTTACATGCCCATTAGCATGAGAATACCAATCTGACCTCACCTTTAGCTAATATTATTATTTTTTTAAATCTTTCCTAATTTCATGCAAAAATTAGTGTTGTGTTTTAATTTGCTTTTCTTAGATGACTAATGAGGTTGAACATTTATTTCAGATGCTTAACTACTTGTCATTTCTAGAAGCTGGCATTTCTTACATTCTACATTTTCCAATGGTATTGCAGAGTTTCTCTTATTGTTTTGAACATGCTTTTAAGATATTAAGAATATTACTTTATAATATTTAGTATGTTCTTATGGTAACTAATCTTTCCTCATTCTCTGTTATTTGTTTTTGTCAACTATTTATATACAGCAGAGAAAAATACTGATAAATTTGATTGTACAAAATTAAATTTGGGGCAATTATAACAATATCAAAATAAAATGCATTACCTAAAAATATTTCCAAATATATCAACAAAATATTATTATGCTTAACTTTGACACCTAAAAAATCCATTAAAAAATCTAAAAAATGCAGTAAATAAACAGAAAAGGACAAAAACATGATAAGCCCAAATAACAGTTTAATTTCACTAACAATTAAATAAACTGAAATAAAACATCAATGTTTAAATTTTATCTATCATCCTAGCCAATATTAAATGATAATACTGCTATCTGTGTGGCCATAAGATGCACAAAAATTGCTAGGAAGCAATTTGGTAATATGCTATGTGTTAGGAACTTTAAAATATTTATATGCTTCATCCCAGTAAGTCCACTCTTGGAAAATTGTATTGAATCCATTAGAGAATGTGGTTACAGATATAAGCACAGGTATGTTTACTACATCATTACTTATTAAAAAAAATCGTATGCCATCTAAGTGTTCAATATCATAAGGTGAAATATGCTGCGAATTAGTGGTGCTATCATCTTGGAAATTAAACCTCTGATAGCTAAAAGAAATTCAATAAAAGGTTTAGAAGACAAAATGAGGCTATCTCCTGGAAAGTAGAAAAAAAGATAAAAATGAAAATGATAAGATCAGAAAATCTATTTGGGATAGCCAACTTCCAACTAATGGGCGTTTCCAAAAGGGAGAATAAGTAAATCAGCGAGAAAGAAAATAATCAGGAAAAAAAATACACAGACATTTTCAGAGCTAAAAGATATTTGTTTCCAGATTGCATAATCCAACCAGTGTTCAGCACAATGTATTGAGGGAAAACACACCAACATAATCATGAAAGTTCAGAGCACTCTGGAGATCAAGAGAAAATTATAATGCTTCCAGACAGGAGACTCAGGTCTCAGACAAAGGTCTAAAGTGAGAATGGCAGGAGGCTTTCTCAACTGCAACAGTGGAGGCTAAAAAACAAAAATGCCTTTAAAAATCTGAAGGGGGAAAAGAAAATCTGAAGGAAAATGATTTTCAGTCTAGAGTTCCCTATCCAGCCAACTCTCAATCAAGTAGAAGAATAAACGAAGGGCATATTTTGGCAAGCAAAATCTCAAAAAATATGCCTGCATTTACCTTACTCAAATCTTAAGAAACTGAAGAAAAATGTTTTCTACTGACTTGAGAAGTTACAGTGAGAAAGAGGAAAGGCAAAGTCTCACTACCCAAGCATCTCAAACAGGAGGGAAGCAAGATAAACCCAAGGTGGCAGCCAAGAAAGCTCCAGAGACAACTGTGCAACAGGTGGAAAAAGAAACCCATCTTAACAACATCAGAAGGACAGAGGAGCTCCTGATGGATATATCCTTCCTTTACCATAGTCCCCACCCATCCTTATAAGTCTCCCTGCCCGCAGAGGCTACCTGACAGATTAGAATGTGTGAACAATTATTAAGAGGTGTCTAATAGAACTATTGAAGGTTCGAAAAGACTAAGAGTTTCAAAAAAAAAATGGAGCAAAAATTTTAATGAGACAATATGAACTCCAAAGTAAAGACAAAGTTGAGTAATAATTATAGCTTTTTGCTGAGTACTCCTGATATGTCACTTAATATTCTAAGTCCTTTTATACATATTTACTCCTTTAATTTTTACAGTCACCATTACAAGTTGGTATCATTGATATCTCCATTATATATTAAGAAAAATTAGTGATTTGTCTAGGGTGCCAGAGTGGGACTCAAATTCAGCCTGTCATGCTCGAACCCACTTCTCTAAGAAAGGCGATGAAAGCAAAACACTCCTTGTGACTCAGTAGTGAACAATAAATGTATAGTTGAAATGACACAACCACTGAATCCAGACTGACCCCAAAACTGTAATATAACTGTATTGACAGGATGGAAAAGTGGGAATAAAAAGGAACACACAAATAACTAAGGGATAACAAATGACTTCACCTGCAATAATAGAAAGTCAGTACATAATTTCTACACAAATATACATATGTATATACCTTTTTAAATTTTTTTTGTTTGTTTATTATTGAGACAGAGAGAAACAGAGTATGAGTGGGGGAGGGGCAGAGAGAGGGGGAGATACAGGATCTGAAGCAAGCTTCAGGCTCCAAGCTGTCAGCACAGAGCCTGATGTGGGGCTCGAACCCACAAACTGTGAGATCATGACCTGAGCCAAAGTCAGATGCTTAACCGACTGAGCCACCCAGGCGCCCCAAATATGTGTATATGTGTGTGTATTTAGATATGTATTAACTTACTGTTATTATAGGTGGGGTGTGTATGTGTGGATGAGTGTATGTGTTTGAAATATAGAGATAAATACGAGAATAAAAGAAAAAACAGTTGAGTGGTAGCTTCTAGTAGCCATTCAGTAGCAGTTAAGTTTTAATTTAAAATTATATAACACACACACACACACACACACACACACACACCTCTATCTATAATGTATCTCTATGTATATTTGATGCTGACAAATATTTTTAAAGATAATGGTCGTTGTCAATAGCCTGTGCACACAAGAAATACTTACATATTTGTTAATAGTTACTACCCAGAGCCCAAGTGCACCTTTATTTTCCTGCCTGCTCTGGAACCTCCCTACATCCCCCAAACCTCCCTACGATGCAGCAATTAAGGGCAGATGTGTGGCAGAGGGCTCCTGGACTCTACTCCTGCCCCAGAGCCAGCTATGCATCAGTTTCACCTGCACTGGGTCTGTGCCTATGTTGTCTCAACTGTTAAATACTTTTCAGGGTCCTCCTTGCTTATGAAATGACATTAAGTGAAAGAACAGTACAAATTGTGTGTCTATAAAATCAGTAAAAATGAGTTTATCTACATGGGGAGTAATAGATTAGTTTTCTCATTATACTTTTCTGGATCTTTTATATTTTCCATAAAAAGAATATTAATTTTTTGACTGAAAAAAACATAAGAACATTTTAAAAAGCCATAAATGGGCACAGTCTGGGTTTATATTATGCCTAACTCCATGACTGCATCATATAGGCTGGTAAAGGCCAACTTCCACTTTCATAAACAATAGACCTCAAAAACCCTTGAAAGACAAATGTCTAAGTGTGATGTTATAAGTGTAATGAAGGGAGACTTGATCTCAGAAAATATTAACAGCTTTAAAATCTCAGTTTACAGTCCTATGGTTACAGGAGAAGCCACCTCCCTTGGGTCCAGGAGGCCAGGTAGACAGTGAGTGTCCAGCTAGGCAAGAGGCAGACACAGACAATCCCAGGCCAAGTTAGATGGCTGGCCATCCCCAGCCATTAGTTCCTTGTCCAGCTGCATTAAATATATGAAGAAGGGATAGGAAGTAGTCTAATTTGTCTAATTTCCCCCTCCTAGAGACAGTACATCCTAAACTACTTCTCCTCTGCCAGCATACACAAGTTCTTATGACCGGTTGCTTATTTCTTCTACAACCCTTTGAGTTTTCCAGAACTAGGGAAAGAGGATCCCAAGGGTGTGCTTCTGGTGCCTATACCCCCAAATTCCAAAATCCTTTTGGTGTGCTGGAGATAGGTTGACCAACTATCTCAGATTGCCCAGGACTGAGGAGTTTTTTAGGAAGCAGGACTTTCAGTGCAAAAATAGGCAATGTCTTAGGGAAACCAGGATGAGTTGATCACCCTTGCTGGGGGTCTAGCTTTAGATCATTACTAGAGCAGGGTGGGAGGGATTGATGGGCATCATGCTAGGCAGGTAGGGGCTGACCTGGGAATACCCTTAGTGCCTCCCTGGTCTTTCCCAAAGGGGCAGTGGCTAGAAGACAGGAACCTCATCATAAGAGAGTGTAAATCATATCCCCTCAGATGACTTGTGAGGAGGAAATCAGCATATATAAGAGGCAGCTTTTAAGTATCATGTGTAAGGCCAAAAGGGACCAGTGGCAGGGGTGAGGGGGTGCCTGGGTGCTTAGTTGGTTAAGGGTCTAACCCTTGATTTCGGCTCAGGTCATGATCTCATGGTTTGGGGGTTTGAGCCCCATGTCAGGCTCAGTGCTGATAGCTTGGAGCCTGCTTGAGGTTCTCTCTCTCTCTATGACCTTCCCCTGATTGCTCTTGCATTCTCTCTCTCTCTTAAAATAAATAAACTTTAAAAGAGAGAGAGAGAGGGAGGGAGGGAGGGAGACTGACTGGTAGGTAAAGCGATGGTTGGGGAATCCAGGTAGAATGGGTGGGTACCTTGTTACCCTGACAAGCCTCTCTTGCTTCCCTTAACCTTCTTAGCCTCATTGAGGTTTGGGGAAGGATTAGGACCCAGTGTGGTCAGATCTTCCCATTTTACAGAAACTTGTGGGGAAAAATTTTTTTAATGTGAAATCTCAGCCTTTCAATGTGGACAACTAATTCCAAAAACATGTAAAAACTGCAGTCTTTAAAACTAGTGCCTGTGAGTAGGTATGATGTATGATCTCTGTAAAAGTAAGACATGCCTCTGTGACACTAAATTTTCACTATATCGTACAGAGGATGCCTGGGAGGTGGGAGAGGGCATCAGAGAACTTCCACAGGATTCACCATTCAGTCTAAACTCTTTTGTAATTTCGGATCTTTCTCTCTTTACTTCTCCAGATGCGTAGGTAATCCCACCCTTCACCCAGGTGCCAGACATAGGCAATGGGGAGACTTCCCTGATTTGTTTCTTTGCCCCTATTTCATCTCCCCACTCCTCCAACTAGGTTTGAATGTTCAGTTGGCCACTCCTCTCTAAGATGGCATATGGCTTTAGAGCAACTAGAAAGCCCAAACTTATGGGTTGGTTTCAGTATCTTGTATTTTAGAAATTTCTGCCGCAGAGTCAAATTCCCTTGGCTCCTTTTTGGCCTTTGAAACCAGTATCCCATGCAGGCACACTGAACGGACACGCCCTGGGCCAGAGCTGGTTAATGGGGATGAGCAGATCCTTTTGGCCATTGGTGTCTTGACATAAGGCTCATGGTAGGACTCCTAATTACCATTTCAGAAATTTATTTTCTTTTTTGCAGAGTAATGTTGCCCTTGTAAATTGATTAATATAGGCTTTCTGAGATCCAGTGCAGGGGAAGTCACCCTGCACTGAACTGCCAAGTTTGGGAGTCTCACCATCTCCATAGGAAGTTGTTTCCTATGGAGGGTGCTTCTCAATGTGTCCTCTAAAGACCACTTGTATGAAAATCACCTGGCAGCCTTTTAAAATACAGATTTCAAAAAAATAAAAAATAAAATACAATACAGATTTCAAGGTGCAACTCTCAACCTACTGAACCAGATTCTACAACAGAGAAGCCCAAGATTCTGAATTGTAACAAGCTCCTTGGGTTGTTCGTAAGCACAGTACATTATAAGACCCATGGCTGCACGGACTTTCTTCTGCTTTCTCAGCAGCCACCAAGGCCTCAGATTTCAGGTTGGGAAAGCAGAGGGAGATTAGCCAAGTCTCACCCTTTTATCAGATAGAAGGGCCTAATTACTAGGATAAAAGAATATGAGGGAAGAGGAATCACTCATTCGCAGATTAGGAAATCAAAATCAAAATGAAGGTGATTTTTTTCAAAGAGCCAGTTATGAAAGGAAACAGCCCAGTCTCATGATGGAAAGGGCTCCCCAAAAGGCAGGCAGGATTTATATTCAATGTACCTCATGCCAGGGGCTCAGCTAATACTGTTACTCATTTCTTCAGCATTTGCTGAATTTATATATATGCGTGCGTGTGTGTGTATACCATATGTATGTATATACACATAAATATATAACAAGAAATCAAGTCCAAACACATTAAATGAATAACATAATTTAAATACATTCAATATTAAAAACATGTATAGGACAAACGAAGGTGTAACAGTCATTATACTTGCTGTACAAATTGCAAACACTGTTAGTAAGATAAACATAAGCTGTACGACAAGAACGGGATATTTTTACTGAAGCAAATATTTCTTCAGATGAAGTTGCAAAAGTCAGTGTTTGAAACTCTGGTTGAATTGGAGTATCAGCCTCCAGAGCCTTGTGCATCCCCAGGAGAAGTTCTTGTTTTCAGTGAGGAATGGTGGGATGCCCTGAGACCTGCAGAAGCTCATGGCCGGCAGAGGGCACCCCTAAACATGGCTGGGGCTGCTAGGGGATGTAGGGATCTCAGGGAGCTCCTTCACAGGAGGTAGCCAGGTGTGAGATCTGGTGAGACAACTTAGAATCGAGGTATTTACTGTAAATCAAACCTGTATACCTCATTTCTTGACATTATATAGATCTACACTGAAACCAGGTACCATGGGGAAAGGGGGACCAGGAAATAATCCCAACTTTAACTGGGTTTATCTGAAAGTAAGTAGATCAAGGAACATAAGAAAAGAAATGCATATCACTAAAATCAGAATAGCAGGGGCACTTGGATGACTCAGTTGGTTTAGTGTCTTACTCTTGATTTTGGCTCAGATCATGATCCCAGAGTTGTGGGATTGAGCCCCATGTGAGGCTCTGCACTGAGCATGGAGCTTGCTTAAGATTCTCTCTTTCCCTCTGCTCTTCTACCCTGCTTTCATTCTCTCTCTCTCTCTCTCTCTCTCTCTCTCTCTCTCTCTCTCTCTCTCTAAAATAAAAAAATAAAATCAGAATAGTAGTTTCCTCTGGGAAAGAGGAAAATTGAATAAAGAAGGATACAGGGGTCTTCAAATATTTTGATAATATTTTATATTTGAAGTCGAATAGATAGTTTGCTATATCATTCTTTGTACCTCACTATGTGTCTGGAATATTCCATAATATATATTTTTAAAAGACATCTGTGAGGTGCCTGGGTGGGTCAGTCAGTTAAGCACCTGACTTCGGTTCGTGGGTTCGAACCTCGCGTCAGGCTCTGTGCTAACAGCTAGCTCAGAGCCTGGAGCCTGTCTTCGGATTCTGTATCTCCATCTCTCTCTGACCCTCCACTGCTGGTGCACTCACTCTTGCTCTCGCTCTCTCTCTCTCTCTCTCTCTCTCTCTCTCTCTCTCTCTCTCTCTTTCTCTTTCTCTTTCTCTCTCTCTCAAAAATAAATAAAACATTAAAAAAGACATCTGTTACTCTGCTGGGCTGAAGAGATGAGCTGTGTAGGGACTGTGACATCTTGGGCTCAAGAGATAGATATAAGAAATGTGGAGAGATTTCTTTTGTGTTTTTAAGATTTATCTGTCATGCAAAACAAAACAAAGCTTTAAAACAAAACAAAACCAAAGTAATGCAGCAAGCAAGTAATGGTGGGGCCATTGGTAAATATCAGCACGAGTTGGCTGGAAGCAGGGGATAGACTGATTTTAAATAGGAGATTTGAAGTTATCTGTGCCCCAGATGCAGAGGCAGCACCTCCCACTGTCACCCAACAGCTCTGCTTTGGAGTTGGTGGTACACAACATCTCAAAATTATTTGCTCCCATAGCTTATGTGTGTCCTTCTGTGAATTCCGGGCCATTGTGCAGGCTGTGTGTGTGTGTGTGTGTGTGTGTGTGTGTGTGTGTGTGTGTGTGTTGGAAAGCAGGTATGGATTCAGAGGCGCACAGAGGCTCCCAAGTGTATAAGTGGATGAATGTTTGATTGCTATTCTTCATTCCTAGTCTGGGAGACAGATCCTTTTAGCATTTTCTTGCCCTATAATACCTTGGCTCCATGTCCTTGTGAACATGCAAGGGACACGTGGACAAGGACAGAAAAAAGAGAAAAATACAGTGAGGATTTGGCACTCTGCCAGAGGGGCCAGAGGTGGGCAAGAGTTCAGAATCATACCAAGTAAGAGTGCCCTCGTCCTGAGGGGCACTGCTGCAGTCTAGGGTGCACCCTGCCCAAGGACACTCTCAAGGGTAAGGGGTCTAGAGGCAGAGTGGCAGATTGATCAAAGCAGTAGCAGGAGCACAGGAGGCAGCAATGTGCAATATCTAGGTACAGCCATGAGGGCTCCTTCTGTGGCCAATGTGGAAGTCAGAAGGCAGATATTGGATGTGTTCATATGAGTGAGGCCTCTTCCGGGGTAGTGGGGCCAGGGTGACTAAAATAAGATCATGTCCCAGAAAAGACACCTGATGGCACTGTTGGAGGATCCCAGGTAGCCACATGCATTGGAATAACTTTTGTCTATTTCTCCCACCACATGTCCAACCAACATACTGAACTGCATTTATTGTCACAGTGGAAGGAAAATACTACCTAGAGATGTAAATGCAAAGAGACTTTTACTAAAATTATTATGAAATGAAGATTAATGTTTTATGTACTGACTCTATCAATGAGTAAATTAAGAGGTATTAAAATGACATGATAAACTAAAATTAGGGAAGAGCTAATTTATGCATCTATTTTTCCTAAATAATGAAGTCTAAACATGTTATTTATGCTCAGTCATGAATATAATGCAGCTTTCAATTTCTCCATGATTGAAGGAAGATTGTTTCCACAGACTTATTTAATGTTGGTCTGACATCATTTAGTATCATATAATAAACTGAATTGAAATTTCATTTACAGATATTAATAGGGTCATGATCTGGCACAATATTTTGTAGCCAAGATGCATATTTATTGAGAAGAGGAAGCTTCTCACAGTCTGAACTGCCAAGAGGACTGAATTTCTCCTGTTGTGTCTTCAAGAAATAAAAGTTTTCAATGATGTTAGGACCCTTCTAGAAAAGCATTGTTTTATGACATTGCACAAAAAAATCAGACTATTTTCCCTAAGCTTGTTGTTGAAAAAGTAAAACTAAATCGTTTTTAGTATCAAGATTTGGCTGTAAACAAGTCATACCCCAGAAACTAAGACAAATTGGATGAAAGTGGAAAAAGATGCCCATATTCAAGGGCATCTCATGGGGACAGACAGTCTTAGGGCTATGTAAGCCATCTGTAAAATTCCGTCAGGCAAGAGAAGACAGCGCTTACCTGGGAGAAGGGCCAAAATGAAATGGATTATATGCCAATCAGAAGAGATGAGGCAAAGATGTGGGTGGCAGAAGCTGTGCCAGAATGAGTGGTGGAGTCAGGTAGCTTGGATCCAACTTCACAGACACTACGTTGTGAGGGGTGTTCTTTTATGTGTGGCTCAGCACCCTGATGGAGCAGGAGCTGGTCTGAAAGCTGGTCCTGCGTGCGTGTCCTAAGGAGCCGCTAGTCTAAGGAACTGGTCTTAGTTTCCCAGAGGTGGGTTACGGTACACAGATGGATAGCAGATCGGGGCAGTGACATCTCTTCCGGCCTCCTCCTGGTGTGCCTTCCTCTGCCACAGAAGCTGAGAAGCTAAGAGCTGTGTCCCACACTTCCCTGAACTGTGATGGTCAGATGCACTCATGTGAGACCTGAATTTAGAACTGAGTTCTTTGGGGGAGGGAAGTGGTGGCATGTGAGCATTCCTACTGCTGGTGTGTCTCTAACTGGCGTATACAGTTGGTGGCAGCTTTTTGATCCCTAGTTAGAACCAGAATGCCGTGTGATCCTGGGGCCAGCATGGGGAACAGTGGCTTCCCGATCCTCCAACTTTTGAGTCATGGCACAGGTAGCAGTTCTTTCAGTCAGTATTGTTCTAAAAGTCATTCCTAGAGACCTAGCCTAGAACTTGCTTTACTAGCCCTTCCGAAAACTCGAAAGTGCATGATTTCCCCCATTAAGTTCTTTTCTCTTTATGTGCACTGGGACCATTACTGAGATCACAGCCCTCCCATTTGACTAATGATTTTGGCTAATCTTTCTGGTACCTGGAAGCCTAAACCAATACTTCCTATAGCAGAAACATATGTTGAGATATTAATCGGTTGCTTTTCCCTGTTCCGTACTCCATCTCTGCTGCAGGCTGTAGAGGTAGCATTTGTCTCAAACAGCATTCAGAGGAAGCAAACATATACACAATGAAGAGTCATTTTCTTGACTTTTAGATTCTTTTTTAAATGTTTATTTATTTATTTTGAGAGAGAGAGAGAGAGAGAGAGAGAGAGAGAGCATGAGTTGGGGAGGGACAGAGAGAGAGAGAGGGAGAGAGATAATCCTAAGCAGACTCTGTGCTGTCAGTATGTGAGATTCTGACCTGAGCCAAAATCAAGAGTTGGATGCTTAACTGACTGAGACATCAGGTATCCCTTTACTTTTAGATTCTTAAACAGACTTGCAAATATTTGATTAAGAGCATAGTCTTTAAAATTTTTTTAAATTTATTTATTTAGAGAGAGACAGAGAGTATGAGTGGAGGAGGGGCAGATAAAGAGCGAGAAAATCACAAGTAGGCTCCACATTGTCATCATAGAGCCTGCTGTGAGACTCGATCTCATGAACCATGAGATCATGACCTAAGCCAAAATTAAGAGTTGGACACTTAACTGACTGAGCCACCCAAGCTCTCCAAGACCATAGTCTTAAAAGCCAATGCACTATTGATTTAGAAGAACTAGGTACGTGAGAAATAGTATTTATTTTGAATTCTAAAAAAAATAATGTCTTGGCTCAAATCTTCATGCTTGAAGAACCAAAGGTATAGAGTATACACCATAAAATACAGAGTTTGAAAAAGAATGTATAATGTAATAAAATTTTTCTTCTCCAAATGAGGGTTCCATCAGTCAACAGTAAAGGAAAGTTAGAAGGGATTTCATGAGAACCTAGTTGCTGTCAGGGTCCATAAGAATGGACTCAGACCCTTGTGTCAAGTTTCAGGTGCCTCATATGTGATGGGAACTAAGATGTATATTTAGGACTAATATGATAGCAGAGCATGCATGCATCCTTGGGATTCACTTGTCAGTGTTCTATGGAGGGGTTGGTGTACCTGTGGACAGCCTCACACAATCAGCACTTCCCAGCAGAGATTTACCATGAAACAAACGAAGCTTAGGTTCAGGGACCTCCCGTTCACAAAGCCTTGGACATGCTCAACAGTGTGTTCACAAGTGAAATATCTTAACTGCAATCATGTAAGACCACTGCCTCTCTTCTCCACCTGCCCCTCCATCATAATTTCCTTATGGGGATGGCCATAGACTGGCATCTGTGTAAAGAATGCTGTGTTGAGAGTACATTCCACATACCAATGTCTGGATATACTTATGTGGCTAGCAGGCACTTCCTTCTACACCCATTCTGGTGCAGAATAGTTTCCAGGAATACTCCTGTTATCTTAAACTGTACCGTCTCATCTGGCATCATGATAGGAAGATGCAGTGTCTAAAAAAATACTGTAATGTGGATATGCCCTCTGGTGCCTGGAACTACTGGAAACATGCAAGTAGTGGAAGAGAAAACACATCTGAAATGTATGGGACCAGAAATTAATCTGTAGGAAATTCTTCCAAACAATAGTTGTGTAAAAATAGAGGGTGAGGATTTAGTTCTCCTTACCATCTCATCAAAAAGAAGGTCCCTCCTGTTGGGAACAAACTCAACTTACTCATTTGTTTCTAAATGAGAATCATACAAAATGTAATTTATCAGAATTTATTTGTTTGTAAGGCACAAACTTGTAATAAAACTACCAGGAGAGGGTGTCTACGTGTGAAGCCACATGTTTTACCAACCATACTAGAGGAAAGACTGAATGATCCGTTTATTCTATTCAAAGAAAAACATTCTAAGATTATTATCATAAGAGAGACAGTTGAGAAATATGTCAAAAATAATACAAAACTATAAGTGAGCTGATGGTGATAACTAAAAGTATATTTTTAGATATTATGATGGCTATGATATGCTGGGGGTTTTTTTTGCTTTTTATTTAATTTAATTAATTAATTTATTTATTTATTTTATTTACAGTTTATTGTCAAGTTGGTTTCCATATAACAACCAGTGCTCTTCCCAAGTGACAAGTGCCCTCCTCCATGACCACCCCCCCTTCCTCTTTGCCCCTCCCACGTCAGCCCTCAGTTTGTTTTTAGTATTCAATAGTCTCTCACGATTTACCTCTCTCCCTCTCCCTCTTTTTCCCCCCTTCCCCTCTCCATGGTCCTCTGTTAAGTTTCTCCTGTTAGACCTATGAGTGAAAACATATGATATCTGTCCTTCTCTGACTTACTTATTTCACTTAGCATGACACCCTTGAGGACCATCCATGTTGCTATGAATGGCCACATTTTATTCTTTCTCATTGCCATGTAGTATTCTATTGTATAGATAAACCAAATCTTCTTGATCCATTCATCAGTTGATGCATATTTAGGCTCTTTCCATGATTTGGTTATTGTTGAAAGTGCTGCTACGAACATTTGGGTACAAGTGCCCCTATGCATCAGCACTTCTGTATCCCTTGGGTAGATCCCCAGCAGTGCTAGTGCTGGGTCATAGGGGAGTTCCATTGATAGTTTTTTGAGGAACCTCCACACTGTTTTCCAGAGTGGTTGTACCAGGTTACATTCCCACCAACAGTGTAGGAGGGTGCCTGTCTCTCCATATCCTCGCCAGCATGTATAATCTCTTGATTTGTTCATTTTGGCCACTCTGACCAGTGTGAGGTGGTATCTCAGTGTGGTTTTGATTTGTATTTCCCTGATGATGAGTGAGGCTAAGCATCATTTCATGTGTCTGTTGGCCATCTGGATGTCCTCTTTGGAGAAGTGCCTATTCATGTCTTCTGCCCATTTCTTCACTGGCTTATTTGTTTTTTGAGTGTGGAGATTGGTGAGTTCCTTGTAGATTTTGGATACTAGCCCTTTATCCAATATGCCATTTGCAACTATGTTTTCCCATTCCATCGGTTACCTTTCTTGATTAGTTTTCTTGATTGTTTCCTTTGCAGTGCAGAAGCTTTTTATCCTGATGAGGTCCCAGTAGTTCATTTTTGCTCTTGATTCCCTTGCCTTTGTGGATGTGTTGAGTAGGAAATTGCTGTGGTTGAGGTCAAGGAGGCTGTTTCCTACTTTCTCCTCTAGGGTTTTGATGGTTTTCTGTCTCACATTCATCCATTTTAAGTTTATTTTTGTGTATGGTGTAAGAAAGTGATTTAGTTTTATTCTTTTGCATGTTGTTGTCCAGTTCTCTCACCACCACCTGTTAAAGAGGCTGTTTTTTTCCATTGGATACTCTTTCCTGCTTTGTCAAAGATTAATTGGCCATACATTTGTGGGTCCACTTCTGGGCACTGTATTATATTCCATTCGTCTATGTGTCTGCCTTTGTGCCAATACCATACTGTCTTGATGATGACAGCTTTGTAGTAAAGGCTAAAGTCTGGGATTGTGATGCCTCCCATTTTGGTTTTCTTCCTCAATATTACTTTGGCTATTTGGGGCTTTTTGTGGTTCCATATGAATTTTAGGATAGTTTGTTCTTGAGGACAATTCTTGAGAAGAATGCTGGTGCAATTTTGATTGGGATTGCATTGAATGTGTAGACTGCCTTGGATAATAATGACATTTAAACAATGTTTGTTCTTTTGATCCATGAACGTGGAATGTTTTTCCATTTCTTTGTGTCTTCTTTAACTTCTTTCATAAGTTTTCTATAGTTTTCATCATACAGGTCTTTTGCATCTTTGATTAGGCTTATTCCTAGATGTTTTATGTTTTTTTGTGCAATTTTGAATGGTGTCAGTTTCTTGATTTCTCTTTCTCTTGCTTCATTATTGGTGTATAAAAATGTAACCAATTTCTGTACATTGATTTTGTACCCTGTGACATTGCTGAATTCATGGATCAGTTCTAGAAGCCTCTGGTGGAGTCGGTTAGGTATTCCCTGTAGAGTATCATGTCATCCGTGAAAAGTGAAAGTTTGACTTCATCTTTGCCAATTCTGATGCCTTTTATTTCCTTTTGTTGTCTGATTGCTGATGCTAGGACTTCCAGCACTATGTGAAACAGCAGTGGTGAGAGTGGACATCCTTGTCGTGTTCCTGATCTCGGGGAAATCTCTCAGTTTTTCTCCATTAAGGATGATATTAGCTGTGGGCTTTTCATAAACTGCTTTTATGATGTTTAAGCAAGTTCCTTCTATCCTGACTTTCTTGAGGGTTTTTATTAAGAAAGGATGCTGTATTTTGTCAAATGTTTTTCTGCATCTACCAACAGGATCATATGGTTTTTATCTTTTCTTTTGTTAATGTGATGCATCACATTGATAGATTTGTGAATATTGAGCCAGTCCTATAACCCAGGAATAAAGCCCACTTGATCATGGTGGATAATTCTTTTTATATGCTGTTGAATTCGATTTGCTAGTATCTTGCTGAGTATTTTTGCATCTGTATTTATTAAGGATTTTGGCCTGTAGTTCTCTTTTTTGTTGGGTCTCTGTCTGACTTGGGACTCAATGTGATGCTGGCTTCATAGAATGAGTTCAGAAGTTTTCCTTCTATTTCTATTTTTCGGATTAGCTTGAGAAGAATGGGTATTAACTCTGCTTTAAATGTCTGGTAGAGTTCCCCTGGGAATCCATCTGGCCCTGGGCTCTCGTTCGTTGCTAGATTTTTGTTAACTGATTCAATTTCTTCACTGGTTATGGGTCTGTTCAGATGCTCTATCTCTTCCTGTTTGAATTTTGGTAGTGCATGTATGTTTATGAATTTGTCCATTTCTTCTAGGTTGTCCAGTTTGTTGGCATATAATTTTCATAGTAATCTCTGATGATTGCTTGTATTTTGAGGGATTGGTTGTAAAAGATTCATTTTCATTCACGATTTTGTCTATTTGGGTATTTTCTCTTTTCTTTCTAAGGAGCTTGGCTAGAGGTTTATCAATTTTGTTTATTTTTTCAAAAAACCAACTTTTGTTTCCATTGATCTGTTCAGCTGTTTTTTTAAATTCTATATTATTTATTTCTGCCCTGATCTTTATGATTTCCCTTCTTCTGCTGGGTGTGGGGTGCTCTTGCTGCTCCCTTTTTAGTTTCCTTAGTTGCTCTGTTAGATTTTGAATTTGTGTTTTTTCTAGTTTCTTGAAATAAGCCTGGATTGCAATATACTTTTCTCTCAAGACTACTTTTGCTGCATTCCAGAGAGTTTGGATTGTTGTATTTTCGTTTTCATTTTTTTCCCTATATTTTTTAGTTTCTTCTCTAAATTGCCTGATTGACCCATTCATTCTTTAGTAGGGTGGTTTTTAACCTCCATGTTTCTGGAGGTTTTCCAGACTTTACTATGATTGATTTCAAGTTTCATAGTTTTGTGATCTGAAAGTGTGCATGGTATGATCTCAATCCATTTATATTTATGGAGGGCTGCTTTATTACCCAGTATGTTATATATCTTGGAGAATGTGCCATGCACACTCGAGAAGAAAGTGAATTTCTTAGCCTCAGGATGCAGAATTCTAAATATATCTATCAATTCCATCGGTTCCAATGTGTCATTCAGGTCCATTGTTGCTTTAGTGATTTTCTGTCTGGTTGATCTATTCATTGCTGTTCTCCTGCAATCAGCATATTCTTATCAATAAGATTGTTTCTGTCTGTGATTGTTTTATGTATTTGGGTGCTCCCAAATTCAGTGCACATATGTTTATAATTGTTAGCTCTTCCTGATGGAGAGACCCTGTAATTATTATATAATGTCCTTCTTCATCTTTTGTTACTGTCTTTACTTTAAAGTCCAATTTGTCTGATATAAGTATGGCTACTCCAGCTTTCTTTTGACTTCCAGCCACATGATAGATAATTCTCCATTCCCTTACTTTCAATCTGATGGTGTCTTCAGGTATAAAATGAATCTCTTGTAGATAGCAAATAGATGGATTTTGGCTTTTAAAAAATTCATTCTGCTGCCCTATGTCTTTTGATTGGAGCATTCAGTCCATTTACATTTAGTGTTGTTATTGAAAAATATGGGTTTAGATTCATTGTGTTCTCTGTAGGGTTCATGCTTGTAGTGATGTCTCTGGTACCTTGTATTCCTTTCAACATTTCCCTCATAGAGTCCTTCTTAGAATTTCTTGTAGGGCTGGTTTGGTGGTGATGAATTCTCTCAATTTTTGTTTATTTGGGAACACTTTTATCTCTCCTTCTATTTTGAATGAATGGCTCGCTGGATAAGGGATTCTTGGCTGCATATATTTTCTGTTCATCACATTGAAGATTTCCTGCCATTCCTTTCTGGCCTGCCAAGTTTCAGTAGATAGGTCTATAACCACTCTGATAGGTTTTCCCTTTGTAAGTTAGGGCCCTTTTATCCCTAGCTGCTTTCAGAATTCTCTCCTTATATTTTGCCAGATTCATGATGATATGTCGTGCCAAACGTCGATTCAAATTACGTCTTAGGGAAGTTCTCTGTGCCTCTTGGATTTCAATGTCTATTTTCTTCCCCAAATTGGGGAAGTTCTTGGTTATAATTTGATCAAGCACCCCTTCAGGACCTTTTTCTCTTTCTTCTTCTTCAGGAATTCCTATGATATGGATATTGTTCTGTTTTATTGTATCTCTCAGGTCTTGAATTCTCTTTTCATGCTCCTCGATCAATTTCTCTCTCTTTTTCTCAGCTTCCTCTTTTGCTATAACTGTGTCTTCTAATTCACGTATTCTCCTCTCTGCCTCTTCAATCTGTGCAGTGGCTGCCTCCATTTTACTATGCCCCTCATTTATAGCATTTTTAAACTCATCACAGCTATTTTGAAGGTACTTAGTCTTTATATCAATAGCTTTTCTGATGACTTCTATGCTTTTTTCAAGCCCAGCAATTAATTTCATAACAATTGTTCTAAATTCTTGCTCAGTTATATTGCTTATATCTGTTTTGAGCAGTTCTGTGGCTGTGACTTCTTCCTGGAATTTCTTTAAAGGAGAATTCTTTTGTTTCATCATTTTGGCTAGCTTTCTGTCTCTTGTCAGTTTTAAAAGCTCATTATGCACTGTGCACCTATTAGTACTGCTCTATTAAAGGAAGCTCATTGACTGTCCAGGGCCTGTCCATTTAGGAAGTGTTCTTTTAATGCTGTCTCTTGGTTTCTCTTGTTGCGCCTTTGTTTGTTTTACTTCCCTACTGAGTGATATTTGCGACTCTCCACCATGTGTACTTTGACTTGTTTCTTGAGGTAGCCCTGGGGAGCATGAACAACTTTGGGTCCTTTATGAAGTGTGTGCTGGCTTTTTAAATGTGTAACTTGTGATCTCCCATTCTAAGTAAAAAGTTACTTTTGTTTCTAATTTTGTGTGTTTTTTTTTCTTAAAAGAGGCCCCACAAATTACATAAATTGCAGGTTCCATAAAATCAGGATCTATCTTTAATTTCCAGCCTACCATTCCTGAGTCTCCAGAGGGTCTGCAGAAATTCTGAGACAGCTGTGTTCCAAAGGGGTCTGTGCTCTGACTGTGGAAGATGCAACATGCATGGTACCTATGCCCTGAAGGCAAGGTAGGAACATGTGTAGAAATGAGTCTGGACCAGCAAGGAGAGAAGATGACTTTCAAACAGAGTTTCTCTCCCCACAGTGACTGGAGGTAGCTCAGCTGCCCTACCCTCCACCTTGTCCCAAGGAGAAGGACAAAAATAAAAGGGAGGATAAAATCTCAAATTGCCTTAAAACTAGAAGAATCTGAGCTATTTTGAACTGGCAAGATTAAGTTTTCAACTCTAGTGGAAGTACAGTCTTGACAGCTAACTTAAGTTCAGTTACAGGAAAACAATGAAAAGTATGTATTTGAATTCTGGACTCAGTGACTTGAAAAACTCATCCAGTTCCATGAATATTTTGGCTTCCTTCTACAATCACCAAGGCAAGCTGCAGGGGTGAACACTGCACAGTTGGGCTCTCTAGTGAGATACACTGAGAACTGGTGGGTTGGGGTGCATTTGAATAAGGGAAGGGATTTGGGGAGAGTTGTGTATGGGTCCAGCTTCCCCAGATACCCCCAAACTGGCCCAGGAGCTTGCCCTCCTTATTGCAGGATGAGGGCCAGAGCACAGAACTGGTTGTAGATTCCCCATTCATTCATTCAACAAATATTTACTAGAAGCTTCCAACTGAGTGTAGTGCTGAAAATATAGCAGTGACACAAGTCCCTGCTCTTGTGAAGTTCCTCAGAGAGAAACAACATCCAAGAAAACAAACCTCTGTATTAGGTGGTATGCAGAAAGATAAGGCAGAGAGGGGAGAGAGCACAAGATGAGAGCGAGAGGGTCCTGCTTCACACAGAGGAATTAGAAAAGTCCTTCCAGAGAAGGCGAAAAACGTGGAGCTATCTAAAGGAATGAAAAAGTCACCCCTGAGGGATATGGTGGGAGAACTCCCCAAACAGGTGGAACAACAAGTGCAAACACCCAAGATGGAGTCTGTTGGCTGTCTGAGGAAGGGGAAGGAAACCAGGGAGGCTGCAGCGGAGGGAGAAAAGGAACTCACAGATGTGGCCAGAGGGTGGGCCTTGGGGGCCTGGGCGAGGACTTTGGATTTTACTCTCAGTGAGGTGAGAAGCCACTGATGAGTTTGGGGCAGAGGAGTGATTTTGTCAGACTCGTTTTAAAATTAATCCCTTTAGCTGTTATGTGGAAAACTGATTAAAAAAAAAAAAGAAGAAGGCAGGGGTAGAAGCCAGGAGAACTGTCAGGAAATTACTGCAAAAATTTAAAAATTAATGGTGGCTTGAGCCACCACATAGAGGTAGTGAGAAGTGGTCTCATTCCGGGTTTGCTATGAAGGAAGAACCAACTGGATTTACCAATGGACTGGATATTTGTAGGAGAGACAGAGCAGAGTTAAGTACAACTCCGAGATTTTTATACTAAGCAATTCTTAAAATGGAATTGCCATTTACTGAGGGAGGGAAAACTTGAGGAGGGGGAGACTTGGGGCAAGGAACTCAAGAGTTCAGTTGGAGAGAGGTGGTCAAAAGTACAAGCATCCCGTTGTAAGATAAATAAGTCACTAGTGTTGTAATGCACAACATGGTGACTATAGCCAGCACTGCTGAATGTGCACATAGAAGCAAGAGAGTAAATCCTGAGAGTTCCCATCACAAGGGAAAAAATACATTTTTTCTTTTTCTTCCCTCTCTCCCTTTATTTTTATATCTACAGTTGTCTCTTGAACAACATGGATTTAAACAGCATGAATCCACTTACATGTGAATTTTTTGTATAAATACAGCACACTATTATAAGTATATTTTCCTTATGATTTTCTCAATAACACTTTCTTCTCTCATGCTTACTTTATTGTAAGTATATGGTATATAACACATACAATATACAAAATATGTGTTAGTTGTATGTTTACGTTACTGGTGAGGCTTCCAGTCCACAGTAGGCTATTAGTAGTTAAGTTCTGGGAGAGTTAAAAGTCATATATGGATTTTCAACTGCAGAAGAGGCCAGTGTCCTTAATGAAACTGGTACAAAATAATGTTCACTTTTGGACATATTTTGAGTTATCTATTAGATATCAAAGTGAAGAGGTCAAGAATTTAGTTGGGCATAAGAGGTAGGAGTGTAAGGGAGAGAAGTAAAAATTTGAGAATCACTGATATGTAAATGGCATTTAAGCCATGAGTCTGAAGGAGATCACCTCAGGAGTGAGGATAAGTAGGAAAGAGAGATGAGGTGAGGAGCTAAAGCGTGGGACACTTGGATATTTAGAGATTGGGGAGATAATAAGGAAACTTCTACCACCTGCTTACTGGTTGTCTCAGAGCTTACCCTCTATCCAGTGGGGCCACTTCATACATGAATGTCCAGGCTGAGTAATGCCAGAAAGACCAACACCCAGAAGTGACAAGGAAATAGGAAACCATAAAGAATTCACTTTCAATAAAAAGCAAGGAGTTTTCTGGCTGCCTTTTGAACTGAAAGTAACAGTCACTTGACTCTGTATTTACACCAGGTAGATTTCTAGACAGCACATATCTTTGAAGGTAAGATCCTGATCCAGATCCTGATCCTTTATTGGAGATGAATGTCAGTACTGATGGGCCTATTAATCAAAGGACCATTCCCAAACAATTCAGCAAGGCAAAGCACATTGTGTATCAAGTCTACATTAATAAAATTTAAAATCTTGATGAATCATAATATTTAAGTGGAAATTATAATTAGCTAAGAGGTAAGAGAAACTTGAATTATGTGGATAATAATGATAGAAGAAATATTTAAAGTTTGAGAACCATATCCAAAAACTACTAAGCCCAAAAACAAAACAAAACAAAACAAAAAAATACTGAGCCCAGATCATTGTATTCTCTTACCCTGTCGGGGACCGCCATGTTTCTGTCTGCCTCTAGGCAAGGATTATCACTCTCAGCAGAGTGAGCCAGTAAACAAGATTTGCATCTGGAAGCTGGAGATGGCTAAATTCCTTGGCGTCAGTCATGCTGCGCCAGACTAGAGGGCCAAGGTGCATAAAAGATCAAAACCTATTCAGTGTTAGCTCTCCCTGCCCCAGCCTTTGCTGAAGGCAATGTCGGGGTGCTTTTTGATATGCATTTGACTCTGTTTACCTGGTATCTGACGTAAGTCAGCTATTTTGTTCTCCCCACCCTGAAAAACCTATATAAATGACAGCTTTTCTAATAAACTCTCTCTCTCTCTTTGCCTGATTGAAACCGTGAGTTGTGTTTTATTCTCTGTGCGTCCCCTTTCCTGCCCTTTCTCTCCCTCCCTCAGGAGAATCCACGCCGATTCCCCGCACTGCCGGTTGGGGTGGATGGAGGTGCACTCCAAGCCTGCGAGGAGCACGCCTCCGTTGCGTCCGCCCCGACCGGAGGCGTGCTCCAAGCCGGGATGGGCGCACTGGGACCTGGCGAGCTAGCACACCGCGGCGCCCGCGGGTGCCGCTGCAGCCCGGGGTGGAAGCGAAAAGATGGACGGACTTGCGTTTCCGGGTCCAGCGATTTTAGACGCCCGCGGGAAACAACTATGACGAGCAGTTTAGCATTCCGCAGCCGTTCCGGGGCTGCGGGTTTAGGGCGAGCACGCCATACCCGGGTTTCAGGTTTAGACATTACCCTTTCAACCTTTCAAAGGAACAGACAATTCCCTTGCTATTTATAAAATATCCTGGAACATATAAGATGAAAGCTACTTAATTCATGATATTAAGATAGGGTAACTTCTGGTAAGACTTGAGAAATATAATACACACACCGCACACAAGAAAATATAGAAACTACATCCCCTATGTTGATACATTTTTAAATGTCAATAAAAAAGTGAACTGGTAACACTAAAGTAGCCTCTACTGGACCAGTCTTCAGTTACCACCTTGGTCCCTGGCACCCTAGACCCATGGGCTACCATGGGTGAACCCATCTGTTACAAACTTCTATGAAAATGGGACTGTGCCTCCCAGAAGTCTTTGGTCCAACCAGTACCACTTCCATTTGTGCTGAGTCATTTTCTAGTAGCTGCTAACTATGGAAAGTTGAGTATCATGGTGGGGGCGGGGTAAAGTGTGGAAAGGACAAGAGTGTTCAAGCTACCTCAAAATCCATGTCCATGTGTTACAAACTCTGGTTCTGAGACCAGGGACAGATAATGGGGGTGGTACAAAGTATCTGCTTACCTATCTTCAGGATGTATCTGTATAACGAAACAAAGTCCTTGTTTTTGCTTTGTTTTCAAAACCAATGTAGGGTGCACCTGGGTGACTTGGCTAAGTTTCCAACTCTTGATTTCAGCGTAGGTCATGATCTCACAGTTCATGAGATGGAGCCCCACGTGGGGCTCTGTCCTGACAGTGTGAAGCCTCCTTGGGATTCTTTCTCTCCTTCTTTCTCTCTGCCCCTTCCCTGTTCATTCTGTCTCTCTCTCAAAATAAATACATAAACATTTTTTTTAAACTTAACTTAGTTTAATATACCTTGTAGTTTATAAAAATTCCTCCAAGATTCTGGCACTAATCTAACTGTTGCTGAATCTTCTGGTGTTGTGTATTTCTCTAAATTTTCTTCTTGGGTCTTTTAATGCAAAGTTTAAAAGAACCATAGAGAAACTGCTCTTCATTGCCATTTTGAACTGGAAGTTGAGGCCACTGGATTCTTTCACTGAATTGATTTACCAATACTCATCAAAGTCCCTCATTTCTTGGGACTCAGTGCTGATGTCAGAGGATACAAAGGGGACATGAGAGACTTGGTTGGGTCTGACAAAGTGTGATTTCCCTCTGGTTTACCAGTCTCTCTCTCTAATTTTGTCCAGAACCTGACATTGTACATTCCTTCTTATTTCTGACTCTGTAATGTTTCCTGAACTCACCTTATTGAATCAGTATTTTTATTCCCTTCCTAGCTGTGTGTTACTAATTCTCCAAAGGGTATGGCTAATAACATGGTTAGAGCTGGAAATGTGTCCTCAAGCAAGAATGTCACAAAGGATCCTTTTGTATCAACTGCAAAATAAATATGTCTCCAGCCTGTGAAAGGAAAAACATATCAACGTTTCCCTTTATTTCCTAGAGAGACCAGAACCCCTGGGGGAAATAAGTCCAGTTCATGCAGACATTTTTCATTAAGTAAAAATAATTAGCCAAAGTGCATCTTGTTTCTAAAAGCAAGATTTGGAAAAGATGCCAAGTGCCTTAATAACACTCTGGATATAATCCAGAAGAAAGGAAGAGGACTCTTATCTTGGGGGCCTTGATTTCCCCAGCCTTTGGGGTGTGATCAGGCTAGCAAATACATAAATAAAAGTGGATATTAGTTCCCAGATTAGCTTTGAGCAGGAACAGAGAGCAGAGCAGTGCAAGTAAAGAAACTAACAAAGAATTTGCATCTCCTCTAAGCCTAGGGCATTTGGACTTCTGGTTAAAGAGCTGCTGTGCCCACTGTGAATGGAAGAGGAAAGGTGCCTTCCAAAGATGTAAAAGATCTGTAAGATGAAAACTATAGAAAACTTATGAAAGAAATGGAAGAAGACACCAAGAAATGGAAAAACATTCCATGCTCATGGGTCAGAAGAATAAACATTGCTAAAATGTCATTATTACCCAAAGCAATCTATATATTCAATGCAATCCCAATCAAAATTGCACCAACATTCTCAAAGCTAGAACAAACAGTCCTAAAATTAGTATGAAACGACAAAAGACCCTGAATAGCCAAAGAAATATTGAAGAAGAAAACCAAAATGGGAGGCATCACAATCCCAGACTTTAGCCTCTACTACAAAGCTCTCATCATCAAGACAGTATGGTATTGGCACAAAAAGGGACTCATAGACCAGTGGAATAGAATACAGAACCCAGAAGCGGACCCATAAATGTATGGCCAATTAATCTTCAACAAAGCAGGAAAGAGTATCCAATGGAAAAAAGACAGCCTCTTTAACAGATGGTGCTTAGAGAACTGGACAGCAGCATGCAAAAGAATGAAACTAGACCATTTTTTACACCATACACAAAAATAAACTCAAAATGGCTAAAGGACCTGTGAGACAGGAAACCATCAAAACCCTAGAGGAGAAAGTAGGAAACAGCCTCCTTGACCTCAACCACAGCAATTTCCTATGCAACACATCCCCAAAGGCAAGGGAATCAAGAGCAAAAATGAACTATTGGGACCTCATCAGGATAAAAAGCTTCTGCACAGCAAAGGAAATAATAAAACCAATAGGCAACCAACAGAATGGGAAAATATAGTTGCAAATGACATATTGGATAAAGGGCTAGCATCCAATATCTATAAGGAACTCACCAAACTCCACACCTGAAAAATAATTCAGTGGAGAAATGGGCAGAAGACATGAATAGACACTTCTCCAAAGAGGACATCCAGATGGCCAACAGGCACATGAAACGATGCTTAGCCTCACTCATCATCAGGGAAATACAAATCAAAACCACACTGAGATACCACCTCATGCCGGTCAGAGTGGCAGAAATGAACAAATCAGGAGATTATAGATGCTGGTGAGGATGTGGAGAAACAGGCACCCTCCTACACTGTTGGTGGGAATGTAACTTGGAACTCCCCTATGACCCAGCAATAGCACTGCTGGGGATCTACTCAAGTGATACAGAGGTGCTAATGCATAGGGATACACGTACCCCAATGTTCATAGCACTTTCAACAATAGCTAAATCATGGAGAGAGCCTAAATTTCCATCAACTGATGAATGGATCAAGAAGATGTGGTTTATATATACAATGGAACACTAGATAGCAATGAGAAAGAATGAAATCTGGCCATTTGCAGCAATGTGGATGGAACTGGAAGGTATTATGCTGAATGAAATAAGTCAGTCAGAGAAGGACAGATATCATATGTTTTTACTCATAAGTGGAACAGGAGAAACTTAACAGAGGACCATGGGGGAAGAGAAGGGGGAAAATAGTTGGGGAGAGGGAGGGAGGTAAACCATGAGAGACTCTTGAATACTGAAAACAAACTGAGGGCTAAAGAGGGAGAGAGAAAGGGGAAGGGGGGAGATGGACATGGTGGAGGGCACTTGTGGGGATGAGCACAGAGTGTCATATGGAAACCAACTTGACAAAAACTATAAAAGGAATGAATAAATAAATAAATAAATAAATAAATAAATAAATAAATAAAAGCCGCCTCCCTGCAGCCTTCCTTTAGCTCTGCAACCTGGAAGACCACTCAACAGATAATCAATAGCAGTGGGCGGTCCTCATGGGCAGGGAAGGGGGTCCTCCAGGCCCTGTGAGCAGTTGGCAGCACTAATCAATGCAGCACTCGCGCTAACGATGGGAGGCATCTGTCCTGGATTGCCTCAGTCTAACATGGCTGTGCAGTCCAGTCCTGCCACTCCTGCCCGGGAAGCTGCTGCTCGCAGACAGCACATGCTTCTGTTCATGCGCTGCTCCCTCCCTGGCCCTCACCACTCTTTAGTTTTTCTTTCTCTTGATTTCTAGAGAAAACTCTTTGCTGTTCACATTCTGTTGTCAGATGTCTTTGTACTGAGGCAGTACAGAAAAGCCGCGCAGATGAAGCAGACTCCCGTTGCACGGATCCATGAACATTGCCTCATGACATGCAGTCTTTCTACTGTCTTGTGTTCCATCTCAGCTGCCTACTTTTTCCAGATCTCTCTGATTCTAAGATGTCGAGTCCAACAGGTCAAGTAGTTACTCTTGCTTCTTGTTTGAAAGATGAAATCCCAGTATGTAGAGAGGAAATGCCATGCGGTATGGGGTAAAGCATGCAAGTTTTGGAAGCATCAGATTTGGGCTTCAGACCTTACGGTGCTGCCCACTGACTGAACTTGGTAAAATACAGAACCTCTCTGAACCCAAGTTCCCTATTTGTGAACTGGGACAGAACTCCTTACAATGCAGAGCCACTGTATTAGAGATAATTCATAATTCATATTAGAGATAACTCATGTCTATATAAACACCTGACACATAGTAGGTGCTTAATAAAAAATTGCTATTATCCTCACTAGCTGACTATTATGTTCCTTTTCTGGTGAAGATTGAGGTGTGAAAGTGCTTTGAATAACTTGCTAAATAAATTCTAGAATATCATCCTACTTTTTACATATAGAAATGTCACATGCATTATATCAGCTTTTACTCTCTCATGGCATTCTGTGAGTAACTTTTCTAAATATAATGGCAGATTTATTTAAATAATAGATGTTATAGGAAAGTTGTGTATTTCAGGGATCATTTTGATCATTTTGTTGCTAGTTGTAGAATTCAAGTTGATATTACATGGTACTTCTTTGGTTGCAAGTGAAGAAAACTAAACTCATACGTTTTATAGATCATATAGAGAATTATATTTAATAGATGTTAACTATGGATATCCAAATACATAGAATATATATGTATAATATATAAATACATAGAAAATATTTTAATATTCTTTATATATATAAAGAAAGATGTATCCACTGACAAAACCTTTGGAAAAGCTATGAAAACTAACCCAAGGCCTCCCTGGGTACTCAGCACCTCTAGTATTGCCACTGTCCAGTTCTTATCTCTTCTCCGTGTGGTAGTGACCTTGTCAGCAAACAACCATCAACAGGGAAAGCTTATTTCTCTCCACGTTTGCTTGGGTCATGTGACCACGCTAAAACAAATTACATCACAGGGCAATGGAGGCTCATGATTGGCTGGGCCTGGTCTCTCAGGTCACTATCTGAGCCAGCAGAGTAGAAGCTCTTAGTACAAAAAAGGGAAAGGAAAGTTTGTGGGGCTAAGTCTATTTGTCTTATAATTTATACCATAGTCTCTTACATTCTAACCACCAGAATCTAATACATTCCACTTTATGGCTCCCCCGGGATTATACTAACTTTTATTCCCATACTTCCAATTCCAGAATTCCCAGTGTAACACAATTGTCCCATGTGAAATCATGCATGCATTCACCACCACTTCCTGAAAGGAAGATCACCCAAAATCATATCCAGTTATCCACTCTAGCTTCAAGATCAGGGGCCCCTGGGTGATAGGTATAGTCTGGTTATGGCTTCGTTTAGTCTCTCAATCTGTAGGTAATTGATAAATTTAAGTGCCTGCAACATACAAAAGAATCAGTAGTAGGGGAAAAGCAGGAAAACCATAACAGGAGCACCCATCTGTGTAGGGGGAAGCTGAAAATGCGTGAGACATGCCATCCCGGCCCATAGCATGTCCTCTGCTTCTGTGCCTGGTTGGCTGGTGTGGCTTCCTCATTCTCCTCCTGGTGAGATTTCCTGTATCTGTTTGACCCCTAGGACCATGGTTTAAAACCCTGTAGGGATGATTCCTCTTCAGGGAGCTGCTTCAGTGGTCCCCTTCTATTGATTTTCGAGCCTAGGAATTGTTTTAGGAGTTCAGTATCATAGGCTTTTTTTTTCTAAGCTTGTTAGTTTAACTTCCTTAAAACTCTAATAGGTTGCCAGTCTGTTCAGTCCCTGCGGAAATTTATAACTAGTAACCGGAGCAATAAATTTAAAAACCATGATCCTTAACTCTGGGCCATACCCAACTACGTCACAGTTTCCATCTCTTTGCAACAGACCTGGGCGCTCTGCCTAGTGGACCAAACTTCAGCCCGCACTGGCATGGCACCGCTTAATGCAACAGGCCTGCAGGGAGGCAGGGTCTTCTCCTCCTCATCCCAGCGTATAACCTACTGGGGAGTATTCAACAGTGGGAAAATGATCGCTTCTGATGCACATAACATACACAGCAGGACATGTTTAGGGGGTGGGGTAGATCAGCCAGATTTTGTAGATCAGCCAGATTTCAGTCTTACAGCAGGTATCAGAAAGACAAGATACAGAGGAGCATACTCTACCCCTTTGTGAGGCGATTCTGTGCTCTGCTTCATGTTCTCCCTGTTTCCATCATCAGCCTGCTTTTACTCACACTGAGAATTCAACTCACCCTTATAGGTCCTGGATTACTGCTGACAGGAGAAAAGTCAGCTGTATTTGACTCTCTTTCTGCTTCTATCTCATTGTTCAACTTGGACAAGAGCTTGTTTCTTGCAGGATCTTCCTGAAGGCCAGAGTGATATATAATCATTTACTGTAGGACCGAAACTGAAAGAACTATATAGCTTTAAGCCTCTTTCTTTTTATATTTTTTATTTTTTTTGAACCAGCATCTACAGATTTTATTTTATTGGCATAAATTGCACTATTTATTGTATATTATTATTTTACTTTATTTTATCTTTATTAATAGTTTATTACCAAGTTGGTTTCCATATAACACCCAATGTTCTTCCCCACAAGTGCCCTCCTCCATGACCACCACCCTCCCTACCCCTTCCCCCATCCCTCTTCAGCCCTCAGTTGGTTCTCAGCCTTCAAAGGTCTTAAGCCTCTTTCTAATCCCTTTGCTACCCTCCTCCATTCACTGGTGCCCTGACTCCTCCCGAGGGCATCCTAGAGGACACCACAATCAACAACTATAGGGTCAGCTTGGGGCCCAGCAGCGCCTCAGAATCCAGATCCAAACCTGGCATCCATTCTGATTGGAGGGTCCAGGGCTATACCAGTTATTAAGCATATTTTGAATACCATCCTTGCTGAAGCCCCAAGAAATAACAGATATCCTTGAATTATCTGACATTCTCTGCCAACTCCCCTAAGTTTCATGTGAGACATGTGATCTCAATCCCAATAAGCAGTTAACAGTTTAACTATTTTTTTCTGCAGTGCATTAAATGGATCTGAGCCAGGATAGAATGAACCACAGAGCATGCTTCCTTCCATACCTTGAGCAAACCAAATTTTATATTTAAAATCATATTTTAAGTTCTGCAATTTGAACTCCTCACTTCAGGTTTGAAATTTTGTATTAATTAGTATTTTTAAGTGTAAGTAGCACAAATCAACTCTGTCCAACTTAGGCATAAAACAGTATTTATTGGAGAGATAATGATAGTTCTGAGGGAATGAAAGAATAAGAAAATGACTTCAAGTTTTAGTAACATACAGAAAATCTGTATGCAAAAGAATGTTTACTTTCAAAATACTCACTTCAAAAAACTTCATATTTATTCCAACCATACCATCACTGCTCAGACTTTATTTTTGGACTAATTTTGAGTTTCCTTCAGAACCCACATCTCATTCTTTTGAATATCTGAATTATGCCAAATTTTTGCCCTTTGAAAGTAGATTTGATTTTCTAAGAAATTGCAGCTAGTGAATAAGGTGACTTATCAAGGTGAATAATACTGGTTTGGGTAAGAAATTTTTTTTAAGTTTCTTTTGTGACAGAGACTGAAAAGTAGCGGCAAATTATTCTCTCCTTAATATTACCTAGGGTTCTTCCTCTCTCTGCCTCGTGAATTGCTAGGCAATAATTAGCTAATAATTGGCTGACTACTATCAGCTAATTGTTACTAGCCCTAATGAGAGAATGTGCACCGAGGAGAAAGTAAATTTTAGATTCCTGGCTCAAATAGGCGCAGCAAACTGACCCAAGGGATTTAGAGAAGGAAGCCATTAAGGGAAATAACTGAGGACTGTAATTCTGCCTGCGAGACCAATTTAAACAGAAAATCGGGAAGCTCTAGAGAAAATCATGAACTCCTAGCAGTGTGTTGTTTCGAGAGCATGGTTATCGCATAAACACCTTTGGAGTAATGTAGACCTGAGTTCAAATCCTGACTTCTCTGTGTGACCTTGAACAAATTACATAACCCTGCTGGTGTGCCAGGTGCCCAAGCCAGAAGATAAGGATTTTTACATCTACCTTGTGGGTTGTTGTGAGAACTACATGTGAATCCTTATTTTTTAATTTAATTTAATTTAATTTTTATTTTATTTATTTTTTTAACGTTTAGTTTTATTTTTTACCTTTGAGAAAGAGAGTGCCAGCAGGGAAGGGGCAGAGAGAGAGGGAGATGCAGAATCCGAAGCAGGCTCCAGGCTCTGAACTGTCAGCACAGAGCCTGATGCGGGGCTCGAACTGTGAGATCATGACCTGAGCCCAAGTCAGATGCTTAAGCAACTGGGCCACCCAGGCAGCCCTGAATTCTTATTTTAAGAACCTAGTGCAATGCTTAATACAATAAAGAAATAGTAATACTATTGTCTTACCCTCAATACCAGAAATTAGTATATATTAATTTATCCTTAAATTCATCCCTGAGAAAAGAAAGATTGAGGAAATGCTACATCACATACCAATGTAGTAACATAAGGAATTTCCAGATAGGAAGCCATTCAAAAATAAATTCAGGAAGTTTAGTATTCTGTGTGTGGTCCAAGATCAATAAAAATGTCTCCAAAAGTATGACAAGAGTGAGGAGATAAGAAAAGAAATTGCTTCTTGGGTAAACACCTTGGGGTCCCTTCCTTCGCTTTTTCTTTCCCTGGCTTCCAGCAGCTTCATTTGATTTCTCTGCTGGCTGCTGTCTTCACTCCGCCAGCCTCTGGGGTGGACAGGTCCACTCACAGGAGCCCAGCCAGGGCCTATGGGTTTCCACAGAGTGTTAAATCTACAAGATGTTTAGGGGATTGAGCACAGTGTTCAACCTCTGACCCCTGGAGCTCCTGGTTTGTCAATGAACACTCAAACGGGTGTTCTTTTCTTTTTAAATTGTTTCCTATAGCAAGTAATTTGCAAATGTTTACTCCTTCTGAGTCTTCAAATAATTGGCTTTACTTGAATTTTTCCTTAGAGCCTTTGTTAATTTTATTATCTTATTATTTTTTAGTTAACTAATACTTCAGAAAGGAGCTATCCAGGCCTGATATCTAGCCACAGAATTTTAGGAGGAATCACTGAGGGGCTACCTAGCCCCTGGATACTGCTAGCTCCCTTCTTCCAAATGTGACTTAGAGGCATTTCTGACTGCTCCTGCCTCAAGTTCATGGTCTTGGCCAGAAATCTCCTGAAGGAGTTCTTTATCTGTTCTCTGAGGGTAGGAGAGGGTCAGCTTGAATCTGCAGCTCTCCTGCTGCTATATGTGGTATGTGAGGCTTCACAAGTTCTCAGACTTTTCCTAAGGTGACCACGGATCCTACAACACAGTGTGGCCAGCCAGTTCCCACTCACATCTGTGCCTTTTCTCAAAGTTGGGTTTGAATGGGAAGACATGATGCTGTGTGGGGGTACAGGGACGCAGCAAGCTGACCACCCAGTAGACCACCTCAGTAGGAAGTTCCCATCGCAGGGTCCACGCTGGGCTCCTTGGGTGTCTGTTCACAGGGACCAGTTGTGGGGATAAGATAGGGCACGGTATGTGCGGTCCGAGCGTGTGTTTCTCAATCTTATACCAGTTGATGAGGCAGTCATTAGAAATTCCCCAGACTGTTTTTCTTACCTCCATATTCAATGTCTTTGCTAAGTTTTTCCCTTGTTATAGATCTCCTTGGGTATTAAAATAAAGTGGTGAGAAAAGCAGCATCAATCTACTCCTATGGGATAATGTAAGACTTTCATTTAAAATTTATTTTGGGGGTACCTGGGTGGATCAGTCGGTAAAGCATTTGACTTCGGCTCAGGTCATGATCTCGGGGTTCATGAGTCTGAGCCCCACATTGGTCTCTGTGCTGACAACATAGAACCTGGAGCCTGCTTTGGATTCTGTGTCTCCCTCCCTCTTCCTCTCCGCTGCTCGTGCTCTCTCTCTCAAAAACAAATAAACATTAAAAAAATTTTTTTTAATATTTATTTTCTTTGGTTGCTCTGGGGTGTCTCTATCACCATTTGCTATACATTTATATAAAGTTCAACCAATCTGTTATCTATTTCACCTTTTAGACCTTTCTGCACCTTTGAACTTTCATCCAATTTGTTGTTAAAGTAAAGGTGCATGGTGTATTATATATTCCATATGTTATAAATATATGTCATATACATTATATGATGAATGTGATGAATGTCCAATAACTCACGTTCACTAGGCCCACCGCTGCTTATCGAGAGCTATCTTGTTCCTCTGAAACCAGGTGTGTACTTGTCTGTAGATGATAAAGAATTTTTTCCCCTGGGCATTCTTCCGCCTTCCCCTAACCTAAAAGGCTCTGCCTGGGTATTAAGGCATTACATCACTATAATTACAAAAAGCTCTAAAATGGCCCATGCTTCAGATATCTGAATATTTCTTAGAGATACCTTTTGTTTATATACTAAGACATGCTCAAAAACAACAGCCATTCATTATGTGGAGAATGTTTTTCTATGGATAATTACAGAGCATTGACAGGTTGAAATGTTTATCAGCCAGGAGAATTTTATGATTGATTTATTGTGATGCATTTTGGATAGATGGTTTTTAAAAACTTGTGTCCCTGACCTCATGATAAAATGGTTCCAGGCCCGTTATTACAATTTTGCTCAATTCTGCTAGCATCCTTGCTTGCCTGAAACCCACATCGTCCTTGAGTATGAGGTAGTTTTCTTCTGGAATAGCTCTCTTAGATTTTATTATGTACCAGGTTATTTATCTGCAAAGAAAAACAAGTCAGGCATCCAAGGATCTGTTTAGCACCTTCACATTCATCCATTCAGATCCACAGGCTTTCAAGGCATTAACCCATCCCCACACAGTCTTCGTGAAATAGCTCATCAAATGCTTGGCAACAGGACGAAGCCATCTGGTGAAGAGTAAATTGTGATTATAACCCATCCAAATCTTCCTTCTCATCAACAGCAACACTATCATCTCCCTTACCCTTATTATCAGTCAGGAAACCCTAGCAAAGAAAGATGAAAAATAAGCAGATCTGACCACCCAGTTTTTGATGTCTTCTTTTTTTCAGTGGTAGAGTCCTATCACCTTCATCTCTGAGTCAAAAACAAATTTACCCTTATGGAAATTAGTCACTGAAGACTAATATTTCTCAGCATCTGCTTCCCTGGCTGCTGGATACATGGGGTATTCTGGGTCATTGTCATACCTCTCCCTCAGCAGGAGGCCCCTAAAAGCTCTCAACCAGGTGATTCAACAGGAGCTCCATGGAACAAGCTCTCTTCAGTGCCTTCTAGGCATCCTCAGGCCCACAGCAAAGTACAAGAGCCACAAAAGCATTCTGAGGAGTGAGCAATGTGCCATGGCCAATTTCAGCAGAATTCCAACCAGATTGCTTAAGTCGCCACTCCCGTCAAAAACACTGTTCCCATCATATGGCCAAGCAGTGGGCAGAGGAACCAGTGATGGCTATGTGATGAGATCTCCTGGTGCCTGAGTCTTGCCCCTGAGGCTGTTTCCCCATTTGGTTTCAGTGTGTAGTCAACACTGAGTGCTTCAAGTGTCATTAGCAGACCAGCCACAGAGGCATCATATGGGAGCTGGTTCGACGTGCAGAATCCCAGCCCTACTTCAGACCACCGACTCAGAACTTGCATTTTCATAAGATCTCCAGAGACTCCAGGACTTTGTATGCAAAGTCCATTGCATTTTGGGGTAGAGCACTGCTTCCCACAACATGCTACCCATCAAAATCTCTGAGAGAGCCCAGAATAACATCAGAATCTCCAAGGTGGAGCCTAGAAACCTTGATTTATAATACGCTTTCTAGGTGCTTCGTATTCTGCCAACCTGACATAAACCTGTGAACAGTAGTTCACATAGTTCAGTAGCTCCCAAATCCCTTTGATGATAAGAATCACTTGGAAGAGGAGGCTTATTTTTGAAAAAAAGATCTGAACCCACTTCCCAGACTCTGTTTTATTTGGGGCTGGGGTGGGACATGAGAATCTGTGTCCTCTCCCTACACACATACATGCACAAGTGATTCTTGTGAAATCTGGGAAACGTAAGTGTGGTCTCTAGCAATGGTTCTTAAATGTTAGTGTGCAGCAGAATCATCAGAAGAGCCTACTGACAATATTGTTTCCTGGAACCTGTAAAAATAAATAAACACCACCCAAATGAAAACCTACAAATCTATTTATTCAGAACTCGCCATGGCAGGGAAGTCAGCACCATCACTTGCACTTGGCAGAAACACAAAGGCGGGAAGTGGGATGTAAACGGTTAGAGTGAAGAAGAGAAGGACTCTGGTGCGCCTTGATTGGAGGGTGCTGGCATGGGGGAGCTGGAGGAACTAAATGGAAGTAGAACATCATATGTGATTAGTTAGGAGAACACATTTAGCTTTCTCTGGCTAGTGCTATGTTGGGAGCAGGGACAAAAATTAGGGAAGCTGGCAGTTAATTGATCAAATCATGGCTGTTTAGGGCTGATTGCTGTGGAGGCTGTGGGTCAGAGTTCTATTTTTATATATAGTCTGGCCATGGTCAGTTTGTCAGTTTGAGTCTCTCAACATCCACACCAGAATTACTAAATAGAAAAAATGGCATAGGCCTAGGCAGTGATATTTTAATAAGCTCCCCAGGTTTTCAAATTTGTAAACCAGCCATCTGGAGACACCCTGGCTTTCCTCTAACTGTCCTAACACATTTTCAAAGGTATCAGATAGCTTTTACCCCAGCCCAGACCCCCACACACCATTTAAAGCACCTTTTGTCCTCTCTAGTTCATAAATCCCAGTGGTTAGGCAGACTTTGTAGCAGAAATTACGAGATTCGAAAGTGACTAGTCTCTTCTTGTCACTCACTAAGGTAGTTAAGTTGTTTGTATCTTAATTTTAATTTAAAATAGATGCAGAATCAGGAGTTTCTTTTTTTTTTTTTTTACATTTATTTATTTTTGAGAGGCAGAGAGAGACAGAGCACAAGTGGTAGAGGCCCAGAGAGAGAAGGAGACACAGAATCTGAAACAGGCTCCAGGCTCCATGCTGTCAGCACAGAGCCTGATGTGGGGCTGGAACTCACAAACCATGAGATCATGACCTGAGCCAAAGTTGGACACTTAACTGACTGAGCCACCCAGGTACCCAGAATCAGCAGTTTTTAATTCTTTGCTGGGCTAAAGAAAAAAAAGATTTTCCATTTTTAAAAGTTTTCAGCTTTATTTGGGATCACTGGACTCACATTTGGGTAAGGATTGGGGAACTGTTGATTTGGAGGATCAGAAAGGAAGAGTGGAGAAATTCTTAAATATTTTAACACAATCTTTCTACAAGCGATGTTGAAATTGCTAAAGATTTCTAGTATTTTCAGAATCAACCAGACTCAAGCAAAAGTGGACTATAACACTTGGAAGTGGGTGGCTTAATGAGAATAATATTTTTTTGTAAGAGCATTTGATTAAAATTAATATTTTGGTTAAAATGGTTGACTCACTTAAGCAATACTTTGACAGGTAATACCTTTTTTAAAAAAATCACTGATTCAAATCTGAATAATGGCATTAATTAATTAAGATTTCCAAGTAGTGAAATATAAATTGGAGTTCCAACCTTCATGGAAAGTTTTGGAAAAATGTTCCCCACCAGCGTCTTCTCATTTTTTTCTTATCTATTTCTGTAATGCTGGTATTTAAGTTGCATGGTGTAGCCCAAAGTTGGACCACAAACTCAGACCGGCAAAGCCAGAAGTCTGGTGAGCTACCATTCTGAAACTAAGCAATGCATAACAAATGGCTGACTATGTGACAAAAGTAATAAGTTGTATTAGCTAAAATCATTTTTTAAAGTTTATTTATTTTGAGGAGGGGGAGGCGAGAAGAGAGAGATAGAAAATCCCAAGCAGTCTCTGTGTTATCAGCGCCAAGCCTGATGAGGGGCTCAAACTCACGAACTATGAGATCATGACTTGAGCCAAAATCAAGAGTTGGATGCTTACCTGATTGATCCACCCAGGCACCCCTAGCTAAAATCTTAACTGACTTAATATGCGTCACCTAGGAGTTGTCTGGTTTGAAAAATGACATGTAAAAAAAAATAAAATAAATGACATCTAGGAAATTCTTTATTCTAAAAATAAACAATTATTCTAAAAATAAAAAGTATACAATCTTTATAAGTAGTAAATTAGTTTATTCTCATCTTCATTTTTAAAAATGAATGAATAACTGTGTATAGGAAATAACACCCAGTGCTCATCCCCACGAGTGGCCTCCTCCATGCCCATCACTCCCCTTCCCCACTCCCCCTCCCCCACCAGCCCTCAGTTTGTTCTCAGTATTCAAGAGTCTTTCATGGTTTGCCTCCCTCCCTCTCTTTAACTATTTTTACCCCTTTCCCTCCCCCAAGGTCCTTTGCTAAATTTCTCCTGTTACATTTATGAGTGAAAACATATGGTGTCTGTCCTTCTCTGCCTGACTTATTTCACTTAGCATGACACCCTCGAGTTTCACCCACATTGCTACAAATGTCCAGATTTCATTCTTTCTCGTTGCCATGTAGTGTTCCATTGTATAGATAAACCACATCTTCTTGATTCATTATCACCTAATGGGAATTTAGGCTCTTTCCATGATTTGGCTATTGTTGAAAGTGCTGCTATGAACATTGGGGTACAAGTGCCCCTATGCATCAGCACTTCTGTATCCCTTGGGTAAATCCCCAGCAGTGCTATTGCTGGGTCATAGGGGAGTTCCACTGATAGTGTTTTGAGGAACCTCCACACTGTTTTCCAGAGCGGCTGCACCAGGTTACATTCCTACCAATAGTGTAGGAGGGTGCCCGTTTCTCCACATCCTCACCAGCATCTATAGTCTCCTGATTTGTTCATTTTAGCGACTCTGACCAGCGTGAGATGGTATCTCAGTGTAGTTTTGATTTGTATTTCCCTAATGATGAATGACACTGAGAATCATTTCATGTGTCTGTTGGCCATCTGGATGTTCTCTTTGGAGAAATGTCTATTCATGTCTTCTGTTCATTTCTTCACTGGATTATTTCTTTTTCAGGTGTGGAGTTTGGTGAGTTCCTTATAGATATTGGATACTAGCCCTTTATCCAATATGTAATTTGCAACTATCTTTTCCTATTCTGTTGGTTGCCTAATAGTTTTCTTGATTGTTTCCTTTGCCATGCAGAAGCTTTTTATCTTGATGAGGTCCCAGTAGTTCGTTTTTGCTCTTGATTCCCTTGCCTTTGTGGATGTGTTGAGTAGGAAATCGCTGCGGTTGAGGTCAAGGAGGTCTTTTTGAACAGCTTGAGAAGAATGGGTATTAACTCTGATTTAAATGTCTCCTAAAATTCCCCAGGGAAGCCATCTGACCCTGGGCTCTTATTTGTTGGGAGATTTTTGATAATGGATTCCATTTCTTCACTGTTTATGGGTCTGTTCAGATTTTCTATCGCTTCCTGTTTGAGTTTTGGTAGTGCATGTGTGTTTAGGAATTTGTCCATTCTTCTAGGTTGTCCAGTTTGTTGGCATATAATTTTTCATAGTAATCCCTGATAATTGCTTATATTTCTGAGAGATTGGTTGTAACAGATCCATTTTCATTCGTGATTTTTGTCTATTTGGGTGTTCTCTCTTTTCTTTTTGAAAAGCCTAGATAAAGGTTTATCAATTTCGTTTATTTTTTCAAAAAACCAACTCTTGGTTTCATTGATCTGTTTTTTTTTTAATTCTATATTGTTTATTTCTGCCCTGATCTTTATTACTTCTCTTCTTCTGCTGGGTTTGGGGTGCCTTTTGCTGCTCCCCTTCCAGTTCCTTTAGGTGCACTGTTAGATTTTGTATTTGTGCTTTTTCTAGTTTCTTGAAATAGGCCTGGATTGCAATATTCTTTCCTCTTAGAACTGCCTTTGCCGCATCCCAGAGTTTGGATTCTTGATTTTCATTTTCATTTGTTTCCATATATTTTTTAATTTCTTCTATAAATTGCCTGATTGGCCCATTCATTCTTTAGTAGGGTAGTTTTTGACCTCCATGTTTTTGGAGGTTTTCCAGACTTTTTCCTGTGATTGATTTCAAGTTTCATAGCTTTTTGTTCTAAATGTGTGCATGCTATGAACTCAATTCTTTTATATTTATTGAGGGATGCTTTATGTCCCAGTATGTGTTCTATCTTGGAGAATGTACCATGCACACTTGAGAAGAAAGTGAATTCCATAGCCTCAGGATGTAGAGTTCTAATTATATCTGTCAAAACCATCTGTTCCAATGTGTCATTCAGGTACATTGTTTCTTTGTGATTTTCTGTCTGGTTGATCTGTCCATTGCTGTAAGTGGAGTATTAAAGTTCCCTGCAATCAGCACATTCTTATCAATAAGATTGTTTCTGTTTGTGATTGTTTTATGTATTTGGGTATTTCCAAATTCAGTGCATAGATGTTTATAATTGTTAGCTCTTCCTGATGGATAGACCCTGCAATTATTATATAATACAAAGGCAGACTTTTGAAGAAATTTGCTGAAACCTTTAATTAGCTTTCCACTCTGTGGGGCTTTTTCAGGAGTTGTCACTGGCTTCCTTGGGAGTCGTAACTGAGAAAAACAGTGGAATTATAGATGTATGTCTGTGTGTGTCTGTGTATATATATATATATATATATATATACACACATCTAAAAAATACATATATAAATATATACATATACACATCTGTACATATATACATGTGTATATATACATATACAAAATACCCATATATAAAAATATATATACACAGTGAAATTATATATGTAAATAATTATATATGATTACACACATATATGTGCCTAGGTGTAATTTGTTGACATATTACGAATAGCTAATAAGTCCAGTCAGAATGAATTGTGTTTCATCAGGGAGAGCTAGTGCAAGCACATCTATTTGAAGGGATGTCAAATTATTAGCCCACCTGCAGGACCCTAGGCATTGTCTCACTGTGGTCTGGGCTAATATGAAATAACAGGAAATATACGTATTAGTTTCTTTTCTCAGTTCCTGGCACAAAGGTCCAAAAACCCTTATAAATTCCTAAGTGATAAAATCACTGGGAGCATCTTTTGTTCTAATGAGGTGACACTGGTGAGCCTCTGGATGACTACTGGATGGAATGGTAACCAGCAAAAAAAAGTCATGATTAGAAGCTTGAAATTTTCAGGGACGCCTGGGTGGCTCAGTAGGTTAAGCGTGCAGCTTCGGCTCAGGTCATGATCTCATGGTTTGTGGGTTTGAGCTCCGAGTTGGGCTCTGTGCTGACAGCTAGCTCAGAGCCTAGAGCCTGCTTCAGATTCTGTATCTCCCTCTCTCTCTGACCCTCCCCTGCTCATGCTCTCTCTGTCTCTCAAAAATAAATTTAAAAAATTAAAAAAAAAAAAGAAATTTTCAGCTCCATCCTCCATCTGCTGATTGGGGAGAGAGGTTGGGAATAGAGTCAATACTTGATCAGGCCTACATGAGGAAACCTCCATAAGATCCCAACAGTATGGGGTTTAGAGAGCTTCCAGGTGGGAACACATCCACATCCAGAATGGTGACACACCTCCAACTCTCTGATGATAGAGCTCCTGCACTTGAGACCCTCCCAGACCTCATCCTACGTATCTCGCCATCTGGTTGTTGTTCATCTGTATCCTCTATCAGATCCTTAAATGAACTGGTAAATATAAATGTTTCTCTGAGTTCTGTGAGTTGCTCTAGAAAATTAATCTGACCCGAGGTGGAGGTCTTTGGAACCTCTAATTTGTAGTCAAATCAGATGGAAGTTGTGGGAAATGCTGGAGGGGGGACACCTATTACTTGTCACTGGCATCCAAAGTGGGCACAGTCTTGTGGGGCTGTGGAATGTGGTGGGGTCTGGTGGCACCTCCAGGTAGATGGTGTCAGGATTGAGTTCAGTAGTGTTGGAGAATTGGTTGGCAGGGGAAATCCTTCCCTCATCGAGTGTGTTTGGTAGTGTGTGAGAGTGTAGGAGACACACAGGCGGAGGACTTCCATTTACACATCTCCTTCCATCCCAAGTCTACTGGGTTTTAAAGCTTTAGACTTCCATTCTCTGTGTGCCTTTTTCAACTCCTGTGTCATGTATGGTATCCCCCCACCTCTAGCAAGCACTCGGACTCATTAACCTCATGACCTACTTCCTGCTTCCTAAAGCACTCTGGCAGGGAGATGGGAGGCAGGAGCAAGAGGGGAAGGAAAAAAAACATTGAACACAAGTCTCTTTTGTGTCTCTGAGGAGCTCTATGACCTAAGAGACTATGGTATTTGTGACACTAGGGTAAGGTGTTTATTAGTGATTTATTATTTAAACTGGTTTTGTTTATTTAATTAAGTCCCCCACCTCACCCCCGTTAATAAGTTGTATTCGTTGCCCATAAGGATGGGATGGGAGCCGACACTTACTGGAAAGTTTCATCGGAGATAGATTTATTCCCATGTCTCTGGGCTTGGCCAGGAATTACGTACAAAACCCCTAGAAGGTCAGGGCCCCAGAATATCTCTGATCAAAGTCACAGACTTTTCTTTCTACCATCTTCAGACTCAGTCATAGCCTGTGTCATGCATTCTTGTTATACCACAAGCACGTTTCCTAAGCATGTCTGTGTTTGCCCTTTTGAATTTTTGAAACCTCATTTTAAAAAGGTGCTGATCCATTGTGAGGCCTTCTTTTAAAATTTTGATTACTCTTCCATATAGGAAATAACATTCAAGGTGTTGCTACTGTCTTACATTTTACTGTAGCTTCCAGCTGCTCGGTATTTGTGCTACTTTTTATGGAGGTTTGCAACCATTTTCAGTGGACTAATTTTTCCCTCTTAAGTAGAGCCATTAATAGTAATAAAACTTTATACTTAAACAGGCTTTACTTAGGAATTCGAAAATGGATTCAAACTTGTGCTTTGGTTCTTTGCTCTCAGTTGTACAGATGGGACCAATTATTCCCGCTAACCATGGAGAAAAGCAAATTTTTCCTTTACTACCCAAATATTTCTCATTTAAGTTAAGTTTGAAATTGCCAATTCTGCCAGCTGCTCTAACTTCCAAGCCACTTTCCCACTGACACAGGAATCATATAAAAAGCAGCCTAACTCCATGTATCCATTTATTAAGTGTAAAGGATTAGCCCAAGACAAAATGGTTATTTATGCTTGTATTTAAGTCCTTCCCAATCACTGCCTTCTGCTTTTGCATCTTTCCTAGAAAACTACTACTTGATGATATTCTTAGGCCACTTCTGTTTGGGCTAAGCATCCTGCCCAGACCTGCTTGGTGTGTCAAGCCAAGTTCTCCTTCTATATTTTGTGGTGAAAAAAGTATTCCTAAAAGAAAGTTATCTGATATAGTGATTATTTATAAAATACAGATGCCTGAAGCCTCCCACTGCGCTTTCAGTTTTAATAACAAAGGTATACTGACTCCAAAGGAGTTTCAGGCCTATTGAAGAAATACTCTTTTCAGGGAGGCAGAAGGATCCTTTATGATACCTGCTAATAACCCCACAGAGTTGGAAGTATATCCCACCTGCACCAATTCCTTGGTGAGTGTCATTTCATCTAGAGTGGATATAAAGTCCTGCTACCAACAACCAGCGGGACCGCGCCTCTGGGCTGGAGGGGGCCATGTCCCATGCTCACCAACTGATACACTCACTCCCACTTCCTGAGCACCCACCTTGTGTCAGGACCATGTAAGACCCTGGGAATGGAATGTGATGAGAATAGTTCCTGTCCCCGAGGAGCTCACCCTCTTGCGAATGAAGCAAATGTCAAAGAAACATTGCAGTGTACTGAGTATTTTAGTAGAACGTGGACAGGGGTTCTTCATTCTGCCAGGAGAGGTCAGGGAAGTCTTCCCTGAAGGGCCTTTACTAACTGCTTCATCACTGTCAGTTTATGTCAGTGTTGTCTTCCCAAATACACTGTAAACTGTCCTTTTCCCCCCTCATAGTCCCTAGCACAACACTTCACATGTACTAGGCACCCAGTAAGGGTTTGTCAACTTACTGAATATCCATAAGTAATCATAACTTTGTCCAACTTTTCATTAACTTCTTCATTACCTCTGGAGGATCAGTAACAATGATGGAGAACATCATCCAATGGGCATCTACCTATATCACTTTCAATGAAGCCTTTGCTTGGTTAGCACCTCGATGTCAACTCTCCAAACTGCCCCACATGTCCCACCTACACGAGCCGACTAGTTCACGGACAATGAACATACATTGTTCTGATATGCTGGAATTTTGAACAGTCTGAAAATGAGGAAATTGCATCTCAAGACTAAATAAAACAAGCTCTCATCAGCTCATCTGCCCCCTGCAATTCCCCCAGGGGGTGGCTCTCCAGCATTTGTCATAAACAGAATGGAGGTCATTAAAGTCTGGCAAAACCTAGCAGCATATCTAATTATAGGTTTAAAATCATAGAGCTGAGCAGTAACGACAGGACGTGCTGAGTTTAGTTACTTCTGAACACACTTTATTGCTTTGCTCGGGTAAATCATTCCCCATACTTAAAAAAAGTGAAGATTTGTAGCATCATCTCCAAAGGGGCAGTCAGTAGGACAGCATCCTCCAGCAGAAATAGAGTTCTTGAAATTTTCTAAATGGACTTTTTAACGGAGTTGAATGTAAAGTGCAACCCTTAGCAGCAGGCAAAACAAAGCTTAAGGTCATCTGGAAAGACTGTCTCATAACTTACATTCATCTCCTAAATGTGTCCCTCTCAAATTCTTACTAGCCATGAGAGAGTTGCCAAAGTTTCTTTAAATTGCAGGGGGGAACTGGGTAATTTGGTCAACAGAAAAGAAAATGAACAAGATCATGATTGTGGTTTCTGTTTGTACTTTGTTTCTGGAAAAAAAATTACATAATATATATGCATATATATTACATATACTGTTCTAAGCCTTTAATGTAGCTCAGAAATTATATATGTACTATATATTATGGTTTGTTCTATGTCTTTTTTAATGTAGCCCAGATGTAATATAAATACATTTACATATGTGTGTATAATGCATATATACTGTATCTATGTTTTCTGCTATGTTTTTTAAAAGTAGTTCAGGGGTGACTGGGTGGCTCAGTTGGCTGAGCATCAGACTCTTGATCTCACTCAGATCTTTATCTCGGGGTTGTGAGTTCAAGTCCCACAATGGGCTCTGTGCTGGGTGTGACTCCTACTTTAAAAAAACTAATTAATTAATTAAAATTAATTAATCTAAAGAAATAAATAAAAGTTGTTCAGAATATGAAAATCTTATAAAAATTCCTATGTTGCTGTTATGCGATGTAAAGTATGAAAATTTAAACTGATTTTCATGATTTATTCATTGGCCCTTTTAATTAATAAAATAAGAACGTCACTTAAAATAATCATACTGATATAAATATAATAATGTATAATATGCTATTTCTTATATCATAATAGGATTGTATGGTTTTCCCTATAGTGCACATAGATTATTAGTAATTAAAAGTATTTTTTAAAATATTTTTTAAATAGAGGTGCCTGGGTGGCTCAGTTGGTTAGGTGTCTGACTTTGGCTCAGGCCATGATCTCATAGTTCAAGGCCCACATTGGGCTCTGTGCTGACAGCTCAGAACCTGGAGCCTGCTTTGGATTCTGTGTCTCCCTCTCTCTCTGGCCCTCCCTCGCTCATGCTCTGCCTCTCTCTCTCTCTCTCTCTCTCTCTCTCTCTCAAAAATAAACATTAAAAAGTATTTTTAAGTGCATGAAATAAAAATAATTATTTTCAAATTATTTTGCCTTGTAAAAGAAATCACTTAATTAGTCTTCTTTTCAAAATGTTTTTGCGTACTCATGGGCACCTGGGCGGCTCAGTCAGTTAGACTTTGGCTCAGGTCAGATCATGATCTCCCAGTTGTGAGTTCAAGCCCCAGCTGTGCTGGCAGCTCAGAGCCTGAAGCCTCTCTCTGCTCCTCCCCTTCTCATGCCTTGCCTCTCTCTCTCTCTCAAAAATAAATAACATTTAAAAAATGTTATTGGATATTCTTACCCTCTTATTCCTTCAGAAAAATCTAAGCATATATGTCCAATTTCTAAAATCTCCCTTTAGAATTTTGACTGAAAAGTACTATATGTATACGTTAATTTGGGAGATATTGTCAACTTTATAAAATTAAATCTTTTTTATCTTCTATGCTGCACTTTTAATTCCAAGCCCTTTTGCACTCTTGCTTTTAGCTTTGTTCATATAGGGTCCACACAATCCTGACTATGTTTGTGTTTAAGAATTATGACTATTATTCTTTTATTTTAATAAACACTCTACTAGTATTGCTAATATAGATGCTTAGGAGAAACATCAGTCATGGTGAGTAAATCTTGCTGCCTTTTGCATTTGATCACTATATAGAATTGACATGTGAAAAGCAGTTTGATCACAAATTAGGGTCTGCAGTTTGGAAAGTTTCCCCTATAAGTTTTGAGAGAGAGTTATTTATTTGAAACCACCATGTGATCTATTGTTTTCCTGTGTGTGTGTGTGTGTGTGTGTGTGTGTGTGTGTGTGTGTGTATTTTGCTCCTCTTTACCTGTCACTTATTACCCATGGCATTTTTTTTTTTTGACATTCACATTTGCCTCCCATGCCTCTGTTTAGGCAGAAAATGCTGCCCATCTCTTCAAGAGGCCTTCCATGGAGACCCAAACAAATATTTTTGTCTCCTAGCCTGTTTAAAATCAGCTAACCCAGCCTCCTAAACACAGCACCCCAATTAGTGGAAATTCAAACATCCATTTTCATGAGATAGAATCAGAAACATATTATATTTATACAGTTTATTTAATATATATTCATAAGCAAAGTCTGTTGGGATTTTGTTTTTCACAGCCTATAGATTTTGTTCTCAGATAATACTTGCTTTTCTTTTTTTTTCTTTCCTAGATAATACTTAATTTAGACTATATACATTGCTGTCATTTTCTGAATTCTGAAATAATTTCCATAGTGTGGTTGATCTTAAGTCTTTGGAAGTTTGAAATGATACTTATGAAAAGTCACCTAAATGTTGTGCTTTGACACCTGTTCCAATTCTCTGTCCATTCATTCAGTTTGTTGAATGTCTACTCTTTGCTGGAAACTCTATTAGGTAAATTTGAATTTCTACTTATTCTTGATTCAATTTGGAGTAATTATTTTGTCCTGGTGATTCATCCATTTCATTGAGCTATTCAGATTAGTTGAATGGCATGATGTACTTTTTTATAATTTTTGAATCTCCTTTAATTTCAAGTTTATAATTGTGTTTTCTCTCTTTTTGATTAAACTTGTCACATTTGTGTACTCTATTGCTTATATTTAAAGAATTTGTTCTGAATATCTTAATTCTGCTTTTTAAGAATATAAACTTCTGATCTCATTATTTATATTTTTGAATCTTTAAACTTTTCTTTTTTAAATGTGTTAATCTGACTGAGTTCTTATCTTTAAGAATGAAGGTACAGTAATGATTTTTTTTTTTGCTAACTGCTCTGCATGCCTCCCCATACACATTTCTGTATACTACTTTATGTTTTTATTTTATAAAAAGTCTATAATTATGGGTTTATTACATTTTTATTACAAACAGTATATATTCAGTCATTTTGCATTTCTCAAAAGAAACAGACATATTTAACCAAGCAGCAAACGTTTCATCCAGAGCCTCTATGTCTTCTGGATCATAATTTCAAATATGATGCTCTTCTTAAAAAGCTTATATGAATAAAATTAAGATACAGATATTAGTTAATAGACTACATCTAACTTAAATTTCATTTTGAAGAACGTTATCCTCTTGTACTGACTTTTAGTTAATTGGGTACCCCACTAGTGGGGTTCAGGACGTGCTACCCCCAAACAGCACCTTGGCTTACTGAGTATTTTAAGCCGAGGGAGTTTGAGAAAGCAATAGAAGCAGGAAGATCACTCTGACCTTCCCCTTCACCCCACCTCTCTTGAAGTAAGTCATAAAACCCTCATGTGAAAGGTGTCCTCCCTGTACCAGGAAGAAAGGAACATCCATATCTCTGAAGACCAAGAGTCACAGGAAGATTTCAAGCAGGTTTCCCCCAGCTTACCACACTTACCTCACACTCTGACCTATCCCGTGTCTCTGTGACTGTCCACTCTTCATCAAACCCAGCATAAAGATACTGAGGTTCAGTCATCTCTTTGGGTCTTCATTTCCTTATGATAAGGCTCCTGTGTTGTGTAAAACAGATTTTTTAAATTATATGTTTTTCTCTTGTTAATCTGTCTCTGTTCATTTAATTTTCACACCCAGCCAGGGACCTTCATAGAGTCAAGGAAAACATTTTCTTCCCTTATACTAAGAAGGCAAAAATTAAGCTTTATTCATCTTTCTTTTCATTCTCAAAGACTTGCATAGTTACAGCCTCATAAATTTAAACAGATGTTAAATTAAACACAAAAGCAGCTGATAGACAATATAGTCATCAACTTCAGGAACCTAAGTAACCTTTGGAAAACTATGTCATATTAGAGCAGCTGCTGTGGAAACTCAACCTAAATTGGTTTGAGAAAATAGAGGTTTATGGTAGGGTCTGTGGTTTGAATGGGTCACAGGCAAACAAACAGGCGAGGGATCACAGCAATATTATCAGGGCTCTGTCACTCCTTTTCCATCTTTTGAATCTGCTTTCTTGTGTATTTGTTGGTATTGCTCTTCTTAAGCCTCACCCACATGCTTGGAAAGATGCCAGTAAGCATACGTGACCTACCAGCTAGCAATCCCAGCGGGAAAAAAATCAAGATTAAAAAAAAAATAAATTTATCTCCAAGTAAAGCCACTAGAGTGCTCAGACCAGTCCATTTTGGATTCAGTTCCTGAGGCTGGGAGGGTGAAATGTTCTGAGATTCCAGTCCTGGGCCATGTTCACACCCTTAGAATGAAGGTAAAGATGGGGCAGCCATCCTCACCTTCACCTGGGTTCATGCCCAACAGACAGAGGAGCCTGTTGCAGAAATAAGAGGTGAATCCCAGGGCAGGCAAACAGTAAGGTATATTCCTAAATCATTTATTTTATACTTTCAAATGTCCTATGATTTCCGTTAAGACATGTTTTCCTGACATTAACCCATAGCTCTGAGCTCCCTGAAGAGTTCCCTGGCCCTAAATTCTCTACTTTTCTTTACTCCTAGTGCTTCTGCTAGATCTCAGTTCAAATTATACAGCTTCTCTTTTTCTCCTTATGGTGGTGTGGGGGAGTTACATTCAACTCCAGACTTCTTGGAGGAAAGTTAGAAGCTAAATGCTGGTTGATGGTCCATTTTTAATCAGAGGAGAGCAATTTTCCCCTCTCAAAGGAGGACTCTTCACATCAGGTATTTGGCTTGAGAGGTGCTTGCTGATTAATTACTTAACATTTACATAATATTAATCTCCTTTCTAACAATTTAGCAAGCTTCCAACTGATGCCCCCATATGGGTCTGGCGGAACACCCTTGTTCTTAAAAGGCCAGAACTATTTTTCTAGTGCATGGAGTTGGCAGTATTGTTCTTGGGTGAGGCAGGAGGGGCTCTGGCCTGGTGCCCTCTTCTTTCAGGGTTGGGCCATGGCCCTTCCCCAGCTCTGTGCTGCCCCATGCCCCCCCACTATCTAGACCAACTTATAAGTAGCCAATACTTTGAGTTCCTACCTAAACATCCCCAGCTCCCTTCTGCCACCTGTGCTGACCTATTCCCCGAGTCCAGCCTCTTGAAGACAGAATGTTTTGGCAATGTGTGCACCCCTAGTCCCAGGGAGTGACCAGAGGGGACTCTGGGGAATGTGGCAGGAGCCTGCAAACTAAGCTGTCCTTACATATGTGTGTGAAGCCCCTTATTGTAGGAGTGAGGGGAGAAGTGGGGCAGGCTGAAGTCCAGGACCCAGGGATAGGGGTTGACTCTTTTATACCACTAGGGTCCAGCATGGAAATCCAAAGAATCTGAAAATTCTAAGTTTGAGCCTAGCCTTCAGATCATTATGAAGATACATTTGTCAAGGTAGAAAGACAGATTACATTTCGTATAACAGTTTGTTAGCTTGATCTGTTTCAAATATGCACATAAGTGGTAGATTTGTCTGCATTTATACCCTTGCCTGGGGCCGCAGAAATGTTAGAGCAGTCCTAGGAGTCAGAGAGGCTGCAGAGGCCGTTCTGTGCAGAGAAAGAAGGCAGAAATTCCCAGAGATGGGATTCAGGGAACCCAAACACAAACAGGTTGGTGTAACATCAAGATGGTGTGGAGAATGGTTAAACATGTGTCCATCTTTCCCACCAGGTTGTCAACTCTTCAAAGTGAAATTCTATGGAACATTTATTCCTGTGCTTGGCAGAGCATTTTACACAAACTAAACTCTCAATTCATGGTAGATTTGTTCATGTTGAACAAATGAGGTAATATACATCACCCAGAGGGAAACCACAAATACACTTGTCATCATTTGCTCATCATAAAGACAATTACAGATAAATGGATAGTAGTCTTCAGTTTTATTAACTGATGTTATAAGTGAACCAGTTTCATGCTATGTTAATCTCAAATAACAGATAACAAGCAGAAAAATAAGTAAAACAAAATATGGCTAGCATAGAACAATTGTAATGTACTTTTCTAAAAAAATGGGGTTCTGTTGTACCTTACCCTGCCCCACTGGCAGGAATGCACTGATCCCTCAGAGGGGCAGGCATTGCATGTGATATTTTGTCAGTGACAGTTCAGCACAACCAACTTTCTGACTTACCCACAAGGCTTGAGCATGCTCACTGTTAAATGTGCCATCTTTCCAAAGCAACTTAAATGTGGGACTTAGAAAAAATTTTAAGGCATTTTTTCCCCACAAGCCCAAGGCAGCCAAAAAAGATATGCCAATGACCTCTCGTGTCTGCCCATGGGACCTCACACAATCTTACCCATTGTTGTAGAAAGTAAAGGCATTTTGTAAAAACCCTCACAGATGGACATACAGTTTTGTTGTCGGAGTGTTTCTTTCTGTGTGCCAGGAAAGGGGTAGAGGAGAGAGAAGGGAGGTGGAAGGCAAGGGGATGGGTGAGGTAGTAAGTGAATGGTAGATAAATGGCAGATGTGTGTAGAGGTAAGAATGCCCCTGGAGCTCACATCTTCTCTTTTTCTTCACAGCCTTCTGGGCTCTCTTCTGTGCACATGTACGTTGACCTCACCACCCTGCCTCTGCTGGTGCTCAATAGTCTCCCCTACTGCAGAATCCTCCCATCTCCTTGCACACAACTAGCCCCTCTCAGCCCTGCACCTTTGCACATGGAACTCCCTCCACCTGGTCCCCTCCTCCTACCACCTGCCTTTTCAGATGGCTTTAAGTTACGCTCCTCAGCCCCATCGCAAACCAGGGAGGCTGCCCTTGACCCTTCGGCTCTGGGTAGCTGCCCCTCCATCTGCTCCCATTGTTCCCTGTTTTCCTCACTGTAGCATTACTACATGATATTGTGTCAACTTACTTTCTTGTATCTTCCACTCAACTACAAGCTCTATGCAGAACAGCATCCTCACAGCCTTGCTCATGACCTCCATAGATACTTGTGCATTCATTTGTTGAACAAATGATTGGAAGGATGAATGAATGAATGAATGAATACCATCCAGGTTGGCAGGTGGGCTTATGGCAGAGCCTCAAATTCTCATTCATTTCTCACATGAAAGCTGGACTCTGCCACAGGTAGAGCCACATTTCAAACAGGTGCAGGCAGAAGATAAAGTAGGCACAAGTCTATAAAAAGTGAGGGCCTGCTGTGCCAACCATGGGAAGGAATGTAGGAATGCACTGAACACCATGCAAAGGGTGATAATGTTATTGGCCCCGCTGTGTATATGAAGGGAAAAAAGGCATCCCATACCTATTGAGTATCTACTAATGATAGCACTCTGCCAATTATTTATATACATGATCTCATTAAATCATTACAACTCCATGGAGACATTAACTGCTATCTCCATTTCACCCAGGAGGACACTGAGGCCCAGAGAGATTAAGCAATTTGGCTGAAGTCACCCAGCAGTGAATTTTGGATTTAGGATTTAAATCCAAGTCTGACTCTTACCGCTGTATCATGCTGCTTCCAGAGGTGGGGTGAGGAACCTCAGAAGTACCATATGACTTCTAACACTTGGGAGCCCATTGGCAACTCCAGGAGGGAAATGAGGAGGATCTGAACTAAAATACTGTGGACAGCTTTGGGAAGAGGAGGAGATAGATGTAAGAGCTCTCTGTGAGGTAAGAACTGGATTATGCACCTCATACAACGCTTACTCATTTACTTATTCAACCAATATTCATTGAGCTTTTTTATGTGCCAGACACTATGTTTAGTTGGCCCAGGAAGTGTAAATAAGAGTAAGGCTTGGTTTTGGCACTCTGTGAACTCAGATTCTAAAAGAAGCAGTAGATAAAAATAAATAATGATGCTACAGGGTCACTACATATTTTGATTCTACCTTTTAATATCTCCGTCCATTTCCTCTTTCCTCCTCACTGATGTGTGGTTCACAGGCCTCCACAGGTTGCAACCATTGCTGCCGGGGTCGCACACTTGGTCTTCCTGGCTTGTAGACGGCACCAGCTCTAATAAGGCCATCTCATGAGTGCCTTCAGGAACCACTTTCTCAGTTCATTGGCAACGTGATCACAGCTCCAACTGCTTACCTTTAAAAGTGATTCATGAAAATATTAAAATATTAATAATCACTTATTCAACACTTTTTATATGTCAAGCTCTTGAGCAGACCCCAAGTACAACACTATGACTACAAGAACCATGGCTGTCTTTGAGATTACCTTTAAAAGAAAACACAGACAAGTAAATGGGCAGATGCCCATTAAGTGTGAAAGTGCAAAACAGCATAATTGGGTAAGTCATGGCAAAATATAGGAAGGACATCTCATTTGACAGGAAGGAAGCAGTGATGTTCAAATGTAAAAAAAAGAGAAACATGTATCTCTGGATATTCCATTCAAAATAGGGCCCTTTTCCCCACTCAAAATAATTGTGCTGAATGGATCTTTTGAGATATAGGGAACAAAAAACATTAAAGGAAAAAATGGGTTATTTGTCCTGGGATCTAAAAAAACTAAACTGAGAGATGGAAAATGTTTTCTCGCTAATGATGCTAATCGAAAACTCAGAATCTATGTATCATCTTCAATACTCAGAGGCGTGTTATAAGGCCCACCAACCAGACTCTGTCTTTCTAATCCTTTTTCTGAGTCATCTTTTATCCTTGCCATTGCTTCTGCTGAAAGACCTGTCAAACCTCTATTTCTCTGCTCTGGAATTTAAGTTGATAAATGGAAAGACTATTTCCACTGGGAATATTGACAACCTCCAGACCTTGACTCTTGGGTTCAGAAAGAGGATTCTGCTTTTGTTGATGGAAATTCATGAGTATTTGGAACACACTGATGCAATAGTTTCATAGTCTGAGGTCAAAGGGGCCTGTGTGTATTAGCAGGAGGCACTGGCTCAAATCTAATCAGCAGTAACCTTAAGACCCTTAGAGATCAAGCAGCGCTTGCAGTGGGACCACAGCAGAGTGAGCTGCACAGCTGTGAGTTGGTGTCGCTGCTGAAATTCGCAGGATCTCTCTGTGTGGCTTTGACACCTCTGCTTGCCCCATGTGAACCCACCTGCAGACCACCTATGCCTGATCATGTTTCCAGTTCCCTAATGGGACCCATGCCAAGGACTCTAGTCCACCATGACACAACCTTGTTGCCTGCCTGACCTCCCACAATCCTTGTGGGTTTGGGGAGAATATGTGTAATAGTCAGTTTGAGAGGAAAGAGGGAAAGCAAGAGATCTATAAACACACATATTATTTCTCTCTCCCTCTCTGTCTCTCTCTCCTTCCCTCTATCTTCTCCCTCTCCCTCTCCCTCTCCCTGTGCAGACTTGGAAAGCCAGCTCATTTTTTGGTCACAAAACCATTCTGGAGGGTGACATTTCATTTTAAATGCATCTCAACAGAAGTGTGCCAGACATACATGGACTTGTCATCTCCCTGCTCTTTCCATGGTGACTCCTGGAAACAGCATTTCTCCAAATTATGACTAGAAAAGGAGCATTTAAGTACCCATAAGGAGAAGCAAAATAAAACAATAACCACAACCCAAAAGCCTTCAGGGTATTGTTTTAAGAAGAATTTTTTTTAAGTTTCTAGGTTTCCCCCCCCCTATATCTAATTAGGAAAACTTTTAAATGGCCTATTCCCAAACCAACTGCTGAAAGCTTGTACTAGGCTTGCCCTGGGGTCATGGATTGAATTTTCACAAAATGGGGAGGAGCTCCCCTGATGCAGAAGGCTGAGCTGGCTGAAGCTGATTTAATAAATACCTGTGGGGACAGGTCACAGGGGATCCTCCCAGTGCAACCCCTGTTAGCAAAGACAGGCAACACAAAGGGAGAGAGACCCATGCCTATTGATGGCATTGGTCTCATCAAGGATCACGCAGGATGGTGATGAGCTAGGCTCTGGAATTTCACCTGAGATGGGGGCAGGACTGACATTGACTTCACTGGCGAAGTAGTTTCTGTATGCAGTACCTCTCTTCACTCTGGGGTTACTTTGGGTGGCTGGCTGGGTGGTGCCTTTCTTAAGTAGATAGATACACAAGATATATATAGTGTCTCAAGTGCTCCCATTCAATGAAGTTTGTTGCCATAGCATCCCCAGGAGCTTCTTGTCCTGGATGACAGAGTTCCTGTCCAAGAATTCTCTTGCCCTAGATGACATTTGTCTTTCACCTTAAGAAGGAGCTTCAGCATGAAAACTGAGAGCATGAGCTTTGAATATGGACTGTATTCAATACTGCCCCCCACCACCCATTTGCTAACTGTATCACAGAAGGAAGTTCCTCCTTTTCTCTGGACCTCTTTCTAATCATCCACAAAATATTGGTGCTATACTAACTGTACCCCCCTTCAAAGTTGTGAGAATATGAAAGTGATTAATAAACAGCAAGCACACTGAGCCTGACACATCATAAAATCTCAACAAATGGCAGCCATGGCTGCTGGTGGTGTTAAGTTGCCACAGGGTTGTTTTTTTTTTATCCAAGGATCATCACCAGGCATTTCTCCACGCTGGACCGGGTTGTCTCTCAGGCTCTTGCCCATGTCAGCTGAGACTCCCGTTGGGAGAGACCAGCTCATGGCGCTCCCTGGGCCCTGCGCTCTCAGCGCTGTCACTGCTAGGCTTCTGCATTCGACTTTGTCCTTGATTCCCTATACCAATCATTGCGGAGGCTTCAAAGAGATGCAGATTCTCTCTTCCTCAAGAAGAGGTTAGGAACTCTCTCCCCAAGTTTCTTCACTTCATACCAGGAACTTCTACCTATTAGCCCAACCTAATGTTTAGCTGTACAGTTCTTTTTTTTTTTAGTGTTTATTTATTTTTGAGAGAGACAGGGACTGAGCACTAGTGGGGAAGGGGCAGAGAGAGAGAGAGAGACACAGAATCTGAAGCAGGCTCCAGGCTCTGAGCTGTCAGCACAGAGTCTCATGTGGGGCTCAAACTCACAAACTGCGAGATCATGACCTGAGCTGAAGTCGGACACTTAACAGACTGAGCCACCCAAGTGCCACTTAGCTGTACGATTTTAATTCAAGAAGACAAACATTTGAGCTTCTGACCCTTACACTGAATACTGGATACTCTGGTGGATGATTGCGCAGTGTTTGTGTATTCCCCACTGCAGGGCTTTCTTCTTCTTCCTTTTTTTTTTTTTATTTTATTTTTTATTTTTTTTTAACTTTCATATCTGGCTGCTCCTGGCTGATCTTCTAGCTCTTGGCCTTTTTGGAATAGGCTATTCCAAGGATAATTGAGAAGCAATCCAAAGTGAACTCATTTGTTAACCTAATTTATACCAATAATAGCAGCTTCATGAGCCACCCATCCCAAATATGGCTGCTTTTAAACACAGAATTCCCACACATGGTGATAATTAAATTCAAAAGAATATTACTACGGGTTGAGTATCAAGTGCCATGGCATATTTTGAAGGGGTATGTATAATCAGAGAATACTCTCCCTAGCCCTGACTTTTCTCATGAACTTCTCATGACTTCTCATGAGCTGGTGGGGGGACAAGGTGGCTAAAAATATGCCCCCATTTATTAAGAAAACTAGAACATTTTTAGAATCCTGTTTTGCTCCTCCATTCAATTTTTTAAATTACTGCAGCAATTTGGCATTTAAAATCAAGTAAGAACAAATCTATTTATCTTTTATTCTGGATAAATACTGTCCAGCTGTACCCGACAATCAATGGTGTTTGGCTTTTCATTTTTTAAACAGACAAAAATATTTATTGGAAGGGTTTCTAGGACCTCACAAAATTGACAGGAAGCCTGAAGCTCCAGACGTGACAGATATGCGGGGGGGTGGAGGTGTCCGGCAGCTGAGCCCACGGCTAAGGTCAGGCCGCAAGAGCAGTCTCCACTCCGTCGCCACCAAGGTGAAGAATCTCTAGTTATTTCAGGCAATTTAGGTCACCAGCTCAAGGTTCAGGTCCCCGATGGGACCATCCAGTGGGCTAAACCTAGACAATTCTCACAACCAGGGAGAAGGGGAAGGGAAGACATCTTGTTAGCTTCTTTAATGGGAAGTGGAGTCTTGCCACCCACCTAATTTGTGACTTCTTTCAAGTAGCACAAGTGTTCATATGCCAGGTCATTCCCCTGCATACATACTCCTTAAAAAAGTGGGGGGGGGGAGTCAAATATTTACTTTATCAGGGATCCATCACATTTGATCTTATCTCTGTGATTTTATCTAATACCTTAAGCCAAATCATTGTCTTTTTCTTCTCCTTAAAACTACTTGGGAGGGGGGCAGGGTGCCTGGGTGGCTCAGTCGGTTGAGAGTCCCACTTAGGCTCAGGTCATGATCTCACAGTCCGTGGGTTCAAGCCCCACATCAGGCTCTGTGCTGACAGCTAACTCAGAGTCTAGAGACTGTCTTCAGATTATGTGTCTCCCTTTCTCTCAGACCCTCCCGTGCTCATGCTGTGTCTCTTTCTCTCAAAAGTAAATGAAATGTTAAAAAAAAATTTTAAAAACTGCTTGGGAAACAGATTTGGTCATTATTTTTGCCTTTTAATTCACTTTGACTTCCCATTTTACATGAATAATCCTAGAAAAATATAAATTTCTCCTCATAAGCTTATTTGGATAAATAAATTATTTTCATCATTTTATTCATTTTCCTTATCATCTATGACACTGTGCTTACATCAGAAAATGTGCCTGTGTGATTCTCTTAGAATCCCTTTTCACACTTTGAAACTGATGCTGATGCTAAGTTGTTGTTGGTATTTATAACTACCTCCTTCTACTACCCATTCTGTATTCCCTTTGCTTTCAGCAAGGACCTCAGCCGGTTGTGGTTCCTTACCTGGTGGGATGACCCAAACCTTCTTTCCTGAAGGATCCGGGCTATTATTAATCCCATCTGGATTGGATCATAGTTATCTACTGACTTTCATCACTGGTCATGGTAACACTAACAGACACCCTAAGGAATCTCCTGTATTCCAGACATATTCCCTCTTACTTCCATTTTTGTAGGAGTAGTGCAATTTCCCCTTGGTAGTCAGGATCAATTACCCTAGCAAGCACTGGAATTCCCTTATTTGGCTGTTTATGCAGAACCATGAGGAGCCCAAAGTTATCATGTGGCCATTGTAACTTCTAGTCCAATGACATCATGGTTGTATTATCTGATAGAAGTATTCCTTCTTCTGGAACTAAGACCTCTAGTCCAACAGAGCATAAAGTCATGGAAATAAAAAGCAAAAAAAGAATTGGTAGTGGGTCACCAGGAATAATAATGAGTGTTCTCTTTCTCCTTTTTACCCCTTGATTCCTGGACTCGTGAATCCTGGCTATTGGAGAAATGGCACCACATTTTGAACACTGATTCAGAGCATTTATAGCTTTCTGGAGAATCTTGCCCAGTCTTGTGCTTAGCTGGTGCTATTACTGAGTCTTCAGAAGGTCATTCTATCAGGTCAGCTGTTTCAGGATAGTAGGAAACATGATAAGACCAGTAAATTCCATGAACGCGGTCCCATTGTGACAATTCTTTTGCTATGAAGTGAGTTTCTTGACCCAAAGCAATACTGTGTGGAATGCCATGGTAGTGAATAAGGCATTCTGTAAGTCCATGGTGGTAGTTTTGGTAGAAGCATTTGGTGCAGGAAAACCAAATCTATATCCAGAGTTAAGTATCTGTTCCAATAAGGAAAAAAAAAACTTATGTTGAGAGCAATCTAATAAATCTACCTGCCACGAGGTAGCTGGTTGATCACTATAGGAAATGGTGCTGTTATCAAGGGTTCAATGTTGATCTATGCTGGTACACTGGGCACTTGATAGCCTGATCAGCCTTGGTGAGTAGAAGTCCATGTTGCTGATCCCATGCATACCTTCCATTACTGCCAACATGGCCACATTGTTCATGAGCCCACCGGGCAATGACAGAGGTGGCTGGAGAAGGAGGATGAATGGTATGCACACAATGGGTCATTTGAACCACCTAATTATCAAAATCCTCCTCTGCTGAGATCACCCTGTGGTGAGCATTCACTTAAGACACAAATATCTTTATATCTTTCACCCATTAAAAGAGGTCTATCCATATACTTCTTTTTTCAAGTTTCCTTATCACCAGTTTGCCAGTGATGTTCCTTCCAAGTCCCTGACCATCCAGCCAAACTATTGGCCACAGCCAGTGCATCAGTATATAATTGCACATCTGGTTATTTTTCCTTCTGAACAAAGTACCCAACCAGGGGCACTTCCTGAAGTTCTGCCCACTGGAAGGATTTCCTTCAGGAACATCCCGGAGAGGGGCTATAGTGCTGCATATAGTGCAGACCCATCTATAAGTCAGACCTGAGTCTTCTCTTCCTCTGTCAACTGATCATGGGGAATTCACCATGAAGCCATAGGTACAGGCTGGGAGTGAGAAAGCAGTGTAGCAGGTATGGGGACCAATGGTACTTGGGTGAATTCCTACAACTTACTTGTGCTTTAGCTCCTGCTCAAGCCTGATCACATATTTACCACTTCAATTTGACACAACTAAATGACTTGGTGGCATATATGACACCTAGTCCATATGGGCAGCTCAGGTCACATGGTAATTTGGTAGCTTGTGGTCAAGTATTCAGTCTCTATTAAGGACTCATGGCAGGCCAGGAGCCGTTTCTCAAAAGAAGAGTAGTTATCTATGGATAATGGCAGGGCTCTGCCCCCAAATCCTAAGTCCACCTATAAGGGCTCGCCAAAGGCTCCAAACAGGAGCACTGGGTGGCTCAGTCAATTAAGCATTTGACTCTTGATTTCAGCTCAGTTCAGAATCTTATGGTTCATGAGATCAAGCTCTGCACTGAAAATTTGGAGCCTGCTTGGGGTTCTCTCTAATTCTTTCTCTGTCTCTCTGTCTCTCTTTCTCTCTCAAAAATAAATTAACATTTTTAAGAAGGCTCCAAACAGCATCCCTATCTGCTAATGATGCTTAAGCACCATTGGATCTGCTTGATCATATGACCCAAGTGGCAGAGCAGCTTGCACAGCAGTCTGGACTTGCTGCAGAGTCTGTTTTTTGTTCTGGGCCCCACTCAAAACTAGGAACTTTTGGGGTCACTCAGTAAATGGGTAATAGAAACACACTCAAATGAGGAATATGTTTCTTCCAAAATCCAAAGAGGCAAACTAGGCATTGTGTCTCTTTCTTGGTTACAGGAGAGGCCAAATGTGACAACTTACCTTCCCCTTAGAAATGGCATCTCACCATGCCCCATACCAGTGACCCCTAGAAATTTCACTGTCATAAAAGACCGCTGAATTTCAGTTGGATTTATTTCCCACCTTCTGTCACACAAATGTCTTACCAATAAGTCTTAAGTAATTGCTACTTCTTGCTTACTAGATCCCATCAGCATATTAGTAGTAGACTAATGAGTTAGTGTGATATCTTGCGGAAGGGAAAAGCAATCAAGATTCCTATGAACTAAATTATGACACAGGGCTACAGAGTTGATATATCCCTGAGGTAGGACAGTGAAGGTGTATTTCTGGCCTTGGAAGCTGAAAGCAAACGAATTCTGATGGGCCTTATGGACAGGTGGGGAGAAAAAGGGATTGCCAGATCAATAACTGCATACCAACTACCAGGGGATTTGTTAATTTGCTCAAGCAATGAAACCACAACTGGTACAGCAGTTGCAATTGGAATCACCACCTGGTTTAGCTTATGATAATCCACTGTCCTTCTCCAAGATCCATCTGTCTTCTGCCCATGCCAAATGGGGGAGCAGAACGGAGATGTGGTGGTAATCAGTACCCCTGTGTCAAGTCCTTGATGGTGGCACTAATCTCTGCAATTCTTCCAGGGATGCAGTATTGCTTTGATTTACTATTTTCCTGAAAGAAGCCATTCTGATGGCTTCCACTTGCCCTTTTCTACCATATTAGCACTTACTCCATAGGCTAGGTAACTAACGTGGGAATTCTGCCAGCTGCTTAGTATGTCTATCCCAATTATGCATTCTGGAACTAGAAAAAATATCATAGGTTGGGTTTGTGGACCCAACGGATCTATCAGGAGACAGACCTGAGCTGAAAGTCCATTCATCACCTGACTTCCATAAACCGCTACTCTGACTGAGGGCCACAGTGATGTCTCAGGTCTCCTGGAATTAGTGTGCTTTCAGAGACAGTGTGCAATAGTCTCTGAAAGTTCTAATTATTTCCTCTTCCAGTTACCCTGGTAAATATCATAATCCCTTTGGCAAAGGCTGGGATAAAGATTAACAGTGTAAAATTTCAGTAGTGTATCCACATCCTTCCTTAAGATGGCCAGCCTCCTAACTATATAAAAGAAAAAAGGCAAATCAATAGAAAACCAGGCAAAAAGCCTAAATAAACAGTGTATTAAAAGAGAGCATCTAAACATCCAAAAAGAAAATATAAAGTGCTCAACATCATCAGATAAATACAAATTAAAGCCACGATGAGATACAATGCATCCATTGGAATGACTAAAATTTAAAAAACTGAATACAGTATATAGAGATGTGTATATACATCCATATATGTATATCCATATATCCATAAATGCATTCACAACAGTATCATTTTAATATTTGAAATCTGGAAATAACCCAAATAACATAAAATTAGTAAATAAATGTGGTAAATTACCTAAAATGAAAAAGAACCAACTATTTCTATATGTACTAAGGGTGAATCTCACAGACACACTCTTAAGCAAAAGAAGGTAGTATTACTGAGTACACACTATTATGATTCCTTTTATTTATACTTTACAAAGCAAAATATATTGATGAAAGTTTAAAAATACTAGTTAACTTTGCAGAAGGTGTAATTAAGGAGTTTCTGATGTGGTGTTAATATTCCAGTTAATGCAATGGTTTCAAGGGTATGTTAAAATTTGGAAAATTCATGGAGCTGTACACTTACAAATTTTGCATTTTGCTATGTGTATGTTATACTTCAGTTAAAATTTTACTCAAGAAAAAGAGGGGAATATATATGGGAATGAGTTTTAAGGGTATTAGGACATGGGGAAAACATTGACTTTCAGATCCAGTTAGTTTTATCAGTACGGGTGCACATACCATATAGTCTGGATTTAATGTGCCAGCTTGAACAGGTGGAGCAGTTTAAATTATTTGCTCAGATGAGTGCTGAAAGTTAGACCCAACAGTGGCTTAAATTTAATGAAGTTGTGATTATATAAATTCATTTTGTATTGCAATGTGGAAGTAGACAATGAATTTTGAAAAATACTATGCCTGTGTCCCACTTCTAGACAGTCTTGGACAGGTGCAGACTGAGCAACAGGAATTTCAAGAATGCTTCGCCCAGTTCTAATGAGCTGTCAGGTTGAGATGTACAGAAAGGAACCCCAAAATTTATGAAAATAGGAATGTAGGATTAGTGAGACCCAGTCCCTTTCTAGGACCCATTTTCACTTTTAAATGGCCCCTGAAGATGCTCACTTTACAAATTCATAGAGAAATACACTGATAAATGGATCATCTGCATAAAAAAAGCAATTTTTTTAAATGTTTATTGATTTTTGAGAGGGAGAGAGACAGAATGTGAGTGGGGGAGGGACAGAGAGAGCGGGAGACAGAATCTGAAGCAGGCTTCAGGCTGTGAATTGTTAGCACAGAGCCTGACATGAGCCGTGAGATCATGACCTGAGCCAAAGTCACTCAATCGACCGAACCACACACACGCCCCCAAAACAAAATTTAAAAAAAAAGAAAAAGAAAAACTTTAGTGGCTGCTTCCTGTTGAACAAGTACATGGGTAGTACATGCCATCATTGAACTAAGCTGCATAGTTTCAGTGGGGATGAATAGAATCCTGGAATAGAAACAGGCCAACTAGCAGCACTTACCCAACCAAGGCAAGATGGAACTGATTATCATAATAGATCCTGGTACTGAGTTGATAATCAAATAACCCAATCCACACAGGTCTCTGGTAATAATTAATCATGAGGTCTAGGACTAAACTACATGGAAAATGGACTAAGTTACTAATTAATCAGCATAATAAAATTTTTAAAAAACCCTCTAGATCTGGCCGACAGAGGTCTGACTTGAACCATGATGATAGGGAAACATAGTTTCTCAGTGAATTCTCAGACCTGTGATTAGTTCAGATAACCAGAGTAACTTGATTGAATGGAAACCTAGTGTGCTTGAGGTAACAAGACAAACTGTCATCATTTTCTCTCTGTCCTTCCCTAAGGGATCTGTGGTCATTCACCAGGGAACCTATATATGGGGAAAGGAAAATACAGATATTTTGACAGTTTTTGAATTCTGATTCTGAACGAATTGCTTGATTCCTGGGGACCCAGAATGCCAGTGTGGTCTAGTAGTCACCTAAGTCAGATGATAAATATGTAAGTTTTGTTCAGGGTCCATACTATAGTGTGAGTCTATTTGTTTAGATCTGAGTCTTTATGCAGAAACAGGTTTAGTCAGTAATTGGCAGAAGTGCCATTTAACTCTCTGATCTATGCCAAAACTATAAACCAAAAGGAACTAATGATATTATCAGTGGTCTGAAAGATTTAAGGATGCTTATTTCTATCACATCCCTATTTAAAATTTCTTTTTTAATGTTTATTTATTTTTGAGAGACAGAGACAGAGCATAAGCAGCAGAGGTGGAGAGAGAGGGAGACACAGAACTCGTAGCTAACAGCACAGAGCCCAATGCAGGGCTTAAATCCATGAACTATGAGATCATGACCTGAGCTAAAGTTGGACACTTAATTATTTGAGCCACCAGTTGCCCCTATCATATCCCTATTTAATCTGTACCTCCTAAATAAAAAAACTCTGGGGGTGTTGTCTAGGAGCCTGTGCTTTAATGAGCCCTCTATATAATTTAAAGGTAAAGAATCACAGATACAAAAAGAGTGTTTTTTGCTCTATCCCAAAAAAGGAAAGACCTACAGATGCACATTGCTCTAATTTGCAAGGTACAGGAGTACACTCACCATCTAGCCTGAGAGCTATACCAGTTCTTGATATTTATACTACTGTTTAGTCCCAGTTACTTTGTTTATCTCAACATCCCCACAGTACATCAGCTAGTCCCTCCATTGATGATATAATGTTTGTAGGAACTATAGCAAGGTATAATAGCACTCTAGGCAATGTTATAAGATATGTGGGTACCAGAAGACAGAAGATACAGACTTCAGCCACTACAGGGAAGTTTGTAGGAATCAGTGGTCTGGGGCATTGTGGGACATCCTTTCCAAATTGAAAGACAACTTGCTGTACTCTATCCTCACCTTCCTCAAATCCCAAATATAAAGGCATATTGTTACTAGGTTTCTAGGTTTTGAAGTTAACAGTGTAGTTGTGTGTGCGGTTCTAATCTATTTACCAAGGCTCAGAGGAAGAGGTGGGTCTACACGGATCCAGGTGGATTCTCTATGTGAAGAACCCAGCAGATAATCTGCAGAAAATTAGCATGTTAAATGGAGTCTGGTACAAGCCCAAATAGAAAAATGAAAGCAGAGTGTCCTGATAGGTTAGCACATCCTTCTTAGACAAATAACTAAATTCCTTTTAAGAAGCAGCTATTGGCTTACTATGGAACTCTGGTAGACCAATTGCTGAATGAACTATGAAACATTTGGTGATCATACAATCTGAGATGTCCACAATGTACAGGGTTTTATGTGATTCATCAAGTCAATAAATTGTTTATGTTCAATAACACCCAGTGAACAAGCAGAGATGTTATATAAAGAAACATGCTCAAGCAAATCCTGCAGGCTTCAAGTAAGTTACATCAATAGCTGGATCACGTTTTCAGTGCACCTGCTCTGCCACACTGCCATCTCTTCCTCAGCCCAAATTAGCCCAAGGGTGTTCCAAAGAATTTCTTATGATCACTTAAGAAAATACTTTAAGCCTAACTTACAGTGCTCTGAATGACAAGACTGTGGTGATAGAGATCCATAAAAATATTGGCTAAGAGTAATCATCCCATGAGGTAGAATTCCATCCATGAAAATGGAAGATGGCCTGAACTATGCATCTATAGTTATTCATGGGAAGTGACTGACAGCTTGGCTATATTTTAAGAGATACTAAAGGGAAAATATTGGTGGCAAAGAGATTTGGGGATGAGTTATATGAATGAAACTGAGAATTGGCTCGCATTGGATCCCATGTGAATGTACAACAAAAGGTCCCACTATGCTGGAGACTATCACTAATCATGGGGGTGAAATCATGGAGGTCTTGAGGATGTCAGTCATCTTCTTTCTCCAGTTCTGTCAGTGCTTATCCAGTGCACTCAATAATAAAACCTCCATCCTGACAGGGACGGATGCTAAGCATGGGCCCAGTCATGAGATTTTTCCTCACCAAGGCTGACCTGGCCATCACCACAGCTGAGTCCTCATTATGCCAGCAGCACTTACCAGTTCTGAGACTTAGATAGGTTGCCATAGACTGAGGGATCAGCCAGCTACCTAGTGATAAGTTGATTGCATTGTACTCTTTCCATCATGGGGTGGAAAATGATTTTTCCTCACTGGAATAAACACTCATTCTTGACATTTATTTTTTTCTGCCTGCCACTCTTATATGTCAGCTATACCATCTGTGATCTTACTGATCATCTTATTCATCATTGTGAGATTCCACACATTATATCTAATAAAAGAACTCACATTTCAATCAGGAAGTGTTGGTTTCCAACCTTAGGAATCCCCCAGGTGAAATTTGAAACTGGTCATGATATACACAGGGCAAGGAGAGACCAAAGAAAGAAGCAGACCACTCCAGACTGGTAGGTGGCAGTTTTAATAAATAAGGAAAGTTTCTTTTGAGGCTTTTCTTGAGTGGGTGTAAGATGAGCAAATCTCCATACAGTGTGCCAGAATCTTAAAAGTTTACATAAAAGCCTTAACTAGATTCAGTCATGTAAACAGTTCAGATAGTCTCAACAACACATTACTCTCTCAAGGTTATATCCTTGAAATGGCTCCAGCTATGAGAACAGCAGGTGGAATGTACATTCCAAGGACAGGAGAGTAACTAAGGAGCCTCCGATTGCTTGGGGCGAGCTTGTGGATCAACCAATAGTCACATCTTCTTGTTGACCTCCTCTGACCAAAAGGAAGTCAGTGGACTAATGCTCACAGCATTCACTGGTTTTACCATTGACCCCATATCCCTCTAAACAGCTGGCCTTAATGAATGGTGGAGTGGTCTCATAATGGCTCAGAGTGCCAGTGGGAGACCACACTCAGGTTGGAACACTGTTCTATATGACATTTGCTTTGCCATAGTCAGAAAACAAGGTTCCAGGGGCTAAGAAGAGTAAGTGGAGAAAAAGGAGTACCTCTCACCATTATAACTGAATGGGACACTTTGCAAGCTTTCCGTTCCACTCCCCCTAGGATTCTGGGCTCTAGAAGTCTTAGCACCCAAAGAAGGAAACCCAATCCGGTAAGCCAATATTACTTCAGGCTTGTTCTGAGATATCACTAGGCATAAAGATAAAAGAAAGTCATAAATAATGCTGACTATTACTAAAGAGGCTAGGAAGAATATGGAAGAACACAGAACCCTTGGAAATGCTCTAAAAATAATTAAATTTCAAATGATCAAAAGACTTGAAAAGATGCTTCATGAAGAGACCTTTTTAAAATGATCAATAAGCAGATAAAAAAATGGTCTACATCTTTAGTCATGCAGTCTAAATTAAAACCACAATGAGTTACTCTGCATATCCACTAAAACTACTAGCATTCAAAAAAATTACCAGTACAAAGTATTGAGGATTTGGATCAACTGAAACTCTCATACATTGTTGGTAGGAATGTTGTGTGGTACAACCACCTTGGAAAATAGTCTAGTGGTTTCTTATGACTTTGCAATTCAACTCCTATGTAATTATCTAAGAGAAGTGAAAACATATGGCCCTGTAAAGGATTGTACATGACCCCCAAGAAGCTTTATTTATAATAGCCAAAAACCTATATGTCCATTAACAGGTGAGTGAATAAACAAGTTATGACATATTCATCAAATGGAATGCTAATCAGCAATAGATATGAACTAATGAAATATACAATATAAATGAATCTCAAAAACATAGTGATCCGAAGGAGTCAAGCATAAAAGAATACACACTACATGATACCATTTGTATGAAGTTCTAGAACAGGCAGAACTCATCAGATGGAAACCAAATCAGTGGTTGCCTGAAGGAGGGAATGGGATTGATTATAAAGGAAATAGTCTAAGGAAACTTTCTGAGTTAACGAATATGCTCTGTGTTCTCTTGACTGAGGCTTATATTAGTCAAATCTCATTGAATGGTTCACTTAAAATGTGGCTAAAAAATAGTAAATAAAATGTGCATCTCAATATATATAAATTTTATATTACTTGATTTTAAATGAATTATTTAGCTTTTGGTGTTGAGCTGCATGAGTTCTCTTTTTTTAATTTTTATTGATTTTTGAGAAAGAGAGAGTGGGGAGGGGCAGAGTGGGGGGCGGGGAACAGATAGAGGATCCAGAGTGGGCTCTGTGCTGACAGCAGAGAGCTGGATGTGGGGCTTGAACCCAGAAACCACAAGATCATGACCTCAGCTAAAGTTAGACACTAAATTGACTGACCCACCCAGGCACCCCAGGCTGTATAAGTTCTTTACACATTTTGGACATATCAGTTGATTTTAAAATTCAAAACTAAAATAATTTTTCTTTTCCCTTTGCCTTATAATTTTGTATTTTTTAGGATAACTTTAGTAGTGGTTAACACTCTGATCCATTGCTTATGAAATATCAAAGCAAAGATTGTGACAAACTTAAAGAAGTAACAAACACATGCAGCTGGGTTAACCTTATTGGGTGAAATGGCAAGATTTGTTTTTTTAATATAATGAGAGATTGTTGCATTATGCTAGATAGGAGCATTTTTTAAGTGTTAAGAATGGGAAGAAAGATGTAGTTTGTTGTTGAAAATCCAAATAAACATAGTAGACATTTGAAAAATCCTTTTGATCACTCAGCATTTGGACTCCTTTCTTATGTGTGGGGCATTCTCCTAATATATATATATATGTTTCCTAGAGTTATATGTCATTTTCCCAGCCTGCTTTGCAGCTAGGAGACGAACATACAACTTAGGCTTGTCCATTTGGTTGTACTGTACTCAGAGTTGGAATATGGAGGTGATGATGAGAAGAAGAGAGACCTACAAGGATTTTCTCTGGGGCAGGAGCAATACTGAGTACAGAAACTTTAAGTCCCCTGGCCAGGAGGGGCAGACATGATAGTGATGGATCCTGGGTCCAGCAGCAGTGGATTTGGCAGTGCTATCTCCAGCATCTGGCCCCTTACTGCATCCTATAGGCTGAATTGTGTCTCCCCAAAATTCATATGCTGAAGCCCTAACCCTCAAAGTGATGCTATTTGGAGATGGAGCTTTTGAAATATAATTAGGTTTAGATGAAGTCTTGAGGATGGGGCTCTTATGATAAGCTCTTATAAGAAGAAACACCAAAGAGTTTGCTTTCTCTCTCCACCATGTGAGGACATGTGAAAAAGTGGTTGTCTACAAGTAGGAAAAGAGTCCTCACCAAGAAGCAAATCAGTGGCACCTTGGACCTTCCACCCTCCAGAACTGTGAGAATAAATGTCTGTTGTTTCAGCCACCAATTCTGGAATTTGGTTTGGGCAGCCCAAGCAAATCAAGACACTGCAATAGCAGAGTTTTCCTCACTGGGACAGTTTTGTGATTTTTATCCATTTTTCCTGACTATGTAGTCTTGAAACTGTTTTTGTTTTATGGTTTGTTTGTTTTTTTTCAGAATTCTGGAGATTCCATAGAACACTAAACATTTCTTCTTAAATAAGCCATATCTGATTTCCATTGATTGTGCCTAAAATCCTGGCTGATAAAAAGGGATTTGGAAAAGCTTCCAAAAGAAGGTATAACATAGCCTGAACTGTGTCCAAAAAAGATTAAATTCACACACACGTGCGCATGCACACGTGCGTACGCGCGCACACACACACACACACACACACACACAATACAGGAGATAAAGGGCAGAAAAGGGTACTAGATTAAAAGAATTACAAGCATTTGGGTGTGGATGTAACATGAATTTCAAAGTAGAGAGTCACCAAAGTTTAACTGGAAGGATCAGTAGAAAACAGGTAATTTGGGATCTTACATGTTATATTAAGGAGCTTGAACTTTATCCCGTAGTGGATGGAATGCCATGAAATGGCTTTCAGCAGGGGGATGATATGGTCTTATTTGCATTTTAAATAGATCACACTAGCAGCTGTGTGGAGAATGGATTTGACTGGGATATAATTGGAATCATCTAGAGCTGTTAGCAAGTTCTGCCAGTAGTCTACATGAGATATGATGAGGTCCTCAACAGAGAAATGTTCATCTGGATAGGACTGAGAGACAACTTTAAGAGATTTTTAAAAGATAAAATCACCAACTCTAGGTGTTTGAAAGTAAGAGAATCAAGGATATGGAGAAAGAAAGGAAAATAACAAGTTTCCCCAATTTGATAGTGGAAATACCAACAGAAACAGACTGTATCAGAGGAGGGCTCTATTTGGAAGAAGAAATGATAAAGTCTTTTGAGTCATGTTGAAATTGAGGTATCCTATGGTACATCCAGGGTAAATGTCCAACAATAATCTGGCTAGATGCATCTGAATGCAGGATGGATGACTGGGCTTGATCTGTTGACCTGCAAATAATGAACTGATACAAGGTAATTCAACCTATAATGGTAGGTTAAATCACAAAGAGAGGTGGGTAGGGCCACCACATCTGAATATGGAAGTTATGCACTGCAATCATACCACATGGTAAAAAGGCCTGTGGACTGAGGATAAAACCCTCTGACATCCACTTTTAAAAGATAGATGTATTAGAGCTCCCAAAAAAAACAGGGAAGAAATGGTTAGAGAGGCATGAGAACAATAAGAAAATTGAAATGTCTTACCCAACAGATTTTGGAGGAATGTTTGTCATTTGCAAAAAATATCAGCATCTACTACAATGGTTTAAATGGATGGGGTTTGTTGATCTTAAGCAACAAGATGTCTAGGGGAAGGCAGTTCCAGGCTGACCATTCCTCTACCCTCCTTTTCAAGGGGTTTTTGTCCTTATGGTCATACTATGGCTGCTGCATTTTCAGGCATTGTATCTTCATTTTAATTAGGAAAGGAAGAAAATTGAGTCCCTTGGCTCAGTTGTAAATGGTTCTGTTATAGCTGGATATTTTCCTCTCAAACACAGTAGAAAGTTATTTCTTGGTGTTCCTGTTTGATGAGGACATTTCAGGTTAGTGGCAGTAAGGGGAGGGGACTCTGTCTGCTTAAGGACCTAGGGTGGCAGCAGCTCTGCCATGTTCAACACATAGTTTCCAAGATTTCTCTGTTGGATATCCCGGTTAGATGGAAAGTGAAAAGAGGCTGCCATGCTTTTCAGCTAGTTGTTATTTGACTATGGAAAAGCTATTGACTTAACATCTACATTGTTTTTCAGCCAATTCCTAGATTTGTAATATATTAGCTATAAATAGTGATTATTTTATCTCTTCCTTTCTAGCTTTTGTACATCTTACATCATACATTGCATAGGGTAGTATCTCCAGAACTATGTGAAACAATAGAGAAAAAATAATGAAATGAAAAATAATTTATGATGATTAAAAAGAGGCAGAAAGAAATTTGGGGGGTAATAGAAACTTTGGGAGGGCTGTGGTTACATAGATGTATACATTTGTCAAACTTCATCAAACTGTTTTAAATATGAGCATTTTATTGTGTGTAAATCCTCTCTCATTTATGCTGATTTAAGAAAAATACAAGTGATATTAAAACTTCTTTTCCTATTCCTAGCTACAGTGGGAATTCTTTTGTTGTTTCTGCATTACACATGATGCTGACTTACGTTTTGAGATGAATACACTTGATTATCTTAAGGAAATAATGAGTGTATGTTGGGGCACCTGGGTGGCTCAGTCAGTTAAATGTCTGACTTTGGCTCAGGTCATGATCTCATGGTTCCCAGTTCATGAGTTTGAGCTCTGCATTAAGCTCTGTGCTGACAGCTCAGAGCCTGAAGCCTGCTTTGGATTCTGTGTCTCCCTCTCTCTCTGCCCCCCTCCCCCCACCGGGACATTCTCTCTCTCAAAAATAAACAAACATTAAAAAAAACTTTTTTTAAAAAGAGTGTATCCTGAGCTTTACAAAATACATTTCCAACATTGGCTGTCGACTGAATTATGTCTCCCCCAGATTTCATATGTTGACATCCTAACCCCTAATGTGATGGTATTTGAGCCTTTGGGAGCTAATTAGGTTTAGGTGAGGTCACGAGGGTGGGATTAGTACCCTTTATGAAGAGACACCAGAGAGCTTGCTCTCTCCCCCCTCCCGGGCCTCCCTGCCATGTGAGGACACAGAGAGAAAGTGGAGGAGGAAGAGAGTCCTCATCCAAAACCAAACATGCTGGCACCTTGCTTTCAGACTTCCAGCTACCAGAACTGTGAGGAAAAAAAGTTCTTGTTTAAGCCAGTCAGTCCATCATATTTGTTGTAGCAGCTCAAGCTAAGGCCAACAGCTATAAAGCTAATTATTTGATTTTTACCCTTTGATCAATTAATTCAAAATATTCATGTATTTTCCCCAAACCAACTACCCCTGAACTTTTTGTATGAGTCCCATTGAGCCACAGTTTATCATGTCTTAAATGTGCTGCTGGATTCTATTTTCCAATATTTTATTTTGTATTTTTACACTTAAGCTCTTTAATGAGATTTGTATTTTTCTTTTGTGCCATTTTTTATCACGTTTTAGTATCGAATATTAGAGTAAAGAATATCTTTGCATCTCTCAAAGTCTTCTATATTAACCAATCTGTTTAATTTTATAACTTCTTTGGAGTCAATTTTTATCATATAGTTTTTTCTCAGAAATACCTGCTACATAGGAGTTTAGGTTTATTTGAATAATGTTGTATTAAGTAGTCTCTTAAGTGTTTTCTCTACAGCTGTTACTCTTCTCTTATATTTTATTTTAAATGTACCTGCTTCCTCCTTTTCTTATTAAATTCATTAAATTTGTAATTTTGCATTATCACCATTAATTATTTTCTAACTTCTTCATTTGGATGCCTTGCCATTTATTTTTATACTCTCTTGATTAGTAATGTGGAGATTCAAGTCTATTAAATTTTCTCTGAGAACAGTATTAGCTATATCCCATAGGTTTTGATATGTCGTATTTTATTATTGTTAATTCACATTTATTTTTTCATTCCTACTTCTGATTTACTCTTTGACTTGAGAGGTGTTTTTTTTTTTTAATGTTTATTTATTTTTGAGAGAGAGAGAGAGAGAGCAGAAGCAGGGAAGGGGCAGAGAGAGAGGGAAACAGAATCTGAAGCAGCCTTCAGGCTCTAAGCTGTCAGCACAGAGCTCTAATGCTGGGCCCAAGCCCACCAACCATGAGATCATGACCTGAGCCAAAGTCCAGTACTTACCCAACTGAGCCACCCAGGCTCAGAGTTAAAGAACTTCTGACTCAAGAGTTCTTTAAGGGTGCTTTGTTTTGTTTTGTTTTAATTACCAAGTAGTATATTGTTCCCTTTGTTTCTTGCTTTATTATGTTTTAAATGTTTACTTATTTTTGAGACTTCAACATGGTTGTTCACAGTGTCATCAGTTCAGTAGAATATTGTGCATTGTTGGGGCTTTATGTATTGAATTTAATGAACATACAAAATGTCTTCAAAAACTACACTTTCGGGGTGCCTGGGTGGCTCAGTTGATTAAGCGTCTGATTTCAGCTCGGGACATGATCTCATGGTTTGTGGGTCTGAGCCCTGAGTCGGGCTCTGTGCTAACAGCTCAGAGCCTGAAGCCTGCTTTGGGTTCTGTATTTTATCTCTCTGCCCCTCCCTAGTTATGCTCTCTTTTTCAAAAATAAATAAACATTAAAAAATTTTTAAAAATACACTTCAATTTGACATTGAAACAAAATGTTATTAAGTACACAGAAAGGTATGGAAACAGTATATCAGGACATAAATTTTATGTTAGTACAGCAAATACTCGTTATTGTAAGGAAAGCTGTACTTTCATAATTTCATACAAAGCAACAACTAAATACTGTATAGGGCCTAAAGAAGGATCATATACCCAAGTAGTTGAGGCTCTGTTATATTTTATTATGATGATCTGTGCAAAAGGATTGTCTGCCACCTGTGAAGCAGCATCCCTAAAGGCAGGAGAAATTGCCTCAGAGTAGATGAAAGAAATTTCTGAACAAGGAGAAGCTGTGTGGCCCATTCAAGCTTTGCATAGGACTATCATTAAGGCACCAGATATCAGTTTGCTAGAAGCTTCCTATTGTCACATCTGATAGCACAAATTTACTGTACTGGACAGATAAAAAGTTTCCATCTGTGTCCGTCTCTCTCTGTTTCTGTCTCTGAATTGAATGAAACATAGACTCCTTCTCTTTTTATTAAGCTAAGACATACTCTTTCGTCTTCTCACTTGGGTCAGGACCCTTTCTCTTCAGGATATGTATCTAACAAACTACCTTTCTTCTTCTTTTCTTAAAATCTCCCTTTGTCTTAATTCAAGTTATTTTTCATTGGCTACTTACCCTGCCTTGAGTTTTCCAAATGTTACTATTAACATATAAATAATGATAGAGGATTATTATTAAAGTATAATGTAGTAAACTATATAAACAAAGAACTATGAGGATTCCACCCATCCGTCTTCCATTTAGTTCCAAGGATTTTAGCACCATCTTAAGGCAAACTAACTTGGAGTGTTCATCTGCATGTAGATTTCCCTTTCATGTTTTGCAGTTTTTCTAGAGAATTGTTTTAGAATATCCCTGTTAATTACCTCATCTCTCTTACTTGTGTACTTTGGCTCCTCTGAACACTCATATCACATTTCATCTTATGAAAAAGTTAAACACATTATGATCTGCAAAGAAGATGATCATCTTGGCTCCAGAAAAGCTAAAGTATGTCTTTGAGATTTGGGTCAATGTAAACCCAGGTCAAAATGAAATACATTGAGATGAACTTAAGATCTTTCATTACCCATTCCTCTGGAGTCTCTTGTCCTTAACATACCAATATTTACTAAGTAACCATATTTACTAAGTTGCTATAATTGAGCTTTGTCTTTTCAAATTCACCTAGAATCCTAAAGGCATTCTACATTATAGAACAGGTCTGAGTGTTGTCAAGGTTACTAAAGGTTCCAGTTATATTCCTTGAGTATTTATTGCCCACTCCTACCCATGTGAGGTTTCTCTTCTGAACCTGGCATTTTATTCCATTTGAGTCTTCACAAAACACATCTGCCTTTTTACTCTTACCTTCTGAGTTGTCAGCCTGAATTCACAATAGTGTGGCACCTGTAAAAGATGCCTCAGCCTTTTATGCTATAGGCAGCCTTTGAAAAGTATTCTACAGGCAAGGAGTTAAGCAGCAGTGTACAAAATCTCCCTGACTCTCGCCCATTCTTTTTAGTCGCTTTCAAAATATGGAGAAAACCCTTTCATATTTCAGAAGTTAGATTTGCATAACTGTGCATTCCATTTCAGCCGCCGCCTTTTTGCTTCTTCATCTCTTTTCTGTACCAACAATTCATTACTGCCTGCCCTTTCCTTATAAAGGAAGATTTATATTTTGAGAGACTCACACGAGAATAGTTATATGGTTCATTTCTCTGATGGAAACACGCTTTCAATGTATGGGGACTCTTCCTTATCTCTGGGCACAGGAAGCTCCTTCCGGTGGCGGTGCTCTGCTCGCCACCCCTCCCCCATCCTCCTTCACACAGTGTCTTCTGTTTTCTTTCTCTCTTTAAATCAATAAGAAAACTGAAACTTCTAACTACATTGAAATGTACATTAAAAAGAGCTCGGTTTAGGTGAGCATTCTATCTGTTTGTAACAAAAAATATATATAAAAAGTAAATGAGAATGTTTTGAAGATTGTGGAAGGTTTCTTTTTCTCTTAAAGCCTAGAATATGTATAAGTTTATTTGCTTCACTGAACGTTTAAAAATTATATAACCATTTTATTTACCAAAGAACCCCACTCTCTTGGCTACTGTATTGCATCCAAAAGTAAACTAGTGACAAGAAATTTTCAACCCTTCCTGACCTAAATAGAAAGTGTCAGTTGCTAAGACATCGTGACTAACTATAGTCCCTATGAAACAAAATGAGCAAAATACAGCCACCTATAAAAATAGGTTAGAGATTTGATTTATTTTAAACTTCAAAATACTTATTTTCTTCTCAGGAAAAAAACCAGTTTATATATATATATATATATATATATATATATACATGTATATGTATATGTGTGTATATGTATATGTCTATCAGTAAGCTGACACAGTGGAATACAACGTGAGAAAAATAAAAAATATCAACTCAGTAAAATACCTGATTAAGTAACTAAGCTGAAGTCAAGCTACAAAGAGCAAGAGTGGGTCTGTCATAAACCAAGAAGCAATTTTTCAAGGCTCTATGAACGTCAAAATGAAAAAAAAAAAGAACTTAATCATTTGGGAGATTTGAGAAGGACAGGGAAAGGAGGACTGGTTTTTAGAAGGAATACAAGTGTTTTCAAGGGACTAAAGACTAAGGCTTTCCACCAGAGCAATAAGCTCACTCAAATGTTTTGAGGGGCCTTTATAAGACAAAAGATGACTCAGCAAAAATGTTGCTTTCATCATGGCATTTTTCAATAAAAAGAAAAAATAAAATATAGATCATATAAGGATTGTCTCAAAAATTTGACAATCATTGGCTCTCCATTCAATTTTAAGAGTGAAGTAGGGAGAGTCGACCAAGAAGGTGCTACCGCAGGAGGTTCCTGAGTTCTCCTCTTCTGGTGAATGCACCAAATGTACAGTCACACATGGAGAAACCTTCTCTAAAAGAGATCTAGAAAATTGCTGAGTGACTCCTACACATCACATGAATGAGAAAATGCTGGCATTGAAATGTATAAGAAAGGCTCAAACACACTCTTGCCATCAACCCCATCCTAACAAAGAGCCATACAGTCAGATAATCCGTAACTCCTAGCTGCTCCCTGAGAAGCGAACGGTTAGATTCCAAAACACCTAGCCAGTGGAGCGCGGGTCTGTAGGACCCACAGGACTATAGTAAAAAGGCATTTCCTAACAGACGTACAAACTCTCACAGCAACCGTGCCCCCAGGGGTCAGCACAGAGGCAATGAGCAAGATTGCCCATCTCCCAGTCTTTCCCTGAAAGTGGTTTATTTACATACTTTAAAAGCTGCTCTTTATTTACAATAACCCAGAGATGGAAACAACCTAAGTGTCCATCTGTGAATGAAGGAATAAAAAAGTTTGAGAGGGGCACCTGGGTGGCTCAGTCAGTTAAGCATCCAACTCTCGAATTTGACTCAGGTCATGAGATTGAGCCCCACATGGAGCTCTGCACTGACAGCGTGAGGCCTACTTGGGATTCTCTCTCACCCTAGCTTTCTGCCCCTCCCCCACTCACACACTTGTGCTCTCTTTCTCTCAAAATAAATTTTAAAAAACTTAAAAAAAGAAAACATGAGATAAATATATATAATCATCTATATCTATATAATACAATACAACCTATCTCTATTATGTGTCATTACTCAACCATAATAAAAGAAGAAAATCTGGCCTGTGTGACAACCTAGATGGAACCTGATGGTGTAATCCTTAGTGAAATAAGTCAGACAGAGAAATACAAAGCACCATATGGCCTTACTTATGTGTGGAATCTTAAAAAAAACCAAAAAAACCTCATAGATACAAAAAACATATTGATGCTTATAACGTACAACATGATGAACATACAGCTTGCAATATTGTATTGTATATTTGAAAGTTGCTAAGAGAATAGATCTTAAAAATTCTCATCCAGGGGGAAAAAATGTGTAACCATGTGTGTTGATAGATGTTAATGAAACTTAGTGAGGTGATCACTTGGCAATATAAACATCTACCAAATCATTATGCTGTATGCCTGAAACTAATATAATGTTTTACATCAATTATGTCTCAGTTAAAAAAAAAAAAAAGCTGCTGCCTGAGTGCCAGGCTTCTAATTTAGCGTGCATCTAGGGGCTGGCTGCAACCTTCCCCAGAGACTGAAGAAGCGGATGAACATCGCTACTGTTTTCTTCTTCCAGCCTGCTCCAACAATAAAACCAAGTCCAATATCTCCCTGGAAAGAGCTGTACACACATCTGGCACCCCCACTTTTGCAGGGATGGGCCTGCAGATCACCTGGCTGTAAGAGCCCACAGTACTACAGCAAACAAAGAAGGAGTTCTTAGCAGGTGCAGGAGCACCCCCCCCCCCCCCCGCAGCTGCACACCTGGCCCCAGCACAGAGGTAGCAAGCAAAGATGCCCATCTCCCAGTTTCTCCCTAGAAGGTGGCTAACTACATACTCTCCCAGGGGCTTCCTGAAACTCTAACTAGTAATCTAAGAGGTGCTGACTGCAAACTTCCTCTTTGGAACGCTAATTGTTTTTGGAACGCTACTGGGAGCCACTAAGAACAACGAAGGAAATTTGGACAAGCACAGAGGTTTGAGAGACAACCAGGAGCTCAAGCCAGGCTGATCAACGAGGTTCATCTCTCACATAAGATCACCCTGTCAAGAGTGGGAAAGGGGCTGTTCTCTCAGCTGCACAGAAATTATACAGAGAGTCAAGGAAGAAGTGCAAGAATATATTCCAAACAAAAGAACATGGTAAAACTCCAGAAGCAGACCTTAATGAAATGGAAATGAATGACTTCCCTAATAGATCAAAATAATGGTCATAAAAATGCCCCACAAGGTCAGGAGAGCATTGCATGAATAAAGTGAAAATTTCAACACCACTCCCTGGACGCTTGTGGGTACTCGCTCAGGGATTCCTTCCGATCTGTGGGTGAGCCTGGAAATGAGCAGGACTTAATACTTCACTGGGCTTTGACCAATGGCAGTGGAAGTTGCTTGATAAATATTCTCCTCTTTCATCACTGGAGTAAATAATTCTAAGGCGAATTCTAAATGGTTCTTCAGATGTTCCCAAATGGAGAGAGCCTTGGCTTCCTGTAGTGGTGAAAGTTCAATAACACACCAATGGATTAACTTTCCTTTCTTCCTTGTCCTTTACTTCTATCCTTGGGATCATTTCCCCAAATAAACTATTGACATACAAGATCTTAGGCTTGACATATTAGGGAAATCTAGACTAAGACAATCTTTACTTATGAGAGACTTCACCCATTTTTAAAATTTTATTATTTATTTTTGAGATGGGGGAGGGGCAGAGAGAGAGAGAGGTAGACACAGAATCCAAAGCAGTCTCCAGGCTCTGCGCTGTCAGCACAAAGTCTGACAAAGGGCTGGAAGCCACAAACCATGAGATCATGACCTGAGCCAGAAGTCCGAAGCTTAACCAACTGAGCCACCCAGGTGCCCCTACCCATTTTTTTAAGAAAAGAATTTCAGACATTAATTTGGCTGCTTATTCTCTCCGATTATAAAACCAATCCAGCTACAGAGTCAAGACTCACAGATACACTGTTAGTAAGAACTCAGCATTGTCCTCTTCCCTCAGCTATGTTCCATTGTAAGAACTGTCTGTGCAATATCAACGCGTTTGTGAGCAATGGAGCACTCTTTCTTGGCAGAATCTGAAAGCGCATGACACAGTCTCCCTTAGAAATACTTGTAGCATGGGGGGAAAGTCACTAGAAGAGCCAAGAAATAAAGCTGATTGAGGTTGAAAAGAAAGTGATCTCGTCAGGGAGCCACATAGTCCCTGAATTTTTAAAAGCAAAAGATCTATTTGTCTTAAAAATCTCATATCATAAGCCCTGAGTAATTTATGCAATTATAATATTCTACAACCTAAATGAGATTCCACAGCCCCTCATCCAAGAGAAATAAGCCTTGGTATAATTTTACTCTGAAGTCCCTAAATAACATAAAATTCAATTCACAGAATCACATTATTACTGGGAGAATCGATAATTTTTTCAACAAATGAGTTTAACAAAAAGATTTAATTTAATCTCCAAGTTTATGAGGGTAATTCTTGCTTGTTTCCTGCAACTATTACCATACTTATTTCAGTTAACTGCATGAATAATATCATCTAGGCTGTTTTCTAATGATTGATCTGTGTAATAAAAAAATTCCTGTATATGCCATTCCTTGGAAGAATTAAAGAACTTTGCCAGCATTAGTCAATGTCCTGCAATTGGCAGCAAGGAGGGCTCAGAGCAGCAAACTCTGGATTCCCGTGAGAACAGTTTGTGCAAATCCCCAACTTTCTACAATAGGCAAAGATATGGAGTAGGCAGGATTTCTCACTGGGACCTTCTCACTTTCCCTTTCCCTTTCCCTTTCCGAAGGTCCTCCAGTCACCCAGTGCTCTCCATTCTTCCTGGCTGCTCTGGTCTTACTACCTCACCTCTCTTCCCTGACTCCTCCTCCTCTACCTTCTTCCCTCCTCCCCACCCTACCCTCCAGCAGTACTAGTTTTCAATGAATACTGTCCCTCCTCAAATGCTATTGGGTGAGAGGGTGTATAAACACAGGCGCCAATTTCCCCTTTCCAACAGAGAATTATTAAGGAGCATGTTTGTAATCTAAAGGTCAGCATTTTTAAAGGAGCCACTATTCTTTGGTGAAAAAAACAACAAAGTATAGGAATTTTTTGTGACATTTCTATTTAGGACTACGGTGTGTGAGTCTGTGGTGTAACCAGTGTAAGATGCACTTAGATTTTTTGTCAGTCTACTTCTTGTTTAAGAAGCTGTAAAAGTGCATGGGGGCCTCAGGGCGATTGCAAAGCATGAGGTTATAGATTAACAGAGCTGGCAACTTCTATCTTTTACTTCTTGACATCACAGCCTATGGCTGAAGAAGAAAAGTGGCTTCAATTTGCCAGTTCTCTCTTTCTCCCTCGCTCTCTCTCACTGTCACTCTCACTCTTTTTCTCTTTCTGTTTCTCTTTCTCTCCCCCACGCCCTTTGGTAAACACCAGAGCAAGATAAGGAAGCCAGATCCATGTCTCAAATATTGGGAAGGCAAACCTATTTAACTTATTTGACTTGATATCTGTCTGACGGTACAAAGAGCAAACAATAGTTTTTCCTCCTGGCAGGTGTAAGTCTTGACATTTTGGGACTGAATGGAGTTTCTGTTGAGTTTCCTGCACATGGGTCAGTGGCTTGGCAATCTGCAATTCACTTTTATTGTTGTAAAAACATATGATTTGATTTTTAAATTTTATTTTTAATGTTTATTTGTTTATTTTGAGAGGGGGGAGAGAGCAAACAGGGGAGAGGCAGAGAGAGAGAGAGAAAGAGAGAAAGAATTCCAAGCAGGCAAGGTGGGGGGTGGGGCTCAATCTCAGGAACCTCAAGATCATGACCTGACATGAAATCAAGAGTCGGATGCTTAATAGACTGAGCCACCCAGGTGCCCCATAATCTGATTTTTCATTATATATATCTTTCTAAAAACTACCTGCTTGTTTCTCATTCATCTTGGATCATAAGATGTGAGGTGTAAAAGAAACACTCAGAAAACCCTACTCACCCTCACACGTTACAGCCAGGAAGATAGAGGTCCAGAAAAGCCAGAGTTCCAGCTCACTTGAGCTCATGGAGCTAGATGGGAATATGTAGTTTGTACAGGTGTCTGTGAGTCAAACAACATCTGCATTAAAACTGGCTGCCTTTTTCCTTAGTAAGAAATCTGAGCAGAAGCATTGGGTACATTTTAATAGATGCTCATCCACTGGTGAAAGTCCTTGACATTTGCAGGTCCTTTTCCTTTTACCCTTATCTTTAAACCATCTCTATGCCCATATAAAATCTCTTATTTGTGTTTAAAAAAATGTTTTTAATATTTTAATTTACTTTGAGAAAGAGAGAGACAGAGCACAAACTGGGGAGGGGCAGAGAGAGAGGGAGACACAGAATCACAAGCAGGCTGACTCAGCTGTCAGCACAGAGCCTGACACAGGGCTCGAATTCATGAACTGCAAGATCATGACCCCAGCCACCCAGCTGCCTCACTTATTTGGGTCTCTTACTAGGACATTGGAATAGTAAGAATTGGCTTTTAGATTGAGATGTGCCTTCTCTGGCCCCATTCATTTCTTCATGTAAAGAAATTTATAGAGAACTGTACGTAGTGGGAGCTGCACTAGGATATACAGAAAGAGACTTGGTTAAAAAGAAAAAACATGTGCCACTTGCAACTACATGGATGAAACTAGAGGGTATCACGCTAAGTGAAATTAGTCAGAGAAAGACAAATATCATATGACTTCACTCATATGAAGAATTTAAGATACAAGACAGATGCACATAGGGGAGGGAAGCAAAAATAATATAAAAACAGGGAGGGAGACAAAACAGAAGAGACTTAAATATGGAGAACAAACAGAGGGTTGCTGGATGGGTTATGGGAGGGGGGGTGGGCTAAATGGGTAAGGGGCATTGAGGAATCTACTCCTGAAGTCATTGTTCCACAATATGCTAACTAACTTGGATGTAAATTAAAAAATAAATTATTTTAAAAAAAAGATTATTTCACAATCAGGAAAAATTATCATTGCTCTTAAGGGTTTTGAGGGCTAGTGGGAATTACCTACATGTAAATAAATAATTTTAATTCAATGTGGTAAGTGCTATAATAAAGATGTTTACTGGTGCCATGGGAATCCCAGCTTTCTCCCTAGTGGGACTTCTCTCTTTCTCCCTTCCTAAGGAGTTGTCATTATTATGATTTAGAACTCCATTCAAAGTCACTGAGCAAAAGCCACCAAAATTAACTTCTAAGAACATAGGGTTTTTTAAGTGCTAGAGGACTCAGTAATATCAACTAGATGATCTTTAAAGTCCTTTCTTTTTGGGAAGTAGGGTAGGAAAGATAGAGACTATTTATTTTTAAAGAAAAGAATGTCCTTTCAAGATATATTAATAAAATGCTTTGGTTTTGTGAGTCCAGAGTCTAGGTCCTATTCGTGTCCTCACTGATACAGTCTGTGAAAACTACCTAGTTTCTCCTTCTCCCTTTGGTTTAAATTGTTCCACACTTTCAAAAACATCTTATATTAACAACTGCAGAGCATATAAAAATATGAAATAATAAAAACTAAAAAATGGCAGAACCAAAATAATAACCCAGTCTCACTTTCAATAAAACACTAAATAAAGTAACAGCAATTTAAATCCAAGTAACTTTAAATGATTGCCTAACTCCATCTAGTTTATTTTACTTTAATTGTGCAAGATACTTTGCTATTAGAATATCTTGAACAAGGTCTAATATGGAAATGTATATGAAATTTTCAAGATGCTGAAAAGCATATGAAAACTTTTAGCATACACTTTGAGGGGGAAAACATGTTAGAAAACTAGGAGTAAATATGTAATTCTTCAACATGATTTCTAAAAAACATCTAACTTAGTGGCTACACATCAAAGGCATGTCTATTGAAATCAGACCTGAAAGAATGATACACATCATCACCATTACTAAGAAAGCTTTTGTAGAAGTTATGACTGATTCAATGAAACATGATATAAAAACAGAGATATAAGTTCTTTTCCTTTGTGGCATTCACTGCATTTGTAACTAAACAATACATTATGTAGTCACTTGTTATCTCCCCTGCTAAAATACAGGCTATAAAAGACAGGAGCTAGCTGTATGGTTTATGTAGATATCTTCAGTGCCCAGAAAAATACCTTTCATAAGAAAATGTTACATAGATATTTATGGAATGAATCAAGCAGAAGTTCAAAGTATAACTAGGTTAGGAGGTCAGTGAATGCCCTCTTCAAAAAGCAACTATAAAATTGGGACCAAAAAATGACAAAAACAACTATTCCTATGCTCTGGAAGTTTACAAAAGGCAAACCTTAATTTGAGAGTGTTTATTTTTGAAAAGCTTCAGAGTTTTGAAGACTCGTGGGAGCCTACAGAATCCATTCCCGGCAGCGCTCCCATCCCCCACCCAGTGTGGTTGACAAGGACGCTGTGATAGCCTGTGACCACTAGTGCTTTGGCTGCTGTGGCATATTGGCACACTCACACTCGATGTGAGATTGGAGCCACGACCAGGCGATATTGCCTGTGGAAATGACAGTTTCGAGCAGTGGATCGGTGGAGAGGGCCAGTGGGAGGTTGTGCTTGGGACAGGCGAATCAGTTGAGCCTGCACACATCCACACTCAGAGCAGAGAGGACCTAAGCCCTCCACATACTCCTGGCCAACACCGAGTCCACACCTGCATAGAAGAGATGCAAAAGAGGCCAGGAGAAAAAAAATTTGAGAGACTTTAAAACGTTTTAAACTTTGAACGTCGTGCCTTCCCCATACAGAGATCTATCAACAGAGAACAGAAACCTCACTGGCTCAAGAGGTTGACGTACAGCCTGTGTCCAGACTCTGCTGACCACTAAGCTACACAGGAAGAGGGGTGATGCTTAGCAAGTCAGGCTTAAAAATAGAAGCAACAACAATAATAATGTTTTGAAGGAGCAGGCATACACAGTCATTAAGGAGAAGTTACTAAACAAAGGCAAGTTACTAAACGAAGCAAAAACAAACAAAAGCATCAGGAGAGAAAAATGATGACCCAGAACTGCTACAATATATTATAAAATGTCTTATAGTATTATAATGTATTACAAAATATATGGTTTTCAATAAAAAATTATGAAATCTACAAAGAATAGGAAAGCATAACCCGTATTCGAGGGTGGGGAATCCGGGGGAGAGCCTCCAGCAGAAACCATCTGACAGCTGAGTTGCATTCTCTGCCCGCCTCCTGCTTTTCGCTGGCTGACCCTGCAAACCCAGGCTTTCTTGATAACTGGCTTCAATCAGGTTCAGCCAGGGTAGCCCCGTTGGGAAGCCCCAGCTGATAATGTCAGCTTTTCTATTTGTCGTTGGACACGGTGGTAGTTACTTGCTGTTGCATATCTCTGCGTTCCCTACCATCCCATTTGTTCTTTTAGCAATTCTAATACCTTTGTAACAATTTCCCCGGGTTAATTTCCTCTCAACATTTGTGTTATTTCCAGTCTTTAAAAAATGCTGTAGGGCCACTGGGTGGCTCCAACTCTTGATTTTGGCTCAGGTCATGATTGATCCCAGAGTCATGGGATGGAGCCCTGCACTGGATGATGCACTGAGCTCTGTACTGAGGGTGGAGCCTACATAAGATTCTCGCTCTCTGCCCTTCCCCCACTTATGCTTTCTCTTTCATAAATAAATAAATAAGAAACACTGTAATGAATAGCCTTATGCATATATGTTTTAATATTTTTGCAATTATGGATTTGCAATAGATTCCTAGAATTAGGATTTATTATTGAAAGGGTAAATGCGTATGTTCAAACAGCCAGAAGAAGCCAGAAGAAGCACTGTCATTTCAGGCCAAAGTGTTTTTTCCCCAGACATTAACTTTTTTGAAGAAATCGATTTAAAAAGAGAGCTTTGAAATACACAGGACTTTTCAACTGATTCTCTTTGTAGGGAAAGTCTTCTTCCATTGAGGTGGACTGAGAGGGGGGAGCAGCCTTATTCTTGAATTGTCCTTAGTTTGAAGAATGGGGAAGGGACCAGAGAAGAGATCTGGAGGCCACTTTTGAGAGAAGCAGCCCATGCGGAGCATTTCATAGTGTTGGCACTGTATAATTAGTGCTGTAATGTCGTTTGCTGCACCTGTAACCTTGGCTGGTCATTCAAAATGGAAAGGATACTGAATGAATATCTAATGTCAGAATCGGGTAAAGATAAGTCATGCCCTCTACCGACCTCTTTTTTTAAATGGTGGGGGAAGGAGCAGGAGGTGATTCCACAGACTTTGAGTTACTGAAATACTCCTGCTATTCACCCCAGGAGACGTGAAGAAGCAGAGACAAGAGCTAAGGAAGTAGACACATGAGCCAGCAGGATTTTCCTGGTTCTCTGTTGATATCCCAACATAGAGGCAAGGCCACAACCTAGGGACTACAGTCTTCAATGTAAAGTATTTGGGATTAACTAGAGAAAGTACAGAAACAGGATAAATGTTGGCCTCTATAGGGAAGAAGAAGAGATATTCAGGCTTCTCCTGCCCATATCCCTCTTTACCCCATGCTGAGGATGAGTCTTGAAAACGGTTTAATCCTGAGGCCCTAGAGATCATAGTCAGGGAAGCCTTCAAGTCGATTGAAAGATCTCAGGCTTCTAGGCAACTGTATGGAAGATCTGCATATTTCAGTTCTTATAGTCAACACTGTTAATTATTTTCTCCAGTACAGAATTCTTGTTAATTTTTTTCCAACATGTAAGATGTCGTTCTATTATCTTCTCTGCCTTTGAGCCTTGCCTATGCCTTCAAATGGACATTTTTTGTATTTTATCTAGTTTTTCTTGTTTTCTTGGTGTCAATGGTCACAGCAAGGCTCCTCCACCATTGCTGAAAGTCAAAGCCTCTACTCTTAATTATTAGAAACTTACCTATTTTAATATCTCATATTATGGATTTTTTATACCAGAATTAGTTTTGAAATTTTATTAGCTCTTACTATTTATTTACCACATGAACTTTAGAAGGTCAGTATCATGTACTATCCTCCATGTTACTGATTTCAGCAAATATATCAATTTATTTGGAGACATTTATAATATTGAGTATTCTTTATCCAGAAACATGATCTCTTTCTTCTGAAGTACCTTTTTGGGCTTTTTTTTTTTTTTGCTTTGTTTTAGTAGGACCTGAATATTTCTATATTTCTTATTAAGTTCAATCCTATATATTCTAATTGCTATTGTCAATGGGCTCTTTATACAAATCTGTGTTGTGCATTGTTGAATATGTATAAAATCTTGAATGTTGTATACATTTTTAACTGATCATCTAAGTAAACTAAGTGGGAACATTTCATTATTTTTGATTGCCAACTAATACTCCATTGTGTATATATATATATATATATATATATATATATATATATGCCACATCTTCTTTATCCATTCATCTGTCGATGGACATTTGGGCACTTTCCATACTTTGGCTAATTGCCAATAGAGCTGCTATAAGCATTGCGATGCATGTTTCCCTTCGAAACAACACACCTGTATCACTTGGAAAGATACCTAGTAGAGCAATTGCTGGTAATAAGGTAGTTCTTTTTGCAGTTTTTGAGGAACCTTCATACTGTTTTCCAGAGTGGCTGCACCAGTTTGCATTCCCACCAGCAGTGCAGAAGAGATCCTCTTTCTCCCCATCCCTGCCATCATCTGTTGTTGCCTGAGTTGTTAATGTTGGCCATTCTGACAGGTGTGAGGTGGTATCTCATTGTGGTTTTGATTTGTGTTTCCCTGATGATGAGTGATGTTGAGCATGTTTTCATGTGTTGGTTGGCCACGTGGATGTCTTCTTTGGAGAAGTGTCTATTCATATCTTCTGCCCATTTTTTCACTGGATTCTTTGGTGTTTGGAGGGCATTCAGTTTGATAAGTTCTTATAGATTTTTGTATACTGACCCTTTATCTGATATATCATTTGCAAATATCTTCTTCCATCCCATTGGTTGCCTTTTAGTTTTGCTGATTGTTTCCTTCATTGTTCAGAAGCTTTTTATTTTGATGAGGTCCCAATAGTTCATTTCTGCTTTTGTTTCCCTTACCTCCAGAGATGTGTTGAGTAAGAAGTTGCTGCAGCTGAGGTCAAAGAGGTTTTTACCTGCTTTCCTTCAAGGATTTTGATAGCTTCCAGTATTACATTTAGGTTTTTCATTCATTTTCAGTTGATTTTTGTGTATGGTGTGAGAGAGTGGTCCAGGTTCATTTTTCTGCATATCACTGTCCAGTTTTCCCAGCACCATTTGCTGAAGAGACTGTCTTTATTCCGTTGAATATTCTCTCCTGCTTTATCAAAGACTAGTTGGCCATACATTTGTGAGTCCCTCTCTGGGCTCTCTATTCTGTTACATTGATCTGAGTGTCTGTTTTTGTGCCAATACCATACTGTTTTGATGATTACAGCTTTGTAATACAGTTTGAAGTCTGCGATTGTGATGTATCAGCTTTGGTTTTCTTTTTCAAGATTGCTTTGGCTATTTGGGGTCTTTTCTGGTTCCATACAAATTTTAGGATTTTTTGTTCTACCTCTATGAAGAATGCTGGTGTTATTTTGATAGGGATTGCATTGACTATTGACATTTTAAGAATACTTGTTCTTCCTATTCAGGAGTAGGGAATATTTTCCCCTTTTTTGTGTCTCCTTCAATTTCTTTCATAAGCTTTCTATAGTTTTCAGTGTATAGATTTTTCACCTGTTTGGTTAGATTTATTCCTGGGTATTTTGTGGGGTTTGGTGCAATTGTAAATGGGATTGATTTCCTTGATTTCTCTTTCTGTTGTTTTGTTGTTGGTGTCTAGGAATGCAACCAATTTATGTGCATTGATTTTATATTCTGCAACTTTGCTAAATTCATGGATCAGTTCTAGCAGTTTTTTGGTGGAGTTTTTTGTGTTTTCCATGTAGAGTATCATGTCATTTGTGAAGAGTGAAAGTCTGACTTCCTCCTGGTCAATTTGGATGCCTTTTACTCCTTTGTATTGTCTGATTTCTCAGGCTAAGACTTCCAATACTATGTTAAATAATAGTAGTGAGAGTGGACATCCCTGTCATGTTCCTGACCTTAAGGGGAAAGCTCTTAGTTTTTCCCCATTGAGGATGATATTAGTGGGGGATCTTTCATATTTGGCTTTTATGATCTTGAGGTATGATCCTTCTATCCCTACTTCCTTGAGAGTTTTTATTAAGAAAGGATGGCGTATTTTGTCAAATGCTTTCTCTGCATCTATTGAGAGGATCATGTGGTTCTTGTTCTTTCTTTTATTGATCTGCTGTATCACACTTATTGTTTTGCAGATATTGAACAAGCCCTGTATCCCAGATATAAATCCCACTTGGTAGTGGTGAATAATTCTTTTAATGTATTGTTGGATCTGATTGGCTAGTATCTTGTTGAGGATTTTTGCATCCATATTCATCAGGACAATTGGTCTGTAATTGTCCTTTTCATTGGGGTCTTTGGTTTTGGAATCAAAGTAATGCTGGCTTCATAGAATGAGCTTGGAAATTTTCCTTCCATTTCTATTTTTTGAAACAGCTTCAAAATAATAGGTGTTAACTCTTCTGTAATTGTTTGGTAGCATTCCCTGGAAAGCCCTCTGGCCCTGGACTTTGTTTTTTGGGAGATTTTTGATTACTAATTCAATTTCATTACTGGTTATGGATCTGTTCAAATTTTGTATTTCTTCCTGTTTCAGTTTTGGTAGTTTATATGTTTCTAGGAATTTGTCCATTTCTTCCAGATTGCCCATTTTATTGGCATATAATTGCTCATAATATTCTCTTATTATTGTTTGTATTTCTGCTGTGTTGGTTGTGATCTCTCCTCTTTCATTCTTGATTTTATTTATTTGAGTCCTTTCCTTTTTTTTTTCCTTCACCAAACTGGCTAGGGGGTTATCAATTTTGTTAATTCTTTCAAGGAACCAGCTTCTGGTTTCATTGATCTGTTCCACTGGGCTTTTTTATTTGTTTGTTTATTTGTTTCCATAGCATTGGTCTCTGCTCTAATCTTTATTATTTACTTCCTTCTGCTGTTTTGGGATTTTATTTGGTGTTCCTTTCCCAGATTTTTAAGGTGTAAGGTTAGGTTGTGTGTCTGAGACCTTTCTTCCTTCTTTAGGAAGGGCTGGATTGCTATATACTTCCCTCATATGACCAACTTTGCTGCATCCCATAGGTTTAGGGCTGTAGTATTATAAATTTCATTGGCTTCCATGTACTTTTTTTTTTAATGCTTTTTATTTATTTTTGAGAGACAGAGAGAGACAGTACGAGCAGGGGAGGGTCAGAGAGAGAGGGAGATACAGAATCTGAAACAGGCTCCAGGCTCTAAGCTAGCTGTCAGCACAGAGCCCGATGCGGGGCTCGAACCCACGAACCATGAGATCTGACCTGAGCCGAAGCCGGACGCTTAACCGACTGAGCCACCCAGGCGCCCCCCATGTACTTTTTAATTTCCTCTTTAACTTCTTGGTTAGCCCATTCGTTCTTTAGTGGGATGTTCTTTGGTCTTCAAGTACTTGTTATTTTTCCAAATTTTTCTTGTGGTTGATTTCGAGGTTCATAGCATTGTGGTTTGAATATATACACAATAAGATCTCAACCTTTTGTACCTGTTGAGGACTGATTTGTGTTCCAGTATGTGATATATTCTGAAGAATGTTCCATGTGCACTGGAGAAGAATGTGTATTATGCATTTAGGATGTGTATGTTCTGTATATATCTGTTAAGTCCATCTGATCCAGTGTGTCATTCAAAGCCATTGTTTCCTTGTTTATTTTCTGTTTAAATGATCTGTCCATTGCAGTAAGTGAGGTGTTGAAGTCCCCTGCTATATTTATATTATTATCAATGAGTTTCTTTATATTTGTAATTAATTGATTTATATATTTTACTGCTCTCACGTTTGGATCATATTTACAGTTTTTAGATCTTCTTGGTGGATCAACCCTTTAATTATGATATAATGCCCTTCTTCATCTCTTGTTACACTCTGTATTTTAAAGTCTAGATAGTCTGATATAAGTATGGCTACTCCAGCTTTTTTGGGCAACCATTAGCATGATAGATGGTTCTCCATCCCCTTACTTTCAATCTGAAGGTGTCTTTAGGTCTAAAGTGGGTCTCTTGTAAACAGCATATAGATAGATCTTGTTTTCTTATCCATTCTGTTACCCTATGTCTTTTGATTAAAACAGTTAGTCCATTGACATTTAGAGTGAGTATTGAAAGATATGAATTTATTGCCATTATGTTGCCTGTAGAGTTGGAGTTTCTGGTGGTGTTCTCTGATTCTTTCTACTCTTTGGGTATCTTTTTTCATCTTTTCTTCCCTCAGAGAGTCCCCTTAAATTTTTTTGCAGGAATGGTTTAGTGTTCACTAACTTCTTTAATTTTTGTTTGTCTGGGGAACTTTTTATCTCTCTTTCTATTTTGAATGAGAGACTTGCTGGATAAAGAATTCTTGGCTGCATATTTTTCTGATCAGCACATTGAATATACCTTGCCACTGTTTTCTAGCCTGCCAAGTTTTCATGGATAAGTCTGCTATGAATCTGATCTGTCTTCCCTTGTAGGTTAAGGACTGTTTTCCCTTGCTGCTTTCATGAGTCTTTTCATGCCTGAGTATTTTGTGAATTTGACTATGATATACCTTGTTGTTGGTTGGGTTTTGTTGAATTAATGGGAGTTCTCTGTGCTTCCTGGATTTTGATGTCTGTGTCTTTCCCCAGGTTAGGAAAGTTTTCCATTATGATTTGCTTACATAAACCTTCTACCCCTTTTTCTCTCTCTTCATCTTCTGGGACCCCTATGATTCTGATGTAATTCGTTTTTAATGAGTCACTGAGTTCTCTAATTCTTATATCATGCTCTTTTGCCTTAGTTTCTCTCTTTTTTTCTGCTACATTACTCTCCATAAGTTTGTCCCCTATATTGCTGATTCGCACTCTGCGTTATCCATTCTTGCTGCTATGGCATGCATATGAGACTGCAGCTCAGTTATAGCATTTTTTATTTAATCCTGACTACCTTTTACTTCCTTTATCTCCACAGAAAGGGATTCTATTCTATTTTCAACCCCTACTCTTATTCTTATTATTGTGACTCTAAATTCTGGTTCAGACATCTTGCTTGTATCTGTGTTGTTTAGGTCCCTGGATGTCATTTCTTCCTGTTCTTTCTTTTGGGGTGAATTCCTTCAGCTTGTCATTTTGAAGGAAGAAAATGAATTAACAAAGTAAAAAAATAAAAATTAAACAATTAAAAATAACACCAAAAAAAGTAAACAAAGGATGCTAGATCTTATGTGTGTTTTGGTCTGGTTGTTGAAAGAAACTTGATAGATTAGAGAAAAAAGGGAAAGATAAGAAAAGAAAAAAAAAGGAAAAAATAGCAAGACATTTGAAAAAATGAATACAATAAGACAGAATAAGATGAAATTATTTAAGGAAAGTAGAATATGAAAATTTACAAAAATGTAAATACATTAGAAAATATTAAAGAAAAATCTTTTTAATAAAATGGAAAACAATATTTTTTTCTCTTTCTATATTCAAGAATAAGAAAAGAAAAAGAAAAAATTGACTAGATGGACCAACAGAGAGAATCAAATATGACTGAAATTTTATCCAGTTTCCCCTAGGAGTCAAACTACGAAGCACTTTATAGTCTGTAAACTGAGAAGGTGGAGAGACTTGTGTTCTTCAAGAGCCAGTTGGCCCCGTTGGGTGGGATTTAATGTAATGGCTCCATTCTCCACTACGTGGAGCTGCTTAGCTTACTGGGGTGGATTTTTGTGGTGCCTATAGGTGTGTATGCATACGTGCCAGATGGGGAAAATGAGGTCACCCATCTAACCAGTCTCTGGTATCAGAACTCTGTGCTCTCCACAACTGGCAATCAAACACCTGCACCCAGGAATGTTTGGGGGATTATGGTGCTGCCAATACCCAGAGACTGTGGCCGGGTGCCAGCCCTCCCCAGAATAAGTTCATGTGATTGTGTAGGAGCAGCGTTTCAAGGACTATGGTAAATCACAACACACATCTGAGACCAGGCTTTTCCCTTAACATCATGCTCCAATACCAGTGAATGTGGCTGTTTCTCAGGATCTGCTGGGATTTTTGCGTATGGGGATGCTTTATTTTTCTTTTTCAAGTTTGTTTTGGTTATGCAGGGTCTGATGAGGTTACATAAAAATCTTAGGATTATTTGTTCTAGTTGTGTGAAAAACACTGTTGCTGTTTTGATATGGATTGCATTAAATCTGTAGATTTCTTTGGGTAGTATAGATATTTTAACAATATTTATTCTTCCAACTCATGAGCATGGAATATCTTTCCATTTGTTTGTGTCATCTTCAATTTCTTTCATCAGTGTTTTATAGTTTTCAGAGTACAGATCTTTCACCTCTTTGGATAAGTTTATTCCTAGGCATTTTATTATTTTTGGTGCAATTGTAAATGGGATTGCGTTCTTAATTTCTGTTTCTGTTCCTCATTAGTAGTGTATAGAAATTCAATGGGTTATCTATACATTGATTTTGTATCCTATGATGTTACAGAATTCATTTATCAGTTTTAATAGTTTTTTTGGTAGTCTTTAGGGTTTTCTATATATAGTTTCATGTCATCAGCAAACAGTGAAAGTTTTATTTCTTTCTTACCAATTTGTATGGCTTTCATTTCTTTATTTCTTTTTTTTAATGTTTACTTTTGAGAAAGAAATAGTGCAACCGGGGGAGATGTAGAGATGGGGGAGGGACAGAGGATCTGAAATGGGCTCTGTGCTGACAGCCAAGTGGCCGATATGGGGCTCAAACTTATGAACCTAATTGTGAGATCAAGTTGAGCCAAAGTTGGATGCTTAACTGACTAAGCCACCCAGGCAACCCAGGATGGCTTTTATTTCTTTTTGTTGTCTGATTGCTATGGCTAGGATTTCCAGTACTACGTTGAATTAAAGTGGCGAGAGTGGACATCTTTGTCTTATTCCTGACCTTACTAGAAAGGCTCTCCATTTTTTACCCCTGAGGATGATGTTAGCTGTGGGTTTTTCATGTAAGGAATTAATTATGTCAAGATATGTTCCCTCTAAACCCACTTTGTTGAGGTTTTAATCATGAGTGGATATTATACTTGTCAAATGCTATTTCTGCATTTTTGATATGGTCACATGGTTTTAATCTTTTCTCTTACTGATGTCATGTATCACATTGATTGGTTTATGAATATTGAACCATCTTTGCATCCCAGAAATAAATCCCACTTGATTATGGAGTTTTTACACATTGTTGGATTCCATTTGCTAATACTTTGTTGAAGATTTTTGCATCTATGTTCATTGGGGATATTGGTCTGTAGTTTGGTTTTTTTTTGAGGGTTTTTATCTGGTTGTGGTATCAGGGTAATGCAGGTCTCATAGGATGAATTTGGAAGTTTTCCTTCCTCTTCTATTTTTTGGAATAGTTTTAGAAGAATAGGCATTAACTCTTCTCTAAATGTTTGGTAGAATTCACCTGCGAAGCCAACTGGTCCTGGACTTTTGTTTTTCTGGGATTTTTTTCTATTAGTGATTCTATTTCATTACTGGTAATTGGTCTATTCAGATTTTATATTTCTTCCTGATTCAACTTTGAGAAGTTATATGTTTCTTTTTTAATATATATTCATTTATTTTTGAGAGAGAGAGAGAGTGGGCGAGCGGGGGAGGAGTCTATACTATCAGCACAGACCCAGATGCAGGGCTCAAACTCACGAACTGTGAGATCATGACCTGAACTGAAACCAAGAGTTGGACACTTAACCAACTGAGCCACTCAGGAGTCTTGAGAAGTTTTATGTTTCTAGGAATTAACCATTTCTTCTAGGTTGTCCAATTTGTTGGGATATAATTTTTCATAATATTCTCTTATAATCCTTTATATTTCTGTGGTGCCAGTAATTATTTCTCTTCTTCCATTTCTGATTTTGTTTGAGTCCTCTCTCTCTCTCTCTCTCTCTCTCTCTCTCTCTCTCTTTATTTTTGATGAATCTGGCTAAAGGTTTATCAATTTCATTGACCTTTTCAAAGAACTATCTCTTGGTTTCATAGATATGTTCTATTGTTTCTTTTAGTTTCTATTTTGCTTACTTCTGCTGTAACTTTTACTATTTTCTTCCTTCTACTAGTTTTGAGTTTTGCTTTTTAAAAAGATTTTTCTTTTAGTCTTTTTTTTGGCGGGGTTGCTTTTATGGTTTTTATGACCTATGTTTGCTTTTCCCTCTTTTATTGAGATATAAGTGACATCATGTAAGTTTGAGGTTACAAAGCGATGATTCAGTAAATGTATGTATTGCAAAATAACAACCACAATAGGGTTAGTTAACATCTCCATTACATTACATAATCTCCATTTATATTTTTATGATAAATATATTTAATGTCTAATCTGTTAAAAAATTTTAACTATCTAAGATAATATTGTTCACTATAGCCTCTAACTTGGTTAGTCACTGTATACACTCAGCTGAACAGAATCTCAATTGATACTATAAATTTACTAGATTTTGGAAACTGTTTTTCTTTTTTTAAAATTACGTAGGAAGGGTACCTTGGTGGCTCAGTCTGTTAAATGTCCAACTTTGGCTCAAGGTCATGATCTCACAGTTTGTGGGTCAAGCTCGGTGTCAGGCTCTGTGCTGACAGCTCAGAGATTGGAGCCTGCTTCAGATTCTATGTCTTCCTCTCTCTCTGCTCCTCCCCTAATCAGGCTCTGTCTCTTGCTCAAAAATAAACAAACATTTAAAAAAATTTTTTTTAATTATATAGGAGATTTCTATTGTGTTCAATACTGTGAAATGAGATTTTAGTTAACAATAATGTATAAATGTTGGTCCACTAAGAACAAACATATCATAATAATTAAGATGTTAATAGCAGGAGAAACTGGGTGCAGAGCATATTGGAACTCTCTTTACTATCTCTGTACTATCTTTTTTTTTTATTTTTTATTTTTTAGTGTTTATTTTTGAGATAGAGACAGAACATGAGTGGGGTAGGGGCAGAGAGAAAGGGAGACACAGAATCTGAAACAGGTTCCAGGCTCCAAGCTGCCAGCACAGAGCCTGACATGGGGCTTGAACTCACAAACCATGAGACCACGACCTGAGCTGAAGTCGGATGCTTAACCAACTGAGCCACCCAGGCGCCCCTATCTCTGTACTATCTTAACAATTTTTCTTCAAATCCAAAACCAACTAAAAACTAAAGTCTATTTTAAAAACTAAATCTAGGGGCACCTGAGTGGCTCAGTGGTTGGGCATCCAACTCTTAATTTTGGCTCAGGTCATGATCTCCCAGTTTTTGGGATCAAGCCCTGCATTGGTAGTAACACAGAGCCTGCTTGGGATTCTATCTCTCCTCTCTCTCTGTTCTTCCCCCTGCTCATGTACTGTCCCCTGCCCTCAAAATAAATAAATAAACATTAAAAAACTCTAAATATTTGTGTGTATACACACATATGTATTTACATACATTTACATACATATGTACATATATAGTGAAGACACACACATAACCCCACACACAGAACTTTCTACTTAACAGGGAACATACATTCTGTACAAATACACAATATTCACAACAGTGACCAATTGTTAGGCATAAGGAAATCTCAGTAAATCCCAAAAGGGCCAAAGTCTCTGACCATGTTAGAATAATTAACAACAAAACAAATATACATTTATACAAATATATATAGCATATTATATATTACATCAGAAAAAGAAAAAAATTCCAAACTCTTAAAGCCTTTCAAAGAAATTCCTATATAAAAGAGTAAATCAAAATTGAAATTACAAACTATTCAGACATGAAGGACAAGAATATGAGAATATCACAAGTGAAATTTGTGCAACTAAGGCCAAAGTGTACTCACAGGGTATAGTGCACTAGATCGGAGAATACAAATGATTAAAATAAAAAAAAATAATAAGGCATTCAACTCAAGAAATTAAAGAACCACAAAATAAAACAAAGTAAAATGAATGGATCAATGAAGATAAAAGCAACTGTTAATTAAGCCAAATAACAGAAACAGAAAAGATGATCAATAAAATAAAAATTGGTTCTTTAAAACAACCAATAATACATTCAAACTTTTGGCAAATATGATCAACATCAAGGAAGTGAGGAAAAAACTAACAATATTAGCAATGAGAGAGATGTAATTTCATATTTGAAGAATATTAGCAAAAAAAGAACGAGAAACACTTTATACCAATTAACTTAAAAATAGTATGAAAAGACTGCATTTTTAGAATAATGATTCTCAAACTTGATGGTGTATCTAAATCTCCTAAAGAGATTGTTAAACAGATTATTGGGGCCCCTTCCCAGAGTTTCTGATTCAGTGGCCCGGGGTTGAGACCTGAGACGCTGCATTTCTAACAAGTTCCTGAAGTATTGTCTAGGGACAATACTTTCAGAGCCACTGTCTAGGAAAATATAAATTCCCAACTTTGACTTAAGAATAAATAGAAAACCAAAACCTGAATGTAGAAGCTGAGACTATTAAACTCTTAGAAGAAAACTTAAGAGTAAATCATTGTGACATGCAAATTGTCAAATTAAACATTAGCAAAACTGAATTTTAAAAGCCCCCCAAGATTCAGATGAGAAAAATAAATCCTATTAAAATCATATTAGATTCCAAAAAAATCATTTGCAACTTTTTTAAGATAAAATGGTAGGTGAAAATTTGGAGACTGCAAGTGGAAACTGCTTATGTCAATCAGTTCATTGGCTGTTCAAGAAAAGACACATGGTCTAGTAATTGAAGGAGAATAGAGGATCAAGGATGAAGTGTGTGTGTGTGTGTGTGTGTGTGTGTGTGTGCACGTGTGTGGGTGTGTGCACGATGGATGCACTTGAACAAGTTCTTAGGTTGATTTGGAAGCTGCCAGTAGATAGAGGAACACTGATAAATAAGGGAGGGGTTATTGATTGAGTAACATTAAGATCAAATACAAGGGACTGGTATCAAGAATAGAACTTTGAACAAAACATGGACTTAATTTTAAGATACCAAGTCGAGAAGGTTCAAGCTGGTTCACATATATTTTCCCTATGAAGTAGGACATAAAATCAGATGTTACAATCAGGTGAGCAAAGAGCTGAAATTTTTGAAGGTCGATTGACCATTAAAAATTCAATGGTGACCTTTGAGATGAGCCGCCATGGGTTGATGGTGGCCCAGAGTCCAGCGAGTGAAGAGTGACTGGGGTGTGGGAACTTGGCAGCAAATGCAGATTTTCGTTTCAAAGATCAAGAGTGAAGGGGAATAGAGAAATAGACTGGTATCTAGATTTCAAAAGAGAACATTTCAAATTTTAAAACAAGTTCTCAGTATTCAAGAACTGACATACACCGGGAGAGGATATGTCACTAGCTTTACATTTGATGCAATTTATTGTTTTGTTTGCTAATGAGACATCAGACACTGCATTGTAAATGCACAATCACCTACAAATTACCTATCTCACATCCAAAGGAAAGAAAAATGGGCACCAAAACTCCAGCAAGTATATAAATATAAAAGCTAAGGGTTTCTGAGCTTCCCGTTCAAACTAATTTTTTTTCTTAAAAAAAAAAAAAAAAGATAAGTACTGAATGAAGCTCCTCATTCTCCATCATAACTACTTCTACTTGGCTCTGTTCTACCAGCCGTAAAGTGGGCTTGTTTAAATGGACAAACACTGGAGTAAAAATCAAAGAGAACAAAACAGGCTTTTGAAAGTTACATCTAGGAGTTTCAATTTAGCATGATATGGCCCAAATGCAGTCCTATTTCAACTTTCCACTTAAAGGCCTATGAGGACACAGAGGGAAAAAGACAAAATTTCATCAACTAGAATTGAAAATCAATCTGTCACAAAGATCTTAGAGGAATGGGATTGGATGGAGCAGCCCACACAAGCTCTGTTATCAGAATTAGAGCAAAACTGCTGGCAACATCAAAAATAAATAAATAAAGGGAGGAAAAATGTGATCTCTCTCTTCCATTGTCTATGTCTTGATGGGAAAGCTCCAGGTGAGTGTCAGAAAATCCATGCTGCTTTGTCTCTGCAAAGGAAGGGGTGATTTTTGAGACACTTGTACTGATGTATTTCTCTCCACCCCCACATCTCTTCCTATCCTTAGAATATTTCCACTTAGAGTCCACAATCCCCTCAAAGCACCAGGCTAAATGTCTGTCAAGGGCTAATTATGGTGAAGAAATCCTGAAAGGTAGGTCCGTAGAAGCCTATTGAAAGGCTGTCAAAACACCAAACAGTATAGTGTTAAAAGACTTCCCCATGTCCCTCAGAGACCCACTAGGTGAGCTAAGAATGCTAGGAGCTGCCATCTTAAAATGCTCCACCTAAAATGCTAGGGGGCTGTTATACGGGCTGCCCCCCGCACACAAACTGAGCAGAGGAGCAGTGACAGCATTAAGTCAGGACTCTGATAGCCACCTGCCTCACCAATGCAGTGCTGTGGGAAGAGGTCCCATGGAAGACTCAGGCTTGTACAGAAAGCTGTGTTGTGCTAGGATGGGCCATACCTAACGGTTATATAAATAGGAATTGTTGGGGGTGGGGTTGATAGAGAGCCTCTGATGGCACTTTGGCCTATGAAAGAGGAAGCTATCTGGAGTAGTGAGGGGACATCTGAAAGTGAAAATGTGGCAGTAGAGGTCATTCTGCAAAGTGCTGGGTACTGGTCACAAGGGTTGATTTGTGTTCTTCCTAGGCATGTGTGGTCCATACCATGCCTAAAGACTAGCAAATTGTTGCATTAGAACAGAACAGAAACATTAACAGGTCATACTGGTGATGTTGTTGATCTTGGAAAACAAATTAGCTCAACAGAATTGTCAATGAGCCCAGCCAAGATTGACTGAGGGGTGCTCAGCAGTCCGGGAACAGTCCATTCATGTAGGCATGTGGAGGTGGAAGGTGCCCCCTAATTTTAGGTGGATGTAGATGTGAGTGCTGTCAGGTGGAGAAATTCTGTCTGTTCCACAGCAGAAAGCCACTCCTTATTGAGCTGGGCAGTTGTACGGGTAAAACAAGCAGGTAGATTGGAGTCCCAACTCTTTTTTAAGTTAACATTATATTTTAACTATAAATGCATGACAGGCTTGATACTAAACCGTAGGAAGCACAGAAAGGCACAAAGAAACGGTGTCTCTGGGAAGCCCCACAATTGACCATCTTTCCATTTGCCATGCGCGTGCTTGACTTTGCACCTTCCACCATATGGACTCCCCAGGGCGGCTCCTCTACAATGGAATTTTAGGTAAAAAAGAATGACAAAAAGACATGGGGTTATGAAAACATGGTGCCCTGGCAAACAATGAATAATTTGGTGTGGAGAAACTCTAGGCTGTATGGAGAATGAAGCAGAGAAGAGGAAATGAGAATGAGTGTAGGGCTGACGTCAGGTACTGAACAAACTTGAATGCTGTATGCATTAATTCCCTATTACTGCTCTAACAAATTAGTACAAACTTAGTGGCTTGAAACAACACATATATATGATCTTATCATACTGAATGTCGAAAGTCCAAAATGGATCTTATATGCTAAAATCAAGGTATCAGTAGAGCTGTGTTCCTTCCTTAAGGAAAATCTGTTTCCTTGCTTTTTCCAGCTTTTAAAAGCCATCTACATCCTTGACCCTTGGCCTCTTCAGCTACAAAGTACATCACTCCAGCCTCTGCTTCTGTCCACATGTCTTCTCTGACTCTGATCCTTCTGCCTGCATCTACAAGGACCCCTGTGAGTACAGTGCGCCCACCCACTTAATCAGATCTCCAAATGTAAGTTAGCACATTCAAATGTTCCAGAGATTAGAACATGAACATCTTTGGGGTACCATTATTTAGCTCACCATCTCACGCAAAGGAATTTGGGGAGTATCATGTCAGCCAGGGACCAAAACCTCCATGCCTACCAATGTCAGGGAGGAAAGTAAATAAGTGAAGTGGGTATTACACAGCAGGGAAGAGTGGAGAAATGACAAACTGGAGACTTCGTGCTCTCTCTAAAGGGAGTGCCAGTTACTCAGCTCTGAATGTCACCAAAATAAATGCCAGCCAGTGGTGCTTTATCACATGTTCTTACGGATATGTCACGGTTTATTGAACCATCACTGTTGGAAATTAATGTTGGTCCCTATGTTACACTATTGTAAATAATGCCATAATGGCCACCCCTGTACATAAATCATTTTCTGTAACTCTGATTATTTTTCTAGGATAGATATCTCAAAATAGAATTAAACTAAACAGCACTGAGATGCGTTTAAAAAGTATGAGCGGAATGTGCATGAACCACATGGGCTAGGAACGCAGTGTACAGTATATAAATCATTGCCTCTCAAAGCAGGCTCCTGAAGGGGCGCCTGGGTGGCTTTCAGTTGAGTGTCCAACTTTGGCTCAGGTCATGATCTCTCAGTTCATAGGTCTGAGCCCCACATCAGGCTCTGTGCTGACAGCTAGCTCAGAGCCTGGAGCCTGTTTCAAATTCTGTGTCTCCCTCTCTCCCTGACCCTCCGCTGCTTGTGCTCTCTCTCTCTCACTCTCTCTCTCAAAAATAAATAAATAAACATAAAAAAATTTTTTTAAAAAGCAGGCTCCTGAAGACAAGTGACATTCCTTGAGCTAAAATTTTTTTAAAAATCAGCTTTTGCTCAATTTATCAAAAACTAAATGGACAGAATTTCTCAATCTTAATTTGCTATCCAATAAATATTTCTTAATCTCAGGAACCTGTTTTTGATTGCTTAAAATGAGCCCTAGCAAGTATCAAAGGAGCAATTAAGCAACCAGTATTTGTGGCAGACATGAGACATGTTTTTACTAAATAAGCAAATACACATACAAACACACATTTTGTGGATCATGACCTTAAACTGATCAAATCTAACACATTTGAAAAGAGTATCCTGACTTCCAGGTGCTTCTAACATTGGAGAACTATATAAATCTTCTGATTTAGCATCCATTTCCTTGAGGTCATGGTATATACTTTAAAAGTAGGACCACACCTCACAGGAAAATACAAGAAACAGACCATTGGGAAGGTCAATACAAGGCAAGAGGCCTCCTGCACTGGCCAACAATGGGGCAATGAAAGGTTCATGTTACCACCATGTGAATCACAGCAAATGCTGCCAGTGGGTGCACATAAATGGCATTTCTAATATGTGTTTGGTCATTAGTGCAATTGTGTGAATTGTAACCAGAATTCTCTTTTTAAAAAAATGACAGAGTCACCTGGATGGCTCAGTGGGTTAAGTATCCAACTCCTGATTTTGGTTCAGGTCGTGATCTCATGCTTTTGAGATGGAGCCCCGTGTCCAGCTCTGTGCTGCGTGGAGTCTGCTTGAGATTCTCTCTCCCTCCCTCCCTCCCTCCCTCTCTCTCTTTCTCTCTCTCTCTCTCTGTCTCTCTCTCCCTCCCTCTCCCTCCCTCCCTTCCCAGCTCATGATCTCTCTGTTTTTCTCAAAATAAATAAGTAAAACTTTAAAAATTAAAATGACATAGAATAGAACCGTACATTACATATAGGAAAGGTAGGTATTGTTCTTGAAAATTTTTTCCATATATACATGATGTATATTTGTATATATAAGAATATACACATGCATGCGCGCACACACACACACACACACTGACAAGATGAAACATTTTCCCTTACTGCGGGTCTCAGTCAAAAGTATTTCAAAATTACTGTTGTAGAAGAGAGAGATGTGATATGTCAGTCCAGATTCCCCAAAAAGTAGACACCAAGACAGAATTAACTGTGCAGGAATAATTTAATTCACTTATTGGAGGAACCAATGTGAATAAGGAAGAAAGAGGGAGCGGGAGAAGACAGAAAGAGCTGCTTCATTTCTTATGTTGGGCAGGAATGGTCCAGCAAAAATGAGCCCCCAGCCCAGGGAGAGCATTGCCTTGTCCTGAGTGTGATGGCAGACACTGAAATGCAGCTTTGGCACCTGTCCACAGCTGTACTCCCTGCAGTGTGGGTCTCCTCAGGGGAGATCCTTGGCCTTCACGCAGAGGTCACAGGGGAGACATCTCCATTGTTAGATCCTTCTCTGTGGCGTTTGCACGTATTGCAGGTTAGGAGCCTGTGCTCCGAAGAGAGACTCCTTGGGTTCAAACCCAGCTCGAAGGCCAAGACTCAAGTGAGGCAAGTGGAGCCTCCAGGCCCCAAAGGTTAAGGAGGCCCTTACTTCCTGAGAGGCACTTGCATAGTCCTGACAATGACTGCTTTCTTCAGTCGTGTGCCCACGACTCACCAGAGTCCCCACCTTGCCCAGCTGGGTCGTTTACTAGCTATGTGACCTCGAGTCAGTTACTTGTCTTCTGTTTCCTCATCTGGGTATGAGAACAATGTACCTTACGTGCAGGATTGCTGTGGGTTTTAAATGAGGTAGGGAATATGAGCACTTTGGACAATGCTTGCCACATAGTAATGAATGCAAGAGTTGAATGCTTCTATTCTCCTCAGTGTTACATTTATATTTAAAATCAGATTTTAAAATTCAGGCACCATCCCCTGCCCCACACAATTTTGATGCAGCAGGCATGGGGTGGGGTGGATGAGTGTGTCTCTGTAATATGTCCTTTTATTCTTATGAGCACCCATGTCTGAGAACCACTGGTTAGGTTCTCCTTGCTGAGCACTCCTTTCTTACTACTCAGCCCCTTGCTACTCATCTCATTCTTGCGCCAACTACCATAACTTGGACAATGAAGCAAAACTATGCCAGGTGTGTTTTTAGCCCCAAAAAAAAACTGCAGGGGAAGAGTTCAAAGGTGCAGAGTACAGTCTCATCACGATGTGGCCTTCAGCAGGTGAAAACGTAAGTCCACCTTTAGGCTTTAGAAGTAGATGCCTAAGTTCTGCATTACTGTAGAACTGAACTCCTCTGCCTTCCTCTCCTCCTGTATTTCTCACCCTCCCTGTCTGACTTTGAAACCACCCTGCTGGAACCTCCCGGAGAATGCAATCACTCAACTATTCATGGGGCCCCGCATTACAACAAGAAGTGGTTTTGTGAGCAGTACCTTGCTTTCACACAGAGAGATGCTTCAGGGACGTGCTTGTTTGTGAAAGCTTCCAAGCCCACGGCCGTCAGGCCCCCAACAGTGTCCTCGCCCACAGCTTTGAAGTCTCTCAGCCTTGAGACGCAGCCCATGAGAAGCACACAGGTGCACATTCAATTGGGGCTTGTGGGAGACAATAGCTTCTGATTGGGATACGATCCCACCCATGGCAGAAATCAGAAGCAGCATAATCAACTTTGTATTAAGTGACAGCACCACTCTGCCATTACCTTACACCCTGAAGGGATCCGTTTATATGGAAAACATAAGCCAAAAAGCTTGAGAAGCTGGTGTTCTGCCTGGCTCTCAAAGAGAGACTGAAGTCAGAATAACAGCCATGGTTTCAAACATAGCCTGAAGAGAAGTCACTGGGTCAGGGAATGCATCTCAACCTGGCCAGTGATTCAAGCTGTCAGCCTGCATTCGTTACATGTCATGGTATGCCCAGCATGAAGAGCCTTGCTGATCACCCGACTCAGTGGGCTGGTTCCAAGCATGGCAGGCAATGCTGAGACCACAAGCAGTTGTCACTGACTCATTGAGTACTTGACTCTATGAGAAGCAGAGCCTTTTGCTAGCACATTATCTTATTTAACCAACATGACGTCTTTATAAAGTGGGTATTATTATCTTTATAAAGATGTAAACACATCACAAAGTTAGAAAATAGAGATTCAAGGTCAGTCTGGCTGCAGAATCACTGCTCTGTTTTAAGGAAATGTCTTTGAACAAAATGAAACAAAAAGCATGACATGGCTCTGCCATATATATTATGGGATATAAGTGGCGAAAGCCTCAAACATACAAGATACAAATTAGGGAGAGTCAGATCTGAAAAAGGCAGAACCCAAATTCTGCAGAAAGGGGAACATCAGAGTGAGGGTGTAAATACAGGCAAGAGGAGGTTAGAGAGCGTATCTTGTTGCTGATCCACCTTGCTATCCGAGCACAACTGGGAAGATTATAAAACCCAGGACCTGAAACTCAATCCATCTCAAGGGATGAGTAGGCTTCAGCAGCCAAACTCTACAGCCTGCATTTGTGGCAGTAAGTGGTCCTTCAGATGGATGGATCCAGGCAGTGTCCCCTCAAAAAGGTACAACCCAAGGAAGCAGAGCATCCTGGTGGAAGGGCAGGGAGTTCAATGTAAAGAGAATAAAGAAGAGAATTTTTTTTGCCTTACTGGGGAGGAATGATCTTGAAGAGGATCAGAGGACAGCCTGGGTTTATTCAAGTTTCTATCAGGCACAAGCTATGTGATCTTGGGCAAGCTACTTAGTTCCTGGTTCTGTTTCTTCATCTGCAAATTGGAAATAATGATGGTACCTAAATCATAAGATTGTGAGGAAGATTAAAAGGATTCATGGAAAACACTTAGAAGAGTGTCTGAAACAAGTTAAATGCTCTGTAAAGTCTTGCTGTTGTTTTAATCGTACATGGGACATAATGAAAATGGCTAGAAGGGGAAAGCTATCAGAACTGGAGAGGTTAACAAGTAGGAAAGGGAAGCAGACAGGACGGCAGCCTGGGAGGGGTTGGGGGCCATGGGATGTACCTGGGATGATGAACCACAGGCATGTGGTTGGTGACCTTAAAACAGTCTCTATTCTTAACACGTGACCTAACTCATTTACAGCTCACCACAGTGTCTATGGTGTAGGCTACTTGATAGCCCCACTTTACAGATGTAGAAACTGTGGCTCAGAGACGGAAAATAACTTGTTCAAGGTCATATAGCTAATAAGCTATGAAACTGGGATTGAATGGGACATCAAATGTCAAATGACTTATTGTCCTCAGGTTTCTATTAAATCCTTGGTTCAGAATTAGTTTAGTGACTATAACAGGTGTTGGGGAGGATTTTGGTCATCTGTAAACTAAACTAGGTTCTTTTTTTTATGTTTATTTATTATTGAGACAGAGAGAAACAGAGCATGAGTAGGGGAGGGGCAGAGGGAGAGGGAGACAGAATCTGAAGCAGGCTTCAGGCTCTGAGCTGTCAGCACAGAGCCCGACATGGGGCTTGAACCCACAAACTGTGAGATCATGACCTGAGCCGAAGTGGGACACTTAACCCACTGAGCCACGCAGGTGCCCTAAACTAGGTTCTTAACCACTAAGAATCCAGCTACCCAATGAAACAATGTTTTGTGTATTAGGATATGTGTGGTCTAATATCATATAATGTATCTAGGTTATGAGCACTTTCATACACTTTACCCATTCCCAACCATTATTCAGACAATCCTTTATTCAACCAATGCCTGTAGTTAAGTTCTTTCCTCCATTCTAAGTATTATTCAGGCCATAGGGACTCAAATGAATAAAATGCAGAGGCAGAGAAGCAGTTATATAAACAACCTCAGAACATTCTTACAAATGGTATGGCAGAGGCATTTGAAGATTTGTGTATTGGGGTGGGCAGCATTGCAGGGGGCAGTCAAGAGCCCCACTGCGTCACTTAAGACATGTAACTGTTGAAATCTAGGATTAGATTCACTCATGGACACTCTCATTCCTGTCTCCTGTCTCTGCTCTGTGCCCATATCCCTAGTCTCACATTGACTTCAGCCCCATCCCAGTCCCTGGAAAATTCCTATTTACGTTTCTCTGATCATATAATGTTCAAATTAACCAATTAGTATTGAAAGTGAGACTTACTCCCTTCCCAAAAGTCAGATGTTGAACAATAGACAAGTAAGAAAAACTCATCTCTGAAGGGAGAAGAAGGGAGAATTCTATGGCAGTCTGTTTATCTCCTAAGCTAATGGGGATTGAGGGAGATTGTTTTGGCCTGGTAGTTAATACAGAATATAGAGCTGTGAATGGCATGCTAATCATGACAAAAGTCTCATGACTACAAAACTCCTTTTTACTTTGCTACTCTTTTTTTTTTTTAATGTTTACTTATTTATTTTGAGAGAGAGCCAGCACACACAGGCTGGAGAGGGGCAGAGAGGGAGACAGAGACTCACAAGCAGGCCCTGCACTGTCAGCACAGAGCCTGATGTGGGCAGGAAGTCATGAACTGTGACATCATGACCTGAGCTAAAATCAAGAGTCAGGCGCTTAACCAACTGAGCCACCCAGGTAACCCCACAAAAATCCTTTTTTAATGACATAACAGGGGTCATTCCAGCCTTCTGTCTTTGCTTATGGACTTTAACTTTTTATTTGGTGTATTTACACACATTTGAGGGCTTTTCTTTAGAAGTTTGTATTACCTTTATAATTAAAACAATAAAATGAAAAATAAAGCAAAGGATATTATATTAATAAGTTCAACACTTTTTGGTCACCTGCATTGAACAAAGCAGTAAGATAGATACAAATGGGAGTGAGTCATATACTCTTCCTTTAAGGAATTCAATAATGATGAAGCAAAAACTCAATATTGTCCAAGAGAAGAATTAAATAATCTGACTAGATATGAATATCTGATGGTTATTTGTAGTCCTAGTACTAATATTCTCAAAGTGCTTTTAAGCTATTCTAACAAAGGGATCTCAGGAGTTGCCAATATTCTCCAACTGTTTTTCAGTGTTTCATTTTTCTGCCATTGATCTTGAAACTCAGCTGCTCTTGAACAAAGAAGACAGCGAAGAACTACTGAAAGCTGTTAGTTCAAATTCTTTGAAATGTGGCAAGATAGAACTCACTTTCTGACATCTTAACGTTTTCTATAACCTGATCACCAGCAATAAGCCATCTCACCCACTGGTGGTCAATTTAACACTTGGTGAAACTCTATATCCTGGTAATAAACAAACAAACAAACAAACGAACAAACGAAAAGATGAGAGGAAGCTGATATGCACATCCATGATGGAGATGATTCCCGTAGCTAGCTCATACAGCCTGTAACCAAAATCAGAGTGAGCATTTATTAAGTTTAGGGGGTGGTAGGGGAAGGTCCTTTATGCAAGGACCTTATTTATGGGTCATACAGACATCATTAGGAAGACTGCTTTGCTCTCAAACATCTTCTGAACAGCTGTTAGCAGTTTTCCCCCTTTATATCTTTTCTCTTCCTCTGTTAAATTCAGGACTTTGAGAGCTGCAGGCAGAAAGTTATAATCAATTCAGTTTGGGTCAATAAACATGTATTGAGTGCCTCCTGTAGACCAATGCTATGCTGAACTTAAGATACAAAGCTGAGTAAAATGTGTTCTTTTATTAAGGACCATATAGCCTAAGCAAAGATTTTCTAAAGCCAGACCACAGGATTGCAAAAGATGGCAACTCAGGTCCCTGTTAAATAAAAATAAAGGTCTCTAGGCTCCACCCTCGAGATTCTGATTAAGTAAAGTTCTCCAGGGGATTTTGTCGTGTAGTCTAAGTTAGGTTTCACTAGCCTAGGAAAAAGACAAACATCCATAAATTAAGTTATAATTCAGTGTTGTAAATTCTACAGTGGAAGCAAGCAATTAATACTGGCTGGGAGGATGAGTGCGGAATCCACAGGGTAGACATGGTATTCAGGCTGGGCAGCGATGGATGAGTGGAGGTCTCTGGCAGACAAGGGTGTGGGAGAGACAGTATTCCAAACAGAGGGAAATGCTTGAGTACGAATTGTTCGTGGGCAATTCATTGCTTGCTGTGATTTCAACACAGACAAGTGGGATTTGGAGGAGATGTAGACAAAGGGGATGAAACTAAGAATTGACTGAGAAGCCACAGGCAGGAAGGAAAATGCATTAAGCAATTAATTTAAATGTAGAAGTATTCATGTATTGGGACACCTGTGTCGCTCAGTGGGTTAAGCATCTGACTTCAGCTCAGGTCAGTCTCAAGGTTCACAAGTTTGAGCCCCGGGTCAGGCTCTGTGCGGACAGCTCAGAGCCTGGAGCCTGCTTTGGATTCTGCGTCTTCCTCTGTCTCTGACCCTCCCCAGTTGTTTGCGTGCACATGCGCTCTCTCTCTCTCTGTCTCAAATATAAACATTAAAAAATTTAAAAAGAAGAAATATTCATGTATTTAGTCATTTACTTATTCACTCAACAAATATTTATCAACCCACTGAGCTCAAACTGAGCATTTTGTCAGATAAAGACCACAGGTCAGTATAGGGGAGAAGGGGGTCTTGAGGCATGAGAAAAGAAAGTAGGGGGCTCAAAGGTGACCCACTTCAGCATCTAAATTCAAATTATTGAAAATACTGAGATTAGAAACCCAAGACTGGAGATTCCTGAGATGTGGCTAATTTGCACTTGAATATAGGAATTGGAATTAAATACATGTGAAAACCATTTGTAACTATATATATTGCTACACAAATGTTTGGATTGCTACATATTCATACAAAAGTAGAATGATGTGTGAAGTGTGAGGGAAGACTGGTCCCAAGACAGGTTACTTCTTAAAGGGTAAGTCCATTCTTTGTTAGGCAGTTTAGAACCATGAATTTATAGAAGCAGGAGTTGCCAATACATGTTGTCAGAAAAGGAAGAAGCTTCAAGTATGACTTTTGGTTCCTTAATTATTTGTCACAAAAGTCTTCCATTGGGGTCCCAAGTAATAGACCCTGCTTCTGCTCAGAAAATCTCATTTGCCCACAAGTACGAGAGTTCAGCCAGGGGATTTATGCTGCTAACTGTTTACCATTCTTTTTTTCTTTCTTTTATTATGTTCAGCTTTCTGATTTGAGCTGTTAGGGAGTACTCTGTTTTGTTTCTTTTGTATTGTTATTTTGCTTTTGTTTTGTGTTAGTTTGGTTCATTTAACTTTTTTTCTTTGTGGGGAGACAGTGTATAGACTTGATTAATATAACTGATGATGCATGATGAGCTGAGTCTCTATAAGCCCCTCCTCTTCTCCAGGAGACTTGAGATGGAAATGTGTCAAGGAGGAGAGATTCTCAGTGTTGAAGGAATAGAGCTAGGCCAGGGTCTATCATTTTGGGCTACCAAAACAAAACAATGGAGACTGGGTGGCTTAAACAATAGGCTTTGGAAGCCCAAGGTCAAGGTGCCATCTTGGTTGGTTTCTGGTGAGAGCTCTCTTCCTGTCTTCTCCTTTGTGTCTTTTCTTATAAGGACACAAATCCCATCATGGGAACCCCACCCTCATGACCTCATCTAAACCTAATAATCTCCCAAAGGCCCAATCTCCAAATACCATCACATTGGGGTTAATGCTTCAGTGTAAGAATTGGGGGCGGGGGGGGGGGCACGATGTGTGTAATTCAGTCCATAACAGCCAGTGAAACCCCACCCCCCCTCCACCCAAAGGTCAACTGTTCTGATGCTTTTGCTGGGGCTGATGACCCAGGGAACTTATTAAGTAGAGGCCCATGGACTGTGAAGTCTACCACAGGGATGCTATAGCCAAATTCATCATGCTAGAAAATAAGCTTGTAACATGGTTGGCAGGGTAATAACAGACCCTTCGTCAGAGGTGGAGGAGTGGGTATCACTGGAAAACCTCACTGTCAACCTTGGATACCCCTCTGACGCTTGCTTTAGCACTTTTTAGATGTTGCCATACTTCGCAACTTTTTCCAGAGGTCAGGTCAGATCCATGACAGATAGGGAATAGGAACTTGAAAGACCATGCCAGTGAGTTTCCTGTTAAACTCAGGGAGGCCCTTCCCACAGCCTCGACAGTACCCGTGGGTGTAAGCATGGTGTTGTGGGCAGCACCCCAGCCATCATGCCAGTTTTCCAAAGCTTTCTACATGGAAGCAATAGTGTAAACATGGTTATCAACCTTCCACAATGCCAATGTTATCATGATCATCTGGGCCAGAGAGGCCAAGAGTTGGTGCAGGTGGCATTGCTGACGATCTTGAGGGAGTGGTCATACCTCTCATGGTTTACTGCCGGCCCTACCATAGCAGCATCCGCAGAGGGGCAGAGATGATAGCCCCTTGGAGTCTGCCACACGAGTAGAATGGTGAAGACACTAGTGGACTCCAAAACGTATTTGGCACCAGCATCATCCCCCTGTGACGTTGTAAGACAGAGACATACTTCCCATTGATCACAAGCTTCCCAGTCTCAGTTTAGACGGTGCCATTGAATTTGCATGCATCATGTGGTTAAGGTAAAAAATGGTAACCATGTTGCTTTGCCAATGTTGAAGGCAGCTCTCTCTTTCTGGTGATCAGGTGTGCAAATCAGTTTCTTCTGACCTTCATCACCATGTCTTAGGGATGCAGCTGGCATTTCGTAAAACGGCACAGCTGATTATTGAGTGAGAATGAGTTTTTTCTTAAGGAGGCAGGATGGCAACATGATTCCATGTACCTAATCTCTCCTTCCTCACGTTCTTGAAGAAATAACGAGAGAGGAAATCCTCTGTATTAGCAGTGAAACCCAAGGGTGTGTGCCGACACATGCTAGACACTTGAAGGAATTTCTCAGACTTATTGTGCAGTTGGAATCCTTGAGGACTGACCTGAGACCCTTGGTACAAATGTAGTAGAGAGTTCACTGGGCAAAGAAGTTCCAAGAGCCAGAGCAAGCATCTCCTTGTGGCTCCCAGGAAGAGTGTTTCACTTGTCCACTGAGGCCACTGAAAGATTTTAACCAAAAAAAAGAGAAGTTGAATTTCTATTCTTAAGAGATTAAGAGTCTGGTTAAGAAACTGAACTAGTATGGTGGCAATAGAAATGGGATAAAGAGACAGATTTTCCAAATACATTAAAGGTACAATGACAGGATTTGGTATTGGACTGGATGTTAAAAGTACCTGTCCCTGGGTGGTGGAGCTGAAGGATACTTTTTAGTCACCTCTTCTTTTCTTTCAGACATTTTATAACTTTGTACAGTGAACATTCATTACATCAGTAACTTTTTAAAAACTTAAAAACTGAAAAAAATCTGAGTATAACAAAAAGGGATTACTAGATTGTGTACTGGGTAGATCCTAGAGAATCAACTCCAAAATAAGAAAAGTCCTCAAACGACAAGCAAAACAGATGAAACAGAAGCAAGACTCCTGGCATGTACAAGCGTAGGACTTTCAGTGTCTCTCTTTGGCTGGGGTAGAGGTTGTCAGATTTTTTTTTCAGCGTTGGGATTCTTTCTCTAGTAAAGTCTACACAGAGGGCTTGCATATCACAGAGATCACAGGAGCATGGCTATGGATGAAGGAATAAGAGGTTGAATTTACACCTGAGGTCACAATCCCCTCTCTCTCCCCTTCCTCAGGAACAAAGGCCGAGGCACCTGAGAGAGAGAGAACAACTATGGTTTGGCTTTTTCTTTTCATCTCCTTGGCTTTAGGGATTTAAGCAGAGGCAGCCTGTTTGATGCACACGATATGTGAGTGACAGACAAAGCTGAGCAGAAGCCTGCTTTCAACCCAGAGCCAATCACAGCCATTATTGTGCAGTGGCTAGAATAAATGTATTTGAAGGCAGTGTAGCACTGATTGGAAAGATGCCTTAAATGGGAAAACAAGAAAAAGAAGGCTTTTATCTTTCAAAGAAAAAAAAGACAAATGGGATATGAGAACATGACTTGCAAGAAAAATGCCTGCCCCAGGTTGGACTTAAACTATGTTTCTTTAATCTTCTGCCTAAATCCTCACCATTGCTGAGGACATCCAGGCAAGTCACAGTGCTGGGAGAGGAGGGCCAGTGCAGAGGGGGTGAATGGGCTAGACCCCATGGGGAATCACCACCCATCTGTCGCCATTCAGACAATAAAGGGACATAATTGTTACCACCAAACGGAGTTCGCAGTGCACCGAGAGCTTATGAATGAAGGTTGGAGAACCAGACTCTTGGAGAGGGTTGGAGAACCCTTGGAGAGGGGCAGGGGGAGAGAGAGAGAGAGAGAGAGAGAGTCTTAGGCAGGCTCCATACTCAGCATGGAGCCTGACGTGGGGCTCAAACCCCACCCCCAGACCCTGGGATCATGACCTGAGTCAAAATCAAGAGTTGTATGCTCAACCAACTGAGCCACCCAGGTGCCCCATCTATATGGTACTTTTTAAAATAAAATTCTTAGCCACTAAAGAGAATAGTTTTCTCATTTTCCAGGAGAGATGGCTGATCTACAAAAGGTAGGAAGTAGAAAAACTTAAAACTGCTCAGAGGCAAAAAGGTATAAGAGAGAAACCAGAGTCCCTTTGGATCCAGTTCTGGCAATTGTGTTCTTATTCTTGGCTTCCCTGAGCACACTTCTATAGTCCTCATAAATTCCCCTTTTGTACTTAAGCTAATTGAGCTCAGATATTTCATCCGCAATCCAGAATCCTAACTAATTTAGTAAGAATCACTGGTTCGATGCTGCGTCCGTCGTTCTGGAGCTGGTAACTTCCCTGTCTACCAGCCTAACGGTAAATGGAAGCCTACCTTACAGATGACGTCACCCCAGCAATTACAGGTTTTACTACACTGATAATAAAACGCACATTCCAAATCGCTGACTCATTAAGCCCTAACCCTCGACCCAAATCCTCTCTCCCTAAGGTTGCCACATAATGCTGTGAGTGCTCATTAAATCTCAGAGATTTTTAAGTGACATTTACTGTTAAACACAGTTCAGCTGACCTTAGTGGGTACTTTCCACAAAGCGTGCCAGGAAAAACCCCATGTTACCAGCCTGCTGGTGGAGTTTCCTTCCAGGGTGAGGGTAGGGCGAGGGAAGCCCCGTGTACATAGAGACCCGCTGTTCTTCTTTTCCAGTCCCCAGAAGGGACAGATACCTGCGGCATCCAACCAGCTTATTTCATTCCTCATGGAGATCTGTTCTATCCTGCCTGTAATTCCCCTCGAGCCAGATGTGGTGAACACATCCCTTATTCAGAACTGCAGTTTCCCCCAGTGGTACAAAGCATAACAGGGAACTCCGCCAGGAACATTCATTTGCATGTTTATTAAATAATTTATACACTAACTATTAATACATTTTTGTTTTCTTCAGTGCAGCCAGCACTTTGCTAGGAAACTGAGATGAGCGAAACAGTGGCCAAGGAGTTCATGGCCATATGGGGAAATACACTTTCAGATAATATCTGCACCCTGGAGACAGACCAGTACTCCAGAGTGACACCCAGGAAGGAGGGAGGAGCAGAGGTGGCATAGGGCAGCTGCCGGGAGAAAGTGACACATGGGTTTTAAAGGATGAGTAGGTGCTTGCCATGCCTCCAAGTGGAGAAGGGCCTTCTAGGTGGAGGGAACACACGCAGGTCAAGGGGCCGGAAACCATACAGTACAGTTACCTCAAGGAGCGTGAGAAATAGGAGCCCCAACTGGAGCTGGTACTTTGTCCTGCAGGGAGTGTGTGGCTGTGCGGGGTTTCACAGAGCCAGATGACACACATATTTTTGCACTTGTAGAAAATATCGCTTTGGCAGCAGTGTGGGTGGCTGATGAAAGATGGACTGGATCAAATGGGAAAAAGGTAAACTAGGAGCCTGAGGCTGTAATCTAGGTGAAAGAATCAAGTGGGGAGAAAATTGAGAGGATATAGTTGGTAGGAAGTTTTTTGTTTGTGTGTGTGTGTGTGTGTGTTTGTTTGTTTGTTTAGAGCATTAGTGGGAGAGAGGCAGAGAGATTAGGGGGAGAGAGAGTCCTAAGCAGGCTCCATGCCTTCAGTGCAGAGCCTGACGTGGAGCTCAGTCTCAGGAGCTGAAAGATCATGAGCTGACCTGAAACCAAAGGTCAGACTCTTAACCGACTGAGCCACCCAGTCACCTCTGGGAGGATACATTTGGAAGACAGAATTGATAAAAGGAGGTGACCAGTAGGGTGTGAGGTTTAAAGAGAGACTAGGATGCCACTCACATTTATAATTTAGGATCACAGGCAGACAGGAGATGACAGTGTCAAAGAACAAGAGGGAAGACAGGAGGAGGAGCAAGGCTGAGAAATACTGAATTCAGAAGGGAAGCTATTTTTCTCCTCCATCGAGATAAAATAAATAAATCAGCAGGGAGGTCTGTCTTTGGAATAGGAATTTTATCTTGTCCACATAGCAATGCTCTGCACATCTTTTTTTTATGTCTTTTATTCATGTAGAACAAAGAAAAAGGAGCTCAGAGAGGCAGAATAAGGAACCCAGGGAAATTTTAGCCTGGGAAATAAAGCTTTCTCATCTGAAGCACTTCTGACAAACCAGAAGCAAGGGAGACAAAGCCACTTTGATGAAATGCAGTCCACCAGGTTCAACACAAACTGCTAAAAGAAGCCGATGATGCGAAGCTCAAAGAGTGATTTTAAAATTCAGCAATCAAATCACTATCTGTGCATAAGATTTGGTTTAGGAAAAGTTCAAAACATTTCAGAAACAGTAAGAAAGGCAAATTCCTATTGACTGTGAAATTTGTTCATGGGTGACCAAGAGTTAGTGTAATGTTAAGATGACTGTTTTAATATGGAATTCTATTTTTTATCTGGAAAATAAAAAGATATTAACGTGTATGCCTTATTGCTCCTGTAATAAACAGATACTCTGATAGATGGAGAGGTAACCATTTTATTTTAAAGGCTGATTTTGCAATCAGAATTTAGGACTTAAAAACAAGTATCACTGTATTTATATTCATAAGATTTATATTATAGTAGAAGCTCTTTCAAACCATCTCAACACATCAGTAGATAGATCAACATTCCGCATTCTCTTGGTGAATCACTCTGGCCCATGCTCAGGCTGGCCTGTCACTTTGTAAAATGCCCCCACCCACTGAGTGAATTTACCATGTGTATTTGATCCTCACCTAACTCCAGTCATCACTTATATCAACGGTGATGAAATACTGCATAATCTGATAAAATGTGATTTCAAGAAGAAAAAGTTAAGTGCTTTAGAAAGATTTAATAAAGAAAAATGGCTTTTAAAAATGAATTAGGTTGACGGAGACAACCATAAATAACCAAAAAGAAAAGGAAACATCTAGAGATAATACAAATGGAGTGTTTTGCAAGTGCCTCTTGGTTCTCATTCCACCTTATAGAAACTGAAACTAGAAATCTCAGGTAGTGCATTCTAAGTGTGATCTAAGCAAAAAGACCACAAAGAATTCTAATCACTGGACCTAAGTTTTTAAAAAGCCATAATTCTATGTCAAAGATTGCCATCTGAATATATTTACATTTTAAGCTAACCTAAAATGTTTGATTATTTTACACACGAATGTGACCTTTGTGACCTTTACCTTAACAAACACTTTAAAAAGTTTTTTTATGTTTCTTTATTTTTTGGAGACAGAGAGAGCCAGAGCATGAGCGGGGGAGGGGCAAGAGAGAGAGGGAGACACAAAATCTGAAGCAGGCTTCAGGCTCTGTGCTGACAGCTCCAACTCATGAACCATGCGGGGTTGATGCGGGGCTCCAACTCATGAACCATGAGATCATGACCTGAGCTGAAGTCGGCCACTTAACTGACTGAGCCACCCAGAGACCCGCCCCTTTGTTACCTGTCCACCTGCTGGTTCCCATGACAACAGATAAAGAGCACATTCGTAGTAAAAGATGTTGAATGAGTGACTGAAGAAAAGTGTCTCCACAAGTGCCTCTGGTCTAACAATGGAATCTCCTTTCTTGGTGGATAATTTCCTTCACCTTCTTTGGAACTTTTACTTTCTTTATTGCTCTTCATACTTACAACTCTAGTACTTCATAGTCTAGCACTGAATCCTTATGCCCAAGGGCCTGCAAAGGCAACATATCCAGACATTTCTCTTCATCATCTACTCTTTTCCTCATATAAAAATAATAGGTTTCAGCACCCTCTTTTGGCATATAATTAAGTCAGCCATGAGCTGGAAACAACAAGTTTATTTTATAGCCCTATAATAAAGCTCTCTGCCATCACATAGGATTTCACCTAATCCAGGGGATTGTATTTTCTGTAAGAGGAAAGGAAGCATTCTTGCATTTGTTTATTTATTTGGTGTGAACTAAGCACCTTCTATGCATAGAGTCACTGGTACACAGTCAGATAAAAAATGGGTCTGTCCTAAACAGTAGACTTACTTCTACGGGTTAGACAGAGCATACTGTGGAGAAGTCGAATAGCATTTTTCCAGACTAGGATCTCAACCCTCATCATTCTGTAGATTTGCTGTAGAGAGAACTAACCAGATAGTGATGACTCCAGGAACATAACAGCAGGGATGAGTTCGTTCTTATTGACCAAATCTTGGTCCAGGCCCTCATTACTTGTCTGTTCCATGATCTTACTAATTTGTTTCACAAGTTAGCCTAAACTAAGGATTTGTTTTTAATTAATGCCAAAATTCTTAAGTACAGATTAATGGAGGGGGATCACTTGCACATGGCAACCATAGTCTGGGAAAATTGTGGTTGTACTCTTTGAATGGGTCGATTTTTCTCTGTCCGCACTCAGCCATTTCAGTCACTTTCAGGTCTGCCTATACCCTGAAGGCTTTTAAAATTGTGGCGCTTTGTCTCAGGATCAAGTCTAAAGTCAGTATCACAGGCTCATTCAAGCTGATGCCAGCTCACCGCTCTAGCGTTATTACATCTGCATCCCCGTGTCCTAGTTTCTCTGAGTCTATAGAAAACAGTCACAATAGATCCCACTTACTCCTTCCTCTCAATGCACAAACGTGCTGCTCCACCTGCCCAGACAGCACCTGTTTATGAAGAATGAACAAAGAATTTATGGGGGAGGGAGAAATCATGAGAAGCAGTTGTAGAAAGGCTACAGAATTTCTCCCCAGACAAGACCTTGCACTAGGAAACCACAGAACTTAGCAGCTAGCTGTATGGGACCCGTGCATAGCCTGAATCTGCAATAGAATTATCTTTAGAATAAACTTCTCCACTTCCAGGACCAAGTTAAAGGCACTTTGGTTTTGTCTGCTGGCTCTGCATCAGATTTTCACATCATGGCAATGAAAAGGCTGACAACAGCCTGGTGTTATTTCAGTCATTACCATGACAGGTCACAGCAGCACTCATTCAGCTGCTTTGGGCAAAGGGTAAAGGAAGGAAGAGGCAGAGACTTGGGGACTGTTCATCCTAGATTACACCAGGTCAGGATCAACTGCATTATAAAACTTTTGTTTTTAATCAAAGACAAAAATGAATTTCTTTGTCAGTATATAATGTGAAGATCAGTACTCCTCACTGTAAGTCTGGGGAGCAGCTGTGTGTCTGTCCAGGAGAAGGAGGTCTCTCACCAACTTACAAAGATAATAGTCACTACATAGTAATCCTCAGATTTACATGTGGGGGGAGATGAGAATAATAACTATAAAAAGATTTGATATAAAATCATGCCAACTAGGGTTATTGGTGTTTTGAAGTCTACCTAAATATGGCACACACACAAAAGGGAAACATAGCAACACAGCAAATAATCTCCAAATTTCTCTTCAGTCCAGGCTGCCTGGATTGCAGAAAAATATTATTAATACCTTGCCCAGGCTGAGGGTAGAATGGTTAGCAAAGGACTCAGGGAATCCACCCTACAAGGTTCAAGCTAGTTAGATGTAGAGGATTTCTACATTCAGTGATGGTTGTGGCCAATCGCACTATCTAACTCTAGAATGTATCTTGAGTAGCGATGTCTTTGCTAGCACTTGAACCCACACAACCTATATGTTAGTTCAAATCCAGTATGGAGAAGAGGCCCGCCAAAGGCAGGTTCTCTTCTACCCTAACCATGTGACCACTTTAACACTGTGTCCTGATGAATTAAGCTGACTTCACCAAGTCCCGAAACAGCTTAGTGGCTTTCCTGGTCTTTTCTTCCAAAGGGCTTAACCCTAAATTCAGCCTTCTAGGTCTTGATTCTCTGATGGTGAATACAGGTGGGCCAAGCAGAAGGTAAGCCCATGGAAAAAAGCACACCCAGCAGGGAGGTCACTGCTTCTCCAAAGATGGGCAGGGCTTGTCTACATCATGAGGAACTATAGATAGACACAGTGCTTGAAGCCTAATGGATTTTAAAGTGCTAATTTTTTTTAAGTGCTTGAGAATCAACTTAAAGTGCCATAGGCTATGGAAATATGAAAAGAGGGACGCTGGGTGGCTCAGTCAGTTAAGCTACCAGGTCATGATCTCCCGGTTCAGCAGTTTGAGCCCTGCATCAGACTCCTTCCTGACAGTGCTATGCAGAGCCTGTTTGGGATTCTCTCCTTCTTTCTCTTCCTCTCTCTCTGCTCACTCTATCTCTTTCAAAAATAAACTTAAAAAAAGAAGAAAACTATAAAATAAAATCGTAATCTCAGCAAACACCTGCCTAGTACCTGTTAGGCTCCAGGCTGTGGTCGGAGTGCTCCTCTCACACTAACGCATGTGCTGGGCAGCATCCCTCTGGGACTGCTTCTATCTCTGTGCTACAGCTGAAGACACTGGGGCCCACAGTAATTACTCTGCTAGGAGATGGTAGGGTCAGGATTTGAACCCAAGCATTTGGTTCCTGGGTCCTCAGTTCTGGATCTCTAAGTCAGGACACCTCTCTAAGTAGTACATCTTTAATTTTAGTATCTACAAAATGTAACATCCTGTCAACTAGAAAGCTGCATTCCATCTTAATTTTTATAATTGTACATAAATTACATTTATTGAGAGATGTACAGTTGACTCTTGAACAACATAGGTTTGAATTGCACACATCCACTTATATGTAGATTTTTTACAATACAGTACTATAAATGTATTTTCTCTTCTCTATGATTTTCTTAATAGTGTTGCCTTTCCTCTAGCTTACCTTATTGCAAGAATACAGGATATAATGTATATAACATACAAAATATGTGTTAATCGACTATATTGTCAGTAAGGCTTGTGGTCAACAGTAAGTTATTAGTAGTTACATTTTGAGGGAGTCATGGTTGTATATGGATTTTCTACTGTGTTGAGGAGTCAGCATCCTTAACCCCTGCACTGATCAAGGATCTACTGAAGTACATTTTAGTAAAGTTTGATGTAGGAGGGGATAGAGCCTTCAAGGTTTTAAAGTGTCTCTGACCCCAGGCCCTCAGAGCCCCAGTGGCCTCAGTGGAACACCAAAGAGGAAAGCGGTCGAGAGTCACAGGAGAGAACTCACTGCTCCCACTCAGGGACCCTGACCAAGCACCGTCCTTTGCTCTGTGGCCCAATGATATCCTAGGCAATCACTCTAGATTAAAGGTTTGCAAACTATTTCTGCAATGGGCCAGAATAGTAAATATTCCAGGCTCTAACAAGATTGGCAGAGACAATTTTGAAGAAGAAAAAACAGTATATTTATCTACCAGATCTCAAAACTGATTATAAAGCTATGTTAATGAAGATTGTGGTAATGGCATATGGGGTAGACACATAGATCAATGGGATAAAATAAGAGTAAAAGATATTCCTGATAAGTGACCCAGATGGACTTAGAGAGCAGGGGGAGAAAGAACGGGCCGGTTAATAAATGATACCAGACAATCGGTTATTCCTGAGGGAAAAAAATGAAGTTAGATCTCTAACTCATCTCAGCAATAAAAAATCAATTCTAACATGAGGAAAGCATGAAGAATAAAAGTTTTAAACTTTTAAAGAAAATATAAGAGGATATCTTTTTTGCTCTCAAGGTAGAGAACAAATCTTACACAAGACATGAAGAAAGCACAAATCATAAGGGGAAAGACTGATAAAAAACTGACTCCAGTAGAATAAACCTTGATGTTCAACAAGAGACACCAACAACAAAATTAAAATTCTAGCCACAGACTAGGAGATCTACAAAGCACATAACCAACAAAGGATTATATCCAGAATTTATAAAGAGCTACCATAAATCAGCAAGAGTAAAACAAAGAGCAAAGAATATGAATGGGTATTTCATAGAAGAGGAACCCTAAATAGCTAATAAATATGTGAAAAGATGTTCAACATCATTAATAATCAGAGAAATGCAATCTGAAATAACAAAGTGCTATTTCATGTACCAGAACGATAAAATTAATACAGCTGATAATACCATGTGTTGGCAAGGATGGGGCAAAAAGGGAGCTACCCTGTGCCGATTATGAGACTATAAACTGGCACAATTACTATTTTTTTAAATAGGTTATTGTCAAATTGGTTTCCATACAACACCCAGTACTCTTCCCCACAAGTGCCCTCCTCCATCACTACCACCTCTTTCCCCCCCTCCCCCTTCCCCTTCAACCCTCAGTTCATTTTCAGCATTCAGTAGTCTCTCAAGTTTTGTGTCTCTCTCTCTCTCTCCAACTCTCTTTCCCTCTTCCCCTCCCCCTGGTCCTCCATTAGGTTTCTCCTGTTAGACCTATGAGTGCAAACATATGGTATCTGTCCTTCTCTGCCTGACTTATTTCGCTTAGCATGACACCCTCGAGGTCCATCCACTTTCCTACAAATGGCCAGATTTCATTCTTTCTCATTGCCATGTAGTACTCCATTGTGTATATATACTACATCTTCTTGATCCACTCATCAGGTGATGGACATTTAGACTCTTTCCATGTTTTGGCTATTGTTGACAGTGGCACAATTATTTTAGAGAAAAATTTAGCAGTATCTGCTAAAGTTGAAGAGGCACAAACCCGTGACCCTAAATTCAACTTCTGGGAATATATCTTAGAAAAACTCTCATGCATGTTCCAAAAGAAGATATGTAGAAGAATTTTTATAGCAGCATTATTCATAACAGCAAGAAGTTGTATATACATAAATGTACATGAATAGGATAATGGATACCTGAATTATGGTCTGTTAGAAAGGACTTGAACACAATGTTTCAAGTGAATCATAGAGTGAGAGATCTCTAAAAACAGTGTTGGTGAGAACAGGCAGACTGGAATGACACATACAGTTTTAAAACAGGGAGAACAATGCCAGACATTACTTGTGGATTCACGCCTATGTGGTAAAATGTAAAATATGGAAATGAATAATAAATTCAGAAATACTAATACAGGATGGTGTTTCTCTGGTGAAGGAAGGATGGATGGCAAGGGGAAGGGAATGAGGACTCCCACCTGTATCTGTTGGACTTCTGATAAGGTTGGGTGCTATTTACTATGAAATTCTATGTATGTTTCTGTATAAGGGAAATATGTTGTAATAAAGAGGATTTAAAAGAAGACTAGGGTTGGATGTAAGGCCACAAACCTTTAATCAAACAGTGGAATATCAAAAGCTTTCATAGTTGGTGGAAGAAAAAGAAGTTTCAGAGAGATTTTATTACTTATCAATAGATTCAGGGAATAAGGGTTTGTGGTGGTAGAAGCTTAGTGAGAATTAACAGAATGGATATGCCTCAGGCAGTCCCAGTTTATGCCTATTATTGGAGTGATTATTAATAGTGCCCCCTTTTACTTTCAAAGGATCAGCGAAATGGTTGCCTAATAATGAAGCACCTTTAGTTGCTCTGCCAGCAGATGTTGGGTACCAGATGTGGCGCTTGCCCGTTAAGGCCAGAGGGACTCATTAGATGAATGAAGAGCTGGATGTCAGAGAATTTCAAAAGAAGGATAATAGTAGCCAGCCTTCAGTGGATCTTTTATCTGAAAACTGAAGACCCCAAGGTTCTCGTCTCCTCTTTAGAATCATGTCAGATTAGAGGTGCCTGTGTGGCTCAGTTGGTTAAGCATCTGACTTCAGATCATGATCTCACAGTTTATGAGTTCAAGCCCCACATTGGGCTCTCTGCTGTTAGCATGGAGCCTGCTTCGGATCCTCTGTTCCCTTCTCTCTCTCTCTCTCTCTACCCCTGCCTTGCCCCCCTCATGCTCTCTGTCTCTCTCTCAAAAATAAAAAATAAACATTTAGAATCTTGTTAGATTAGAATATAGGTCTACAGTCTTCTAGTCTTCTCAGAGATATGGCTGATGGAGTAAAAAAGGCCTACAGAGTTCGCTCGCCAGACATGAGCAAAAATTACCAGACTTGTTTTGAAAAATAGAGGTTCCTACACCAGATTATTGATTTGAGATCTATAGAGTTGTAGCCACAGAGTCTGTATTTTTTCCACTCTCTGGGTCACTCTGGTACATAGATCCCCAGAATCTTGTCATGAATACCAGAGCTCTAACAGTTGTGCTACTGTAAATAGCAACTTATTACTGATAGCTAGTCTTATATATTCAATATAAATCCTCAGGTGTCTATCATAAGCCATCCTCATCTCTTGCCTAAACGTAATAATTTCCCAGTCTCATTATATACAGCTTGCAATCAGTCCCTTCTTGTGGATGGGTCTCCACTACTCAGATTTAAAAAGGGCTGGGACCCAGGATCTAGAACTTGCTGGCCAAGTTCTCTCCTCACCTTGATGAGGAGGCATCCAGGAGTGCACTGAGGACAATGCCATGTTAAGGAGCACTTCCTTATTACCTGAGTTCAAACCCTCATGTCAAAAACTTCACCCCTGGTCATTGGGTAGAGGTACCCTACTGTCTGGACAAGGAAGGCCAAAGTGGGCTCCTTTCCCAAAGCTTCATGCTAGTTCCTACTGGATTTCGAAGAGTGCGATCTGAAAATTATAAAGAGAAATTTCATCCAAGCTGCAGCAAAACATATTAAAAAGTACTGAAGAATATTTTTTCTCATTTTCTGCTCTTAATTTATTTTGGTTTGAGTTCATTTATTCTTTTAAATTATTTTTTTAATTTTATTTTTCTTTTTTAAGAGCATCCTCAGATTTTGCCAGCGTTTTTCAGATTTGTTTTTGCATGTATTGAGGGATATATGAATATAAAGAGAATGTAGTTGGTTGCTGGGTGTGCTGCAGTCAGCAATGGAAGGTACACACCACTGAGGCATCAGCTGAGCCTGAGTGGTGGCCTTTTCTGTTTGAATTTTTAATTCATTGGCATTGGATCTTTGAGAAAACAGATGATATGGTGTAAGACACATGGACTCCTAGAAATTGTTCTCATCTAATTGTTTGGGGATGTTAAGAGCAATATCTGGTGTATTTCTATGATGAATTTATATAATTGATTTTGTTGGATATTCTCATTTCCCTGTTTGGCACTTTTTGATTATGTGAGGACTGGGAGAGTGCTAAACCACAATTACCTGTATTTTTTTAATGTTTACTTATTTTTCAGAAAGAGCAAGCAGGGGAGGGGCAGAGAGAGATGGGGACAGAGGATCCAAAGCAGGGTCTTCTCTGACAGCAGAGAGACCAATGTGGGGGGTTGAAATCACAAACCGTGAGGTCATGACCTGAGCCCAAGTTGAACACACACTGATTGAGCCACCCAGATGCCCCAAGTACCTGTATTTCTGAAAGGCCTCTGAGAAACTGAGTCAGGCCAGATATCTATTAGAGGACACATCATGTCCTAAGAGAAACCTTTTTCACTGACTTGATCAAAACTAACTGATTGTGTCTTAGATGTTCAAACTTCATTCAGCATCAGAACCATCTTGTGAAACTTTTGAACAACATTGATGTCCAGCGCCCCACATCAATTAAAAGACATTGTCTGGGGCGCCTGGGTGGCTCAGTCGGTTGGGCGTCTGGCTTCGGCTTAGGTCATGATCTCACGGTTTGTGGGTTTGAGCCCCGCGTTGGGCTCTGTGCTGACAGCTAGCTCAGAGCCTGGAGCCTGCTTCGGATTCTGTGTCTCCCTCTCTCTCTGACCCTCCCCTGCTCTTGCTGTCTCTCTGTGTCTCTCAAAAATAAATAAAAAACATTTTAAAAAATTTTAAAAAAAGATACTGTCTGGAGAGGGGCATTCAACATCAGTGATTTCATGAAATTCCTAGGCATAGTAGGGTGAATATGTGTCCCGGTATACCTGAGATTGAGGAGTTTCAGTACTAAGTCCAAGATTGTCCTGGGCAAACCCTGCTGAAGGTCACCTTGATGAAGCCCAAACTGCCATTGTGACCATAGGTTCTCACTATCTGTCCTACAGGGCAGATACAGACTTTCAGATCTTTGTCACTAATGGGATTGAGAACTCCTTGGGATGGGATAAGAACCTAGAAACTTCTAATGCTGTTAACTGTAACCTAACAAAGAAAATGTGAACATTTGGAAGACGGACTAAACCTGACATGAGGAGATGAAAAAAAGAAAAATGGGTCTACATCACCTGTGACATGTAGAGGGAAAGCAATGGCAAACTATTTGAGATGACATGAAAAGAAAAGTGGTAAGGAGAGATTTTGCAAATACTATTTTTTTCTTATCCTTGTTTTTTCTTATTGCTTTTTATTAAGAGATTAGGGACTCGCCTTATAGATCTGATATTTTGTCTGTTCTTTGCATTGGGAGAGTCAGCTTTGTTTTGTTTCAGGTGTTCTGTTCTGGTGTGTTCCGTGTGAGTCAGCCATGGGAACATGAGTTTGTGCCTGTGGTAGAGCCGGCACCATCCCCACATCTGGGCTCCATGATTTATGCCTAACTGTGGTTCACTTTGGTCTCCCCTGAAGCCAAGTTGGAGTGTTTGGAATTTACTGCACTTCAATGTAAAGGGCACCCAGGCATATAGAAGAGGAAGCCTGAGTCTTTTAATATGAAAACAAACTAAAAGTTAGGCAGAATTAGAGAAAATGCAAATGCACTTGGGGTGAAGGTGAGCTAGATTAGGTATCTGCAGCTGATGGCTCATGCCTGCCTAGGACCGCATCCCTCTGCCATTTAGAATAGAGCCTTTGTGATGCTTTGTTCACCACGCACCATGTTCTCCTCTTGTGACTTGGATATATTTTCCTAATATCGGTATTTCCTAGGCACTGCAGAAGAAATTTCCTAGAATCCTCTGGATCCACCACATGGATTTCCCAGTGTTCAAAATCAGATTCTCTATGCCATAAAATACCAAAATTACACCTCTCAGGGCAAACTACTCTGAATCAGGGCAAAGATAGCATTTTAATTTTTTTTATTTTTTAAGCTTATTTATATATTTTTGGGGTTTTTTTATTTTCTTGGTTTATTTAGGGGTTTTTTTTGAGACAGAGAGAGACAGAATATGAGTGGAGGAGGGGCAGAGAGAGAGAGGGAGACACAGAATCTGAAACAGTCTTCAGGCTCTGAGCTAGCTGCCAGCACAGAACCCGATGCGGGACTTGAATCCACAGACTGTGAGATCATGACCTGAGCCGAAGTCAGACACTTAGCAGACTGAGCCACCCAGGTGCCCCTATTTATATATTTTTGAAAGAGAGAGAGAGGTCATGTGTGCAAGCAGGACAGAGAGGGAGAGGGAGAGAGAGAATACCAGGCAGGCTACATGCTTAGTGAGGAGTCTGACTCCGGGCTTGATCTCACAGACATGTGATCATGACCTGAGCCAAAATCAAGAGTTAGACGCTTGACTGACTGAGCCACTCAGGCACGCCAAAGATTGCATTTTTAGACACAACTCCTGCTTTCCCTTAAAGTGCCTCTTCCATTTATTAAGGGATATGAGTTGTTAACTATACCGGAATTAAAATTAAAAACTTAACAAAAATTAGGGGCACCTGGGTGGTTCAGTCTGTTGAGCATCCAACTTTGGCTCAGGTCATGATCTCTTGGTTCGTGAATTCAAGCCCCACATCAGGCTCACTGCTGTCAGCCTGTCGGTACAGAGCCTGCTTCAGATCCCCAGTCCCTCTCTCTCTGCCTCTCCCCTGCTTGCACTCTTCCCAAAAATAAATATTAAAAAAAACTTAATAAAAACTCTAAAAAACTTTTTAAATAAGAGATATGAGTTGTAAGTGATAAGCAAAGACCAAACTGGGAAGAAATGTGCAATGGGGAGGGAGGTTATAAGCTACACGCACTTCTGTGCAAATTTCCTTTGTCCTGGGCTTGAGATCTCATGTTGCCTGTTCCCGTGATATGTGCAGACATCAGTAAAGATTCCTTGTCTTCTGCGAATATGACCTATGGCTGCCCTCCTTGAAGGTTCTATATCTAGAAGTCCACACTCGTCGTGAGAGAAAGAGTCCTAGAAATACAAAAGGAGAAAATAAGCAATATTTCTTGGGTCTGTATCATATTCTAGACTCTATTTTTATTTTCCTGTGCATTAACTCCTTTGACCCTCATAATAGCCCTACAAAGTAAACATCATCACCCTCATTTTAAAGAAGGACGCTGAAGCAAAGAGAAACAAACAAGCAAACAAAATTTGCCCAGAGTTACGTAGCCAAGAAGCCAAGAAGAGAGGCCCAGGTTCAGAGCCCAGCAGCTCCTACTTCTGATCTGCGCCAGCTCTGGCTCCACTCCAGGACCCTTACCTTACCGTACAGCATAAAGTCAACTGCTGGGAGCGAAGGGAGCCAGGGTGACCAGTCTGATAAATGTTTGAAATGCCGAAATTGGAGAACTGAGGGAGAGACAGAGAGTGAGAGAGGGAGGGGACAACTAGCGTGGACCTCTGAGACTGTGGGGCAGCACTAGGGAATCATGCTTTGTAGAGGCGCCATTCTGTGCATTCAGGTGATTTTTGTTTTTCATCAGGAGCTTATATGTTAGAACAAAAAGACAAACAGTTGGGTTTCTCCAGACTGGAACATAGCCGATGGCATCTACCTCAAAGATGATAGGACCTCTTCTTGCCTGTCCTGCACTTCACGGGACTTGGGGAACAAGCAGCCTGCAAACCAGAGGGGCCACAGGGAGAAGCAACTCATAAATTGAAATCTGATTTCCCTTAAAACAAGATGTGGAGAGAACTCTCGGGAAAGAGGTGGATGATAGAGGATAATCATTTTATTTTTACCTTAGAATAGGGCTTGCACAAGGCAGAGTAGAAAGGTTTGGAAGTGAGAGAAAGGCAAGCAAGTGGTGTGTAGGATCGAGGGGCTGGGAGAGGGTAGCTTACCAGAAGGCTTGCATTATGGACATCAGAGGCATTTGATGCCCCACAGATGCCCTGAGGCCCAGGGACACAGTGTTATCCTGGCTAGTTCAGGCTGAGGTCCCACATGCTGGCATCAGTCCCACACATGCCGAGGTAGCGGCTGACTGGGGCCACGGAGGATGGTTCTGTCTCTCATTTCCAACATGTGTTCTTTCCAGAAGAATTGAGAGTGAGACAGGGAAATTGTGTGACGTAGAGAAAGCCCAGGAGAAGATAGTGCCTTTGGGCTGCCCACCCACGTGCCTCAATTCCAGAGTGTGAACAGCATGAAAATACATTTGCCTTCTACTCACTGTCATATATGTGGGTATAAAGCCCACGATTTGAGCCAGAAGCTAGTAGATACACCCTGGCCTCTCAGTAAAATATGGCACAAGCCTCTTTCCTTTTCCTCCCAGAGCCTTCTCTGATACCTGGTTATTTATGTCCACGGAAGATTAATGCTTCAGGGCAGGACCCCCTGTGTTGGTGTAGGGCAGAAGTCAGCCAGTCTTTCACCTGTGATAAAAGACAGTTTCACCTGCTCTTATTATTTTTTAAACTGTTTCACAACATGGTGCTGTGCCAAGAATGTCTCTTTGACCCGACCCGCCGAGGCGCCTGACCCCATTCATCAATAATATGCTCTCAAGTTTCCGACACGAGGAGGCCGGCAGGGCAAGACGGGTCCAAGTGTGGTCTGAGGACCACCCACAGGAGAGAGCTCCTGCCCCACACCAGCCTCACTCCCTGGAGCTGTGCTGAGAGTCTACATGTTTGTCAATGTGCTCTGAGGCACGTGGCAGTTTGAGAACCACTGTTAGACTGTCCTGACCCCGTCTGTTGCTCTTTGATTGACTGTTCCTTATTTCCTCCATGACCGTTAGTTATTCACTTACCGAAATCCAGGAGAATGTAGGAGCTACAAGGGAAATGATTTGTCCCTTTGTTTCCTCGTGTATCCCAGATTCTTAGAAGAGTGCCACTCCTGTAGTAGTTTCCTAATCAATCTTTGTTAAATAAATGAAATGTGTTTTGAGTGCTCACTTTGTGTCAGGCATCGGCTAAGTGCCGGGGATGCACAACAAACCAGACAGGCACAGGCTGGCCCTCTCCATTCATGCCTTCTGGTATTCCCCAAATGCCAGGGGTGGGAGGGGGCGGCAAGCAGCAGACAGGTTGACTAAACAAGCAATTACAATGAAGTATAAAGAGCATTATGATAAGGGGCAGTGAGAATAGTATCAAGGTTTGTGGATGGAACTCAGGAAGCCACGGAAGAGAGGGAAAGTCTGACGGCCCTTCTTTATCCTTCAGGCGCACATGGTCTACAAGCAGAGACACGTGAGAGCTCACATGGCCAGTCAGACCTTATGGGACCAGAGTGCAGGGGAGGTGGGGGGCAGGCTGGGTGCCCCCCCCCCCGTGGAAATAAAAGAGGGACACAATAGGGTGTGTGAGAGCTCTACCCTGTCCATGGAAGGCATCAGTGAGGGCAGAAGTCTGTTTCAATGTCATCAGGAGGCGGGAAATTTCCGGTCTCTGTGGTATATGAAGCCTCACCCAAAGTAATACTCAGTAAAAGCCAGACGGTAAAAGGCCATGGGCTTGTTTGGAGCACAGCAAAAAGGGGGTGAGAGGCTTACATTCATTCCCTGGTGCCTCAAGCGGCTAGATGAATGGAAAGAAGTCGGACAGAGGGTGAGAATCCACAGCGAGGATGTGGAACCAGCACGCGAGAGAGAAAGGGACCCAAGCAGCTTCCTAGTTCCTCCCGCTGCCCTTCACGGGGCATACTCCATCTCTTCCCACAGGCGGGTTCTCTTCTCTTTATTCTGAATAAAAGAGAAGACTGGACTTGAATCCTGCTTTGTTTTCTTTGACTGCCAGTTATAAAAATTGTCCTCTTCTTTTCCTTGGCTGGGAGATCCAGGGCGAAAGTCAATGTCCTATTAAAATAACCAGATTTTTCCCAAGCATTTAGTAAATTTGTTTCCTGTTACTTCTCCTTTTAAAAAAAATATTTATTCTATTTTAACAGCTGCACTGCAATTGTTTCTTTCCTTGAAGGCCGCCTTAAATTTTTTGGAAGTGTTATGCAAACACTTCATATTCATAAATTATGAATAAAATAGAACACACGTGTCCATTTTCTCCCACACAGCACTCCGTCAGCACTCACCCTGACTACAGTCATGCCAAGCAGTCATTGCCTCTTCTTTGGCCTTTCCCCAATCCTCATAATAGTCCTTTGTTACTACTCACTGCGGGCACCAACATGCTCCTAGGATCTCTCATTCCCTTCCTATTTGCCTTGATTTCCACTTGCTGGCCTTGCTTCTGGCTCCCACCTCTGCCCTGACCCCTAAGTTTGCCAGTCATTGCTTTTCCCTGGCTCCGAGGCCTCCCTCTGCCTCTCGGATCCTGACCACCATGACACCCATTCCACTGGGGTGGGCTCAGAGCTACCTTTCCCTTCACAAAAGATTCCCCTAGGGAAATCAAGCACTCAGCTGGGGGAACCTAAGGTTCAGGGATTCCTATGCTCTGGCCCCAAACCCCAAGCAATGAAATAACTTCAAGCAAGGTGTCCCTTTGTGTATTTCCATCCTTCTGTTGGTAAAAGCGTGCCCACTCATTCATAACTAAGGCTTTCAAGCCCAGCCACGCTCATCCTGCTGTTTGACAGTTATGTTTCCCAAACCCTTGAATCTTAAATTAGTGTCACTACAATGTTATGATTCATTGCTCTAACTCTCGCTCAAGATTGTGATTGTTTCGTTTAAGCAGCTCCTCCATTAAAGCGGAAGAGGCTGCGTAGAACACACACATATACGGCCCAGATCCCCAGCTCTGTGGGTGGCCCTGGCCTTGCACTCCAAATACAGTCTCTGAGAAAGGGAGGAAGGGGGAAGTTATGCTTGTTTATCTTTTCTGAAAACTTAATTTTCGGTGGAAGTCTGTGCTTGTACACGTGGGTTATGAGGATTCTACTCTCCTTTCCTCTAAGTGACAGTGAAAATTTGAAAGGGGTGCCACTGCTCATATGCGATACTATCTCCAAGTTCTCCAGTCCCAAAGATGATCTTTATTGCAGTCCAGTTTGACTAACACAGAGCCTGAAAACCATTCATTCATTCAGCGTTCAATGAGAATGTGTTTTAGGAGCTGGCAATACAGCAGTGAAATCTCTATGGATTGGACCATACAGCATGTAAAAATGATATGATATTGTATTGTGTTAAGTGTTATAAAGAAAAATAAGATAATCTTAGATTGAATGATCAAGGAAGGCCCCTCTGAAGTGTCATTTGAGCAGAGATCTGAATGAAATAGTGATTTGCCCCCTTCCCTTGCCCATGGCAGACATCAATAATCAATCAGAGCCATCAACTCTTTTCAATGGAGCCGTATAATCATCTTAGCAGTCCAAACTATCACTGCCATTTGTTAAAATGCATGATTGGGCTTGTTTTCCATCCTGTTCCAAAAATGCCTTTTTTTTTCTAAAGCCAGGAGGAAAATGTAAAGTAAAGATTGAGTCTAGGGACCAGGTTTTACTGATCACTAAGAGCCTAATGATATAAGATGGATTATCTTCTTCGATTTTCTTGTCATAAATACAAGATGTTTCCATCCTTTTGCAATGTTTGCTTTGTATGTTTGAGTTCATAACTCAAGTCTGTGTTTTATGATTTGTTCACAGTCACAGGGCTCTGCAGCTACCCAGGCTGATTTATCCTATGTGCCAGCCTTAAATTGTGGATGTTGTTATTTGTTATGCTAGAGGCACATTCTCAGATTTCAACTTGAAGTACATTGTAAATAACATGTTTTCCCTGACAAAACCCATTTCCTAAATAAAAACACTGTATACATACATTGGCCAATTTTCTTTTTTTTCACTCATTTATTGAGCACCCACTGGGCATCAGGCAGAGTGGTGAAGATGGATAAGATACATAACTTCTACAAATGCCAATGGAGGATAAAGTAAAGTACTATATAAGGGGAAATCCACATCTTATCCTCTTGTAATCGTTTTTAAGACCCATGACCTTACAAATTACTACCTAATAATAGCCAGTGACTTCTACTTGCCAGCCCAGTGACAAACTTCATTCTACTTAACCTCTACTTAACCCTGAGGACCATTTCTTTTTTTTCTCTGCTGTTGTGTCTCTCGGTTCCTATGACTAAGCATTGTTCTGCCCTCTGTTCCCTCTCACCTTTCTCTACATTCTTTCTCTTGAGGACCTCAATCACTTCCAAAGAGTTAACATCCCTTTCATGCAAGTGAGTTTCAAATATGTATTTCTGGTTACAGCTTCTCCTCAGAGTTATAATCCACCAAGATATCACTCTGGAACCTGAGATTCTCTGTTTGAAGCCAAACACATCACCGCTGCATTCACAAGGTCTTTTGTATTGCATATGATAGAAATCAAACTTAATGTAGCTGAAATGGGGAAAAGAGGAATATATTTCCCTATGTAACTGTAAGAGAACTGAACTAGATCCAGGAACTCAGTATTGTCGGGAATTGAATCTTGTCCTCTTCCCTCAGCTCCCCTCCCTTCTCTCTCTCTCTCTCTCTCTCTCTCTCTCTCTCTCAGTTATGTGTGTATACATATTCACTTCCTTCTTTCTAAGTCAGGGTCTCCTATTAGAATACATTCATATTATAGTTGCCATAGGTAGCAGGCCTACTTTCACTACCTTAGTAAACCTAGAGAAATAAAGAATTTCTCTTTCCCTACATTCCATCAAAAATTCTACAATTGATTTCATTGGGTTAATTTGGGACACTGACCATCCTATAAACAATCACATGACTGAAATGTGGAAATATGATAATTATTGATCTAGGTCCTTAGAAGCTATGGACTGGCTTCAGTCACACGAACTGTAGTCTTTTATAGAAAAATTGAGAAAAAGGAGAAAGTATGTTGGATAGGCAAAAGCAACAGATGTCAACTATAGTCTACTCCCCCCAAACCAAGTTTTCTTTACTGACTCTTTCTGTTAAAAAGAGTTAATATATGTAAAAACATTATGTAAACTAAATTGTATTTCTTAAATGTTATTAATCTTACTATTACTATTTTCATGATGTTACAAGATTAAATAATTCAGATTTCAACCCTCGGATCCCTCTTGGACTTCTTCATTCTCTCCTTTGTCTCCCATCAACATTTAATCAGTTGTTAGATCTTCTTGATTCTATAACCAAACTATTGCAAAGTCTTCTGCCTCAACCCCTTTTCCCAAGACTCTACCTTCTCCAATCCAGATTAACTTTTTTTTGAAGCATGCGTTGATTGTATAACTCTCTGGTTCATACATCTTTCCTTGCTTTCCATTGCTTAAATACAAATGGCCAGTCTTATTAGCCAGTTCTCAAAGTCCAACTCTCTAGAAACTAGAATCTAACCTATGCTTTAGGATTTAATCCCCACCTCTTCCCTAAGTATGTCTCATGCCTCTAGCTAAATGGACCCACTGCACCTCATTCTGCCTCTAAAACTTTCTCTGACTGTTTCGTACAACCAGGATGCTGTCCTTCCTCTCCTTTGTCATTGTCCTCACCAGTTTTCAGTCCCAACTCCAAGACCCCTATGGATATTCAGAAAGGAATCGTTATGTAGTAATTTAAAATTGTTTTTGATGTTAATTTACTTTTGGGGGGTCAGGGGGGACAGAGCACAAATTAGTGAGAGGCAGAGAGAAAAGGAGACACAGAATCTGAAGCAGGCTCCAAGTATTGAGCTGTCAGCACACAGCCTGACACAGGGCTTGAACTTGTGAACCACAGGATCATGGCCTGAGCCAAACTTGCCACTTAATCGACTGAGCCACCCAGGTGCCCCTATGTAGTCATTTTAAATGATTTTTAATAGACAGAAAGCCTAGATTAGATGAGCCGTTTCTGCTAATCTTGGGTAATAGGTTTATATCTTATAAGTTTCTTTTATATCTGATAATACTTTCCTTAACCACAAAAGGCTTTGGTTAAGAAAAAATAACCCAGTATGCTGGTGCATGAAGCACCAGCAAGATGTGGAATAAGCATTATTGGTGACTAGAATATACTGTTAAGGCTGCGCTTCCTGTAGAAGAAGGCAAATACTATGTGTACTTGCTGTTCCCCAACCAACTAGGAGGCATTCTGCTTTAAGAAAAGATGGCTAATGGACATGTACCTACTTTGAATGTGTATTCAGTTGGCCTTCTTGTGTCATAGAGACTTTATTCTTCCAGAGACTGCATGCTTCAGAGAAACAGAGGCAGCTCTATGGCTCTTTTCCCTTGCCACTGGAAAGTTCTAGCACTTTGTGTCTTTCAGTCTTATGTTTATCATATTATACTTTGTAAAGAATCCATCATGTACTTTCTTGCCTCCTCTGCAGACTGAGCTTAAGGACACAATTCTCTTGGTGTCTTGAACATAGTAAGTACACGGTAAACACTTCCTGAAATGATACAGTGGAAACTCGAGAATCTCAGGGGTTAAAAAAAAAAAGGTGCTTTATTAACATTCTACTCTTTCATAGGTTTTCCTCATATTAAAACTATCTCCAGATATAATCAGAGGTTATTTTATTTATTTGTTCATTTTTTTTATTTGTTCATTTTTACCAAAAGAACAGATTTCCCCCCACTGGCAGCTCAAATAGCATGGCAGAAAATAACAACAGCACAATTAGTATTGCCACCTTGTATAGCAATAGCAGCAACGCCAAAATTGCCTCTGAACTTCAAAAGAGCTTTGGGATGCTAAAAACTTAACATTCAGCTATTGATTCAATGTATGTTTACTGAGCACATACAAAGGCATGACATTGTTCTAGAAATACTGAAAAGACAGGTTTATTGACCTCATAAAACTCAGAATCTAGTGGAGGAGACAGACAAACAAGAAACTACCTGCCAAACACCCTTTTAGCACTCAGTGTATAAGAGGAGTTAAACTCAATTAACAAGTCACCTGCCTATTTATTTGCAATATGCTGAGGCTGATCCTTGCGGCTCTGTTTCAAAGCCAACAAGGGAACCTCAGTATTCTTTTTTTTTTTTAATGTTTATTTATTTTGAGAGAGAGAGAGAGGAAGAAAGCGTGAGTGGGGAAGGGACAGAGAGAGAGGGAACACAGAATCTGAAGCAGACTTCAGGCTCTGAGCTGTCAGCACAGAGCCCAGCCTGGGAGTTGAACCCATGGACCACAAGGTCGTGACCTAAGCACAAGTCGGATGCTCAACTGACTGAGCCAGCCAGGTACACCGGAACCTTAGCATTCTTAAAAGTTTTTCACACTTTTAGGGTAGGCAAAAGAGTAGAGTTGGGCATCCTGCATGTCAAGGGGGCCTTTAGTAGCATTTGCCACCTTCCTGGTCCCTAGAGAAATCCTGGCTGATGGTCCCCTTCACCTGGAAAGAACTTGTGATTGTGGGCTACAGATGTCTTGGGAAAGGGGACACTGTGGGTCATTGCACCCACATGCAAGTTGGTTCAGAAAAGTTTAAAAACTGCTCAGATATTTGGGGAGACCCTCCAAAAGTAGCTTTGGATTTTCATGCTTTTACATTTATACTTTTCATAAATAAATTTGAATTGTAGGGTCTATTTTAGTATGAACCCAAATTTCTGAAAAAGCCTCAGGAATTGTATGTACAGGTAGCTTCTCGAAGTTCTGGAACATACCAGGAACTCACTCCAAATTTCAGTTTCAACCTGTGTTTTGTATTCGGTTTTATTGATTTAAGGAGGTGCTCCCCAAAGTGTCTATGGGTCTTTGGACCTGTAGTTCCAAGGAGTGGTAATTGGTAAGAAGCAGAACATAATTTTGAGGAACGTTATCTTAACAGGTATTGGTGTGTTTGGTGAATAGTTTTTTGTTTAGTGAATAGTTTTTGAAATAAGGACCCGATTTTGAACTCTAAGGGCTGTATCTGCAACAAATGACTGGTTGCCAAGGATACCACCATCTGCAAATTACAGAAACCATAATGAACAGATGGATTCTTGGAGAGAGAAGAATTGATCTGAACGTAAGAGACAGGTAGAGATAAATATTCTGATTAGAAAAGAAGTAACAGAGTTTATATGGCTGACAAAAACACACCCTTATCATTTTAAGGGCCTCCGTCCTTCCTCTTCTTCTGCCAATGGAGACATCATTGGATGTCAGATAGATACCTGGGTGGAGGCCAGTTGAAACCTGAGGCTAGCTAATGTAACTATGTCTCCTCTCCCAGGTCTGCCAATCATTTACCTCCCCCTGACTTTCAGCTACATTCCTCTCTGCAGTTCTTCCTTCCCTAACTGATTACAATCGAGCTCTTCCTTGGGTGCCTTTTCCAAATGCTCTCTAAAACCATCAGTCTGCAATCAGCTGCATGTTCTACACTCTAAACTTCCTCTTCAACTCCACCTCTTCCTCTTACCCAGCTTGTCTACAGGCATGCTGTATATTGTCTGAGCCTCTATAGTGAATATGATTCTTCTACAACACAAGGGGCACAGGACTGATATACATATCACTTTCCTATTGCTGCTGCTGTAACAAACTACCACAGACTTAGTGGCTTAAAACAACACAAGTTTATTATCTTATCGTTTTGGAGTTCTGAAGCCCAAAGAGAGGCTTATGTTTAAAATCAAGGGATTGACAAGGCTGATTCCATCTGGAGAGTCCAGGGAAGAATCTGTTCTTTTTCCAGCTTTTAGAGGCTGTTCTTTGGTTCTTGGTCACATCCTTGAAAACTCTGCTTCTTCATCACTTATCTTCGCTGACTTAGACCCTGCTGCCTCCCTCTGATAAGGACCCTGTGACTACATTGGGCCTACCCCCCAAAAATACAGAATGATCTCCTATCTCAATTAGCCCCTTAATGTAACCATAGCTGTAAAGTCCCTTTTGTCATGTAAGGTAACATATTCACAGGTTCCAAGAATCTGGACATAGATATCTTTAGGGAATCATTATTCAGCCTGCCACCGTTGGGGAGGGAATAGAAGTCTGCATCTATTCACCACTGATATTCCCAGATCATTACTCTACAAAAGGTGTCAGCAAACTTCTTCCATAAAGAGCTAAATGGTAAATTTACCTAATGGTAAATTTTAGTCTTTATGGATCAGCTTTGTGGGTCAGGCAAAATCGGGGATACTCCATAGGTGCATACATACCATTCAAAATGTAATTATTTTAAGATGTAAAAACCATTCTTAGCTTCTAAATGGTACAAAAACAGGTGGTAGGCTGGATTTGGCCCAGAAGCTACAGTTTGTAAAATTCTGCTTTACAATCTCCTATAACGTGCTTCCTTAGAAGCTCATGTGATTCAGTTAAATAACTTCTACTTTATTTTGCCTCTGTCACTTACAGATATCCTGGGTACTCTTCAATACACACTGATAAATTGCCTACTTGGAGACGTGTTCAAACAGGTAGGAATAGCCCCTTGAGTCCTGGATACCCAAAAGTCTAATTCTGCAAAATAACAGTGAGGCCATAAAGAGAAAATATCTTTTATTTATGTATCTCTCCTTTTTATCAGAAGTTTTTGGTTCAGAAATGCATTCTTCCCATTCAAGGAATTCACTAGGGAATATCCAGATAGTACACTGAGTAATAGCAGTTTTTCCATTCCAAAGACATATGTGAGACTTGGTGTTATAATGCAGTGTAAGGTATCAAATACTCTCCATGAAAAGACTGGAGACTATAGATAAAACACAAATTTGGGGGAGAACATGGGGTGGATTTTAGTTCATCGACTGGTCTTTTTGACTATGGGGAGATGTTGCACAATTCCGAGTCTGAGTAGACTCCCAAATATGGGGCCTGGCCTTGGACCCAGAGAAATCTTTATTCTTAGAGTCTCAGAAATTCCTGTGTTCTCCAGATGGGAGCTGGAAGGGCTCCCACTAACTAATATTGATTAATTTCATCAATACCACTTTTAGGCCCTGATCTCTGCCCACCGATGAAAGAAAGAAACCAAAAAGGAGCAGAGAGCTAGGAAAAGAGACTTTCTTATGGCAGTTTCCTCTCTCGGGAACCAAATGATGTTTTTTCCTATAGAAAGGAGATTTTAAAATGCAACTGAGGGTCAAGTGCCTCAGATCAAGGGAGGCCAAGATGATCTTGAAAGTAGGGATAATAAAGGATAGATGAGGTGACTATTTGGGGGGCACAGAAGGCACACCCCCACTGGTGAAGCCTGATTTAAAAGTTTCCCTTTATTTGTTTCAAGCCTGGGGAACTGGAAAACTAGTCATCAATGAGGTTAATAATAGCCATTGCAATTTCAAGAAGGTGCACCCCTTCCTTATAAACCTGTAAGAATTTTGTAAGACTCTCAGTGCTGGATTAAACTTGCAAAGTGCCTGGAAAGCCCTACCACCTGGTCACAGCTAGTTAATATAAAGAAGATGGGAGAGATCCAGTAGTTGAAAGAGACAAGAAAATGGCTAACAGTAGAGGAAAGAGTAAATGAAAGCAGTAAGGCAGAACTTCATAAACTTAAAATCATTTTCATCACTGTTAAGGCTTTTGAAGCTCTGCAAACTGCAGTTAGCCCTGTTTCCCATTCTCCGAGGTTTTGTGTTATTTCATTAATTCAAAACTGATGAGAAGCTACCGTGATATGGGTCCTGCATGCACACTGAGAATACAGAGGTGAGTAAGGTATCATATGGCTGCCAGGGGCTTAAAAGCTAGGACACAAAGGCAGATGCTCAAAAATCACAGAGTGTGAGTGTGCAAGGAACAGTGGGGACACCAAGGAATATTTGACTCTGTCTGGAAAATGTAAGGAAGATATTCTTATCCCAGGGTGAGAGAGCAATTCATATATTTAAAATGTAAAGAAAAATTAATGAATCTTCAAATCTACAATTAGTGATAAGTGAGGTCATGATGCAGATTTTCAAGTAGAGCTGGGGAGACTCATAAACCTGAAGCCTGATATTTACTGGTTCTACATTTGTTCAATATTAAATCCAATATTTAGGGCAAAGAAATAAAGTATCCTGATCTATACAGACTGACTTGGGCTGGTAGTCATTTATAAGATTGACACCCCTTTCTGCCCACTATTTTTTTTTTTTGACCATAGTTTTTAAGAGGAGTCCATTTTTCAATTTGTGCTATCTCAATATAGGCTGAGGAGATGAAGAAAGACATAATAAATGAGGCTAATTTTGTTCTGCCCAAAGCTGATTAGAAGAGTGAGACTAGCTGCCTGTATCAGAACAGCCACTCTGATAAGAAAAATGCTGAAGCTGTTGTGAAAAGCTCTGGTGATAGGCAGGAAGCACTGTCCTTCTACTTCAACACAGTGAATGTCAGCAATGTATGCGTGTAAATAAAACATTAGAACAAAAGGGAAGAAGTACCATGAGAAACAAATAGATGTGAAAATATTAGCATAACAAGAGGAAAGGCAGGAATAAGTTAACTTTGAGTCTGAAGAATGATTGCGAAGTGAGATGAAAGGATATCCTCAATGAATATAAAGTAACTCCAATTAAAGCATAAGAATTTAAAAATATCCTTTCATGAGGCTCCCGGTTGGATAGGTTGGTTAAGCATCTGACTCTTAATTTAGGCTCAGGTCATGATTTCACGGTTCTAGTTTGACAGATCAAGTCCTCTGTCATCTCTGAGTGCAGAGCGTGCTTGGGATTCTTTCTCTCTTCCTCTCTCTCTGCTCCTCCCCAGCTCGTGCTCACTTGTGCACGCGCTCTCTCTCTTTCTCTCTCTCTCTCTCAAATATAAATCTAAAAAAAAGATATCCTTTCATGATAAAAACTCTCAATAAATACTTAAAAAGGCCATATATGACAAGCCAAAGCTAATATCATACTCAACAGTGAAAAGTGAAAAACTTTTCCTCTAATGGGGCACCTGGGTGGCTTGGTTCATTAAGCAGCTGACTCTTGAGTTTGGCTCAGGTCATGATCTCACTGTTTGTGAGTTTGAGCTCCAAATAGGGCTCCCCACTGACAGCACAGAGCCTGCTTGGGAATCTCTCTCTCTCTCTCTCTCTGTTCCTCCCCTGTGCTCTCTCTCTCTCTTGCAAAATAAATAAATAAACTTGAAAAAACCTTTTCCTCTAAGATCAGGAATAAGTTAAGGGTGCCCACTTCCAGCCCTCCTATTCAACAAAGTACTAGAAGTCCTAGCCAGAGAAATTAGGAAAGAAAAAGAAAAAAAAAATGCATCCAGATAAGAAAGAAAGAGGTATAATTGTGTCTGTCTGCAGGTCACATGTTGAAAACCTAGAAGACTTCACCAAAAAACTCTTAGAACTAAAAAACAAATTCAGTAAAGTTGCAAGATACAATATCAAAGTACAAAAATCAATTGTGTTTCTCTACACTAACAGTGAGCCATCTGAAAAAGAAATAAAGGAAAGAATCCCATTTACATTAAACACATTAAAGACTTAGGAATAAATTTAACCACGTAGGTGAAAGATTTATACCTAGAAAACTAGAAGACTTTAATGAAAAATATTAAAGAAGACACAAATAAATGAAAAAATATCCCATGTTCATGGATTGGAAAAATTAATACTATTAAAATGTCTATACTACCCAAAGCCATCTATAGATTCAATACAGTGCCTATCAAAATTCCAAAGGCATTTTTTACAGAAATAGAAAAAAAAATCATAAAATTCATATGGAACCACAAAAGACCCCAAACAACCAAATCAAACTTGAGCAAGAAGTACAAGCAGGAAGCATCATACTCCCTGGTTTCAAATCATATTACAAATCTAGGTAGCATGGTACTAGCACAAAAACAGACACATAGACCAATGGAACAGAATCAAGAGTCTAGAAATAAGCCCACACATAGATAGCTAAGTAATATTTGACAAGGGAGCCAAGAATACTCAATAGGAAAAAGTGTCTTCAATAAATCGTGCTGGGAAAATGGGATATTTACATGCAAAAGAATGAAATTGGGCCCCATTATATACCACTCACAAAAATTAACTAAAAATGAATTAGAGGCTTAAATATGTTTTTTTCAATTATTTTATTTATTTATTTATTTATTTATTTATTTATTTATTTTGAGAGAGAGAGAGCTCACACAAGTGGTAAAAGGGCAGAGGGAGAGAGAGAGAATCTTAAGTAGGCTCCATACCCAGCTTGTAGCCTGATGTGGGGCTCAGTCTCATGATCCTGAGAAAATCACTTTCGTTTTTTAAGAGAGAGAGTGTGTGTGAAAGCCAGAGAGAGGGCCAGAGGAAGAGGGCCAGAAAGAGAGAGAAAGAAGGAAAGAGAGAGAATCCTAAGCAGGCTCCACACGCTGCAGAGACTGACACAGGGCTCGACCCCATGATTCTGGGATCACAACCTGAGCCAAAATCAAGTCAGACATTGAACCGACTGAGTCAACCAGGTATCCCTAAAGACTTATATATAATGGTAAAACTCCAAGAACGCACACTACGCAAACCAGGCCAAGTAGTCCTTCCCTGTGATTTTCATTTTGAACCTTGAAGCAAGAGGTTTCTTTCATCTTGTGTCTGTATATTGGGATGATGTTAAATCCAAAAGTGCCTGGGGTGCATGCATTCCCTGCCAGCAGTGAAAGTTCAGCTGAGGGGGTTCAGATGTGCCATGAGTTGATAATGATTACCTGTGCCTCACAGTGCAGGAAGAGACTCTTAAAGGAAGTTGGTGGGAGCTTCCTAGGGTGACTATACTTCTAACATGTCAGATGTTTAACCGTCAGCCAGCGTTTCTCTGAGGAAACATGGAAGACCTGGGAAGCTACATCAGAAGCGTCCTTGCCATGCTGTCTTCTGAGCTTAGTAAATGGAAACTGTGTACACACACACACACACACACACACACACACACACACACTACCTGTGGGCTATATGGAAGCTTGGTCAGTAGCAGTTAATCCAACACACTACATCGGTCTACATATGTCACAGTTTCTTCTGAAGGAGAAAATGCGACCAGCAATAGAGAGAAGCAGAGGTGAGAGCTGAGAAAGAGCAAACTTTTATCACATTTCAGCAGCTGGACCCCATCATCCATGAAGCCAGAACCAACCTCACCTTTCCCAGTTTTATGAACCAATAAATGCTCTTAAGTTGGATATCATTCTACTGCAAATGAAAGCGGCCTACTGCAGAAACTGGAACCAGGAGTGACAGGCCTAAATGTTGAACTTCTTGGGTCAGGATAAGGAATGCAAGGTCTCCCTTATCTTTGGCTGTAAAGCTGAAATTCTGGGTATATGAAAGTGAGGGAGTGGGTTAAACTGTTATCTAGTATTTCCTGCCTTTGGCAAAGTCCCCACAACCCTGAAAATGGGAACTGTATGAACTTAGTGGAAAGGCATCAGGATATTGGACTAAGAAAACCAGATGACCCCGAACCTTCCCAAATACCCCCACTACTGCAGCTCCCTTAGCGCCTACCTACCGAGGGTCATACCCTTCCCTGCTACCAGCTTTGGATAAATCCTGGGGATGAAGACACCTCAATGTTTCACTTTTCTAAGAGACAGAAACCAAGATGGATGATGTTAATCTAAAGCCCAGGCAATTACTGCCTAGGGACTGAAATCACAAGGGTGGGAACCCAGACTCAAGGACATTGATTTAACAAGATTTTTGGCAGTTGATACTAGCCAACAAGGCAACCCAAAATGATATCATCAGACCAGCCATCAAGGTTTCAAGCTAACTGTATTGTCCCCTGGGCAAACAGAGATTTGTGATTGGTCACTTCTTAAGACAGCCCACCAAGTCCCTGTCACAGACAGTGCATTGCTAAAGCCATAGAGAGCCCAGCGGAGGAAGTCTCCAGACCATCCTTTCAGGCACGGTGATGACACCAAGAGATGCCAATAGAGATGCTCTCAGTAGGAAGGCTCAGGAGCATTCGGACAGGCTGAGGAACCCACCCCATGTCAAGGGAAAGGAGCCAACAGAGCGATAACTCACTCTTCCTGTCTATCAGGCTGGAGGATGCTGCTTTCTCCTCAGTCACCTACTTCTAAATGTGGTTCAGCTGTGCTCTCTTTCTTCCCTACCAACTTCCCCTCTCCATATGGTGCCACCATCTTATTTCTAACCTTAGATTAAGTCTATCTTCTATCTGCTTAACCACCACTCAGCTACACTGTAACTGTAAAATCCAACATATAACAATTGAAAAGTCCCTAGTTATGGGGTGCCTGGGTGGTTCAGTCTGTGAAGCGTCCAACTCTTGGTTTCAGCTCAGGTCATGATCTCATGGTTCATGGGATCGAGCCCCACAAATTAGTCACACAAGGGCCATTTCTTTATTCTCCAATTTCTCCACTTCTCCTAATTCTCCAATTATTCAAAGACCCTGGCAAAAGAGCATAGCCAACTCTAAAATGACTTGGGGTAAGTATAAACACAGAGATGGACATGAAACAAAAAAGATTTTACATAGCATTTATTATTTTCTTATCCATTCCTAATTTTGGCTTTATTCATCTCCCATTCCCATTCTTTTCTTGAAAATCCAAACTTATTTTTTAACAAAATGTCTAAACTCATGATTCTCTAGAGTCATAACAAAATTTCTTTTCTCCAAAGGGGGTGGGACACATCTTTTATCCTTATGCGGCATCTTCAAATATGCGTGTTAATATATATTTTATAAACTATTTAAAATAAAACCCTTCATCCTTTGAGGTTTTGGTATTTTCTAGTTCACTGACACATTTCCCATAATACATTAATTCTATCCATTTTCATGAATGAGGTGGGGACTATACTAAAAAATAGGATTTTAATCCCTGAGGTGCCAGTTAAAATGGACAAGGTTGCCATTGCAACACAAGATTTTTAAAAATCAGCCTTAAATAATAAGCATAGATCATGCTATCTGGATGAGAATCACCTCCATAGCATGGGGTCATTTAGAAAATTCCATTTACTGGGTTAAGCTCATCCTGCTATTCCTAGCCTTCATGCCATGATAATCTTCCTTTTGTAAAGGAATAACACAAAGCAATGAAGTCTGCAGAAACTTCTGAGATCCTCAGAAATCAAGAGAAACCACAGTCCCGTTTCTCTAATCTCCACCCACATTGTTGGAGAGGGTTTTCAGCACCATTCCAAGACCTGGAAAGGTTGACGAACTGACTTGGGTTTTCTACTTCTTCATAAATTTAGTCGAAAAGGTTAAGATCAGGCCTCCAGTCTAGAAGATGGGCGTGTCCTGCTTATCTCCGCCCCCAGGACTTCAGCAGAACTGGTTCAGCCCTGTGCCCAACCGCCCTGCGGACCCTGCCCCTCCCGGTAGCTTCCTGAGGCGGCGGTGTCCGATCCGCCGCTAGTAGTAGCGGTTCAGGCTCCTGGTCCCGGGAACCTCCGGCTGGCCGTTCATCCAGATCTCCCTGATGATGCGTTCGCGCTCCTCCAGCCGCTGGGCGCGCTCCAGCTCCTCCGCCGACGTGAACACGTTCTTGTTCAAAGTCCTCTCAAAGCGGCGGTGCCTCCTGATGGAGATATCAGACGCCGTGTCCGAGCTACCGTCCTCGCTGTCGCTGCTGTCGCTACTGCTGTCTCGGTCCTGCAGGAACTTCTTCCGCGGACGCTGCCTGCAGTCTGTGTGGCAAGAGATCCTCATCACCAACGCGGCCAGGGTGAGCACCAGCCCGATGCACACGCCGGAGACAAAGTACAGAGCTGCTCGCTCGGGGTTTTCTGCAGGAGGAAGCAGAGGCATTTGAGAGACGTCGACTCCAGTTGCGGAGAGCAAATAGGGCTCCCGCCCACCTTGCACACCGCTCACCACACCTTGAAGTTCCAATGGTTACAAATATTGCCTTCCTATGTGACAAGCTGCATACTGTATTCAAAACATAATTATTAAGGAATATTGAAAAAAAAAACAAATATTGAATCTGGGAATAGGGTGAATGGGATTCTTTTCCTATATTCTTGCAACTTCACATTTGAAATAATTTCAAAGTCAAAAGATAGAAAAGAAGTATTATTTAGCACCTATTATAAGCACAACTGTACTTAGGTGTCATTTGCTTAAGAGATGAATGTGTCTAGGGGCACCTGGGTGGCTCAGTTGATTAAGCCTGTCTGACTCTTGATTTTCTGCTCAGGTCATGATCTCACAGTCCTGATATCCAGCGGTCTGCACTACGCGTGGAGCCTGCTTAAGATTCTCTTTCTCTCCATCTAACCCTCTCCCCCACTCAGGGGTACGTGCAATCTCTCTTGTTTCTCTTTTTCTCAAAAAGAGAGAGAGATGTATTGTGCTTAAAGCCCAGTTTTGCCTCTAAGGGAAAATTCTTGGCTTCTGAATTTCTTCCTCCTCCTCCTCCACTACCACCACCACCACCACCACAAATTTATAAATAAAACCAAGAATAGCTGCCTCCTTTATTCTAACTATACCATCACGGGCCTAGTCAACAAATGTAGGGAGCTTCCAAGATGTCCCTTCCCCCCCCCCCCCCTTAGTATTCAGACTCTTACACAAGCCCCTCCCTTTGAGGGCTGGGCCTAATGGGCTGGACCCCGTCAAGGATTTCAAACAATTAGAATATGGCAAAAGTGATGGATGAGTCTAAGATTAGGCAATGGAAGAGACTGACTTCCAGTGTGCTTATGCTCTCTGTCTTTGCTCACTCGCTGTTCTGACGGAGACGGCTGCCGTGTGGTGAGCTGCTCTGTAGAGCAGCCCACACAGCAAGGAACTAAGTAGCCTCGACTGCCTGCAAGGAACCGAGTCATGCCAGCGGCCACGCGAGTGAGCGTGGACATGAAGCACGCCCTCCTGGTGGTGCAGCCCTGGTCTCGCAGTAAGCCAGTCTCAGATTCCTGACCCACAGAAGCAACAAGATAATAAATGTGCATTGTTTTCGGTTTTGAGGTAATTTGCTACACAGCAATAGATAACTTATACAAGCACAGATCGAAAGGCCAAGTAGGTAGTTTGTAATAACCTCATCAGGTTCACTTGTGGGGGAGAAATTTGAACTTCTCCTTAGTGAGGAAAGAAAACAACCATTCTGTTGATGTGCAGTATGCTTAGTGAGCCCAATGATAATCCCTGTATGATGTGCTGAATAGGATGAGAGCCTCTGGGTGAATAACCATCCATTTCTAGGCAGCTATGAGAACAGAGGGGCATGCTGGGACTTGAGTCATGGGGCGTAGTCAATGTGACATGACCCAAGATTGCCATCAGCAAATTAGTTTTCCACAATCTGTATTCACTTGTAAGTGTGAATCAAAATATACATTGTTTTGTGGATTTTTAAATAATGTAATTGTTTAATGTAATGTAATCATACGTAATATGTATTTTTAAATTTAAGAATATTTCTTAGAGAGATTTCCAGATATGTCAACAGAATTTTTTTTCGACTGTTGCACAGTGTTCTGTAGGGTGGACATATCAACGTTTATTTAACCATTTCCTTACTACTATCAATATAAGTGGTTCACAATTTTTTACTATTATGAGCAAGGACAGAATCAACGTGCTTGTGTCCTTGTACACATCTCTTTCTACACATGCAGAATTATTTGTATAGGTTAGTTATCTAGAGGTAGAATAATTGCATCAAAGGACATAGGCATTTTGAAGTTTTACGCATCCTAAATTGTACCCAAAAAAGGCTCTATCAGTCTAAACACAGCTTATTGAACACATGTGTTTATGATACCTCCTTCTCTCTGAAACTCCTACCAAAAAGACAGTGATGTGAATAAAATAGATATAAATTAGAGGTACAAAGAGAAGAAAATAGAGGACACTAATAGCAGATGCAAGAGTAGTCAACAAACAATGTAAATGTGGTGAAAGGAAGTGACATCAATATCATGGCAGCGTAACATATCCCCACTTTTTGTGTCTCTTGTTTTTAACAGCTAATTAAGCATCCATCCCCAAACAAAAGTATCTCTGTGGGAGTCTTGTGATCCAACAACATAGTCCAAGAAACGGGGAGGAGCCTCGCCCACCTGATCATCCCATAATAGACCACAGACAGACTCTGGTTTGGGCTTTGGAACTAGCAACCCCAACCCCAACCCTTCCCAGCTGTGTTTGGGGAAATTTTTGACAAGTGCTGACTTGGATGAAACAATTCCAGCACATCACTGAAGGAAACAAACAAACAAATAGAAGGAGTTTGAAGGAACTTTTCCAGCATTGCCCCTCCCCTCCAAGTTGACACAGCACAGAACTGAATGGTCCAGTGACATCACTCTCTGGGGGGAAGGGAGAATATGTGCAAGTGGCCGGTTACCCCAGCTGCACTGGATGCAGCAGGGAAAACCTCCTTCCCTCCAGGAACATCCAGAGTACTAAAGTGGGACCCCCATGACTTGGGGAAGGAAGGAACTGGGAAAGAGACAGATAAGAATATCAAAGGGGATTAAAGAGACACGGTCCATGCTGACTGCACTCAGGTTATCTGGAGAAAGTCTACCCACAGGTCTCTGGGAGAACCTCAGCCAAGGATCTCTCCACCAGCTGGTAGACACCCCCATGCCCCAAATGCTACACCTACACTTTCCCTCGCTCTAAGGTGGCTCCTTATCAGGCTCCAAGATTGGCAGCAAAAGCAAGCTAGGTAAAAACTAGAGTGCTATCAGAAAAACAGACTAGGATCTATGGGCAAGACAGAAACCTCAAACTTGACCTGTAGCACCACCTTCTGGAAAACAAAAGAGAGGTTTCTAGTAGCCAGCCAGGTGAGCTGTAAGATTCAGAAAAGACATAAAAGCTTAAAGAATCTTGCCACAAGAGGGAGCAAGAAGTGTGGAGCAGGTGTATAAATGCAAGTCCAGATACAACAGGATCAACAAACAATATACCCCATCTGACAACTAGTGGAGAGCTGAGGAAGTGTCTTTTACTTCAAAGACAAAGCAGCAACACAAAAACAAGGAGCATGAAGAATCAAGAAACATATCATCACCAAAGGATAATAGTCCTTCAATAAAGATTTCGAAGACATGAAATCTTGTGATCTAGCAGCAAGAGAATTCAAAATAACTGTTCTGAGGAAACAATGAGCTGCAAAGAAACACAGAAGACAATTTGATGAAATCAGGAAAAAATACATGAACAAAATGAGAAATTTAGCAATGAGATAGAAACCTTAAAAAAGAACCAGACAGAACTTCTGGAGCTAAAGAAATCAATGATTGAAATGAAAAATGCAATGGAGAGAATCTGCAGCAGAGTAGATCAAATGGAAGAAAAAATAAGTGACCTAGAAAACAGTGATTTTCAAATAACCGAATCAGAGACAAACAAAGAAAAAAATGACAATGTGAAGAAAGCCTATACAACCTATGGGAACCAATCAGACGTACAAATACTAGCATTATCAGAGTTCCAGAAGGAGAAGACAGGAGGAAGGGGCCAGAAAGATTATTTTTAAAATAATAGCTGAGGGGTGACTGGGTGGTTCAGTCACTTGGGCATCCAACTCAAGTTTGGCTCAGGAATAATCCCAGGGTCATGGAATCAAGCCCCACATTAGGCTCCATGCTAAACATGGAATCTGCTTGGGATTTCTCTCTCTTTCTCTCTCTCTCGGCCCCTCCCCTTGCTTATGTGCTCTCTTTCTCTCTCTCTCTGTATAAAACTGTTTAAAATATAGCTGAGAACTTCCAAAACTGAGAAGAGACTTTGACATCCAAGTTCATGAAGCTATTAGATCACCCTATTATCTCAAAGGAAAAAGGCCTACAAGACACATCATAATGAAATTGTGAAAAATCAAAGAAAAAAAATCCTAAACACATCTAGAGTGCAAAAGACTATAACTTATAAAGGAACACACATTAGGCTATCAGTGGATTTCTCAGCAGAAACTCCACAGGCTAGGAGAGAGTAGAATGACATAGTCCAAGTGCTGAAAGAAAAAATTGCCAGCCAAGAATACTCTATATGGCAAAGTTATCCTTTAGATATGAAGGACAAATATAGACTTTCTTAGAGAAACAAAAGCTGAGGCTATCATGCCTTACAAGAAATGCTGAAAGGAGTTCATAAAGCTAAAGTGAAAAGATGCTAATTAGTGACATGAAAATATTTGAAAGTATATCACAAGGTAAAGGTAAATATGCAGTCCGATTTTTAAGACTCTAATTCTGCAACAGAATTGTGTATTAACCACTAAATGACAGCCTAAGGTTAAAGGAAAATAGTTTTAAAAATAACTCTAACTGTTATAATCTGTTAATGAACACACAACATAAAAAAAGGTAAATGGTGACATAAAACTATAAAGAATAAAACAGCAGATTTTTTGTATGCAGTTAAAAAGCTTTCAATACTTTACCAATGACCATGATGTTAGCTATGAGTTTGTCATACATGGCCTTTATCATATTTAGTTATGTTCCTTTTATACCCAATTTGTTGAGGATTTTATTATGAAAGGGTGTTGTATTTTGCCAGTGCATTTTCTACATCTGTTGAAATGATGAGGAAAACAGAAGGAGGTGAAATCACTATCTTTAGGAGGTGTCTACATTCCTATGTTTGCAGCAGCATTATTCATAACCAAGACATGGAAACAACCTGAGTGTCCATCAACAGATGAATGGATAAAGAAAATGCGTTGTGACCATAAGTACATTATGCTAATTGAGATAAGTTAGACAAAGACAAATACTGTATGTTATCACTAATATATGGTATCTAAAAAGGCCCTCATCACAAAAAACAGAGGATACAGTCATAGTTAACAAGGGCTGGAGAATGAAAGAATAGGAGCTGTGTTGTTTAAGGCTATAAATTTGCAACCACTAGATGAATAAGTCCTGGGGATTTAATGCACAGCATAGTGAATTATAGAAAACAATATTGTATTACAGGCTTCAGAGTTGCTAAGAGAACTTAACTGTTCTCACCACAAAAATGAGATAATAATTAGAAGATGTGAAACACATGGTAGCAAATGTTATGATGATAATCACTGCAATATAAAAATATGTCAAGTCAACACCTTGTCACCTTAAATCTATACAATGTTATGTCAATTATATCTCATAAAAATTAACTGCCTGATATAAATAAATACATGTCAGGGAAGGAGGATGAAACTGAACTCTGTCTAGTTAATATCCAGCAGACACAGGACTGCGGCAGCGCTTGCCTTGAGCGGTCTAGCAACGAAGCAGATCCAACGATTCCAGTACAAAGGGAAGAGCTATTATAGAAGCATAAAGAGGGATCTCTAGAAACACAACGGTTAAGTATAAAATCTAAAGTTCAGATATGGGGATCTGAGAAGGCTTTCTAGGAAAGATACTCAAATCCACGCTTTTACCAAGATGGAGAACCACTGGGCAGAACTGCATCCATTTGAAGCCTCCTCTAAGTCATTTCTTAAACACCATTTACCTACCCTGCTGAACTATGGTGAGGGGTAAAGGTATTACGGATGACCAGCATAAAGGGATTATCCATGATCTTGGCAAAGATGGGCATTCAATAAATAATAATTTACTCTATTTCTTTTCTTCCTCCCTCTCTCCCTCCCTTCCTTCTTAGTTCTCTCCCTCCTTCCCATCCATCCCTCCATTCATCTAATCTATTTTCCTTCCTCTTTCCTTTTCTCCCTTCCCTTCCCTCCTTTTCTCATCCCTCCCTTTCTTCCCTGTGAATGTATGTCTCCATGGTTTTCACACCCTGCCTGCACAGCCCCCAAAGTTACATAGGTTAACTTTGAAGATGGCGACTCAACTTTATCTTGGGAACCACTATCCTCCCCTCTCCCCAGCTGAACTCGTGCATCCTGTCCTGCTACTCCAACCAGAAAACACACTCTTTTGCCTACAGCAGTCTCAGACAAGGATTCCCAGAGAAGCCCAGCAAAAGCAGTGAGAGAGGGCCAGGGAGTTTACTGGGCCTCACTGGTTCCTGAGGAGGTGACTCAGGGTTGATTTTCACAGCTGATTCACTTTGTTTTGGTTTTCTTCATCATGCTTCTGCAAAAATCGAAACTGTAGCTCTATCGTGGTTGTTTTTTCTCATCTCTGCTCCAGGTCACTTCCTCTTGGCCAGTGATCCTCCCTGGTCTTGGCCAGATCCAGACAGCTGCTAATTGCCCAGGAAGTACAGTGGGGAGGGCTATTGTCGGTTGTTTTCCCTCAGTAAATAAAAATTAATGTATTGCTGTATCTTGCTTCCTGCAGGGTCATTGTTTTCATGAGCAGGAAGAGGCTCTATGTGGAGGTCCTGGGACTAATTTCATTTGCACCCTCAGAGGTCAGACCATGCCCAGCAAACTCTGCAGAAGAGCAGAAGCAGCCCAGGCCAGATCAGCTGGTCTCCGCGTAAGTGTAACTGGTTCTCCCGCCTGGACTTTTCTTGTTGGCCTCAAAGCTTGCAATCCCTTGACTGGAAAGAAAAAATTTTTTTACAAATAGGTTTTAAAGAGAGTAATAGGCTTTTCTAGTATCAGTATTCCACATAGTCTCTTCTCTGAACTCTTAAGGCATTGCAAGGATTTCTCTTTATGAGAGAGATTCTGTCCCTGCCCATAGAGAAGTGAAGACTCCCACTAACACTCTGCCATCTCTGAAATGCTGGACAAAGCTGCCCCCCTTCTTCCATCCCTGACTTGTTCTTCCTCAGGAAGAGGGAATACTGGAGAATCCCTGCCCCGCTGGGTGGGCTCCGGAGTGAGTATACTTCTGTGCTTTTGCCTCTTTTGACTTCCTTCACCACCCATCCCGGCCATAAGTCCCCCCAAAAGAGGCCTTCCGTTCCTTTACCCATCATCCTAATTCACTCTGCTCAACTTCCTCCATCTGCAGCAGGAACGACCTGCGGTCCTATCACACCAGGACTCCGGGGAGCTAGGCAGAAGGCCCAGAACATTCTCTGTTCTGGCTTAACCACTGCTGCAGTGATGCATTTCTGGCTCCTTGAGTCTGGAAGGAAGAGTGTGATTAATTAGCCCCTCCAATCTAGGCAGCACTTTATGCAGTTGTATTATAATTAGTTATATAACTGCCACTTTTCCCATACAAGAGTGAGAAATTTGAGGACAGAATCCACATGATTCACTTTGAATTTCCAGAGCATCCAGCACATTGTCTTGCCCATTGTGTGTATCTCACAAATACTTATTGAATTAAACCATGAATACAGTTTCTACAAGTCCAGTTAATCAATTTATTATATGTGGATAAACATGTATATAGATGTTTGTAAGTCTATACATGTGTGCATACATATAAATATATACGTACGTGTGTATATAGCATTAAAAGAGGAGGGAATGGGGAAAAAAATCATAAAATCACCATAAGCTCACAACCTGAATATAACTACACACTGGGTAATATAGTTTAAGTGAATTTTCTTCTGTTCTTTTTTCCTGTCAGATGAATATGTATGTATTTATTTATGTGTACTTCATTATAGACTATTTATATAGTTTATATATTTTTATCTGCATGTTTTTTTGTTTGCTTTTAGACATTTTAGAGCAGTTTTAGATTCACAACAAAATTAAGAGGAAAAGACAGAGAATACTCTCCAACCCTGCACACCCATGGCCTCTCCCATTATTTACATCCCCTACCAGAGTGGTACATTTGTTACAGTTGATGAACCAAAATTGACACATCATAATCGCACAAGGTCCATAGTTGACATTAAGGTCCACTCTAGGGGTTGTATATTCCATGGGTTTGGACAAGTGTATAATCAGAGTACTTCTGCATGTAACACTACGTCCTTTTCTGCTTGTTTGTTTCATGTGTTCACTAGAATGCATTCCCAGAAAAGGAATCATTTTTTTAAGTATGCTTTTTTTTTTTATGTTTATTTATTTTTGAGAGAAAGAGACAGACAGAGTGTGAGCGGGGGAAGGAAAAGAGATAGAGGGAGACACAGTATCTGAAGCAGGCTCCAGGCTCTGAGCTATCAGCACAGAGCCCAATGCAGGGCTTGAACTCACGAACCCCAGATCATAACCTAAGCCAAAGTCAGATGCTTAACTGACTGAGCCACCCAGGCGCCCCACCAGAAAAGGAATCTTTGTATTCAAGGGGATACATATTTTTATACCTCTTGACGCATATCACCAAGTGACTTTTCATTAGGGGAGCCTGGGTGGCTCAGTTGGTTAAGCATCCAGCTTCGGCTCAGGTCATGATCTCACGGTTCATGGGTTCAAGCCCCACGTTGGGCTCTATGCTGACAGCTCAGAGCCTGGAGCCTGCTTCAGATTCTGTGTCTCCCTCTCTCTCTGACCCTCCCCTGCTCACGCTGTCTCTCTCTGTCTCTCAAAAATAAATAAAAACATAAAAAAAGTTTAAATAAGTGGATTTTCAAAAGTAGTATATTAAAATTTTTGCCATTGGCTATGAATGAAAGTACTACTTTTAACAAACCTTCTCTAGGAGGGTATATTCCAATTGTTAAAATTTGTTCAATATTATAGGTCAATAAAAGGTTACTTTATTCCACAAAAATTTACTGCTAGTTTAAAGTGCCTTCCAGGCTAAAGACACAAAGGTTCTCAACTCTCACAGGATTTCCAGAACAAAGGGGGAATAACACAAAACAGAAACTGTGCTGTTTTCTTCAAGCCCCAAATCTGTGACGATCAACTGAGTTATGGTGAGTTAGGTCCCTTCACTGTTAAAAGACAACCTTTCTCAAGGTAGTCTCATAGGAAAAAGGATTCAAATTCTGGTGAACTGCTACATAGTCCACACCACTGTACTTATAGTTACATAGTAAAAGAATATTAGTTACATGAAAAAAATAAATGATCCCCCAAAACTTCTGCATTGAAAAAAAATTATTATAAACAAAGTTAGAAGACAAATGCCAAAATTATGAAAAATGTTTGAAATATGTAACAGTGACAAAGGGCTAGTATATAAAGAGCATCTAGAAAGAGCATTAAGAAAAAAGACCAACCAATAAAGAAAATGGACAAAAGATAGGAACAGTGCACAGAAAAAGAAATACAAATGGCCCTCCAGTATATGAAAGGATGCTCACCTGGAGCAGGAATTGACACCCTCTGGCTCAGAAGCCAAACCTGACCACCACCTGTTTCGTTATTGGCACACAGCCATGCCCCTTCATCTATGTTTTATCTCTGTCTGCTTTCATGCTAACAACGCAGGAGTTGAATAGTTAGAACAGAGGCTGTATGGCCCACAAAGCCAACAATATTTATCTGACCCTTTACAGAAAAGGTTTGCTGACCTATGACCTAGAGAAACAGAAATTAACTGATATTTAGGTATTATTTTTCATGTATCAGATTGTCAAAAATCCAACAGTTGGAAAATACTGTTGCAGGACCTTCTTATGCATCTTAAAAAGAGTAAGTTGATGGGGCATCTGGGTGGCTCAGTCAGTTAATCATCTGACTTCCGCTGAAGTCACGATCTCATGTTTTGTGGGCTCATGTCGGGCTCTGTGCGGACAGCTAGCTCAGAGCCTGGGGTCTGTCTTTGAATTCTGTGTCTCCCTCTCTCCCTGACCCTCCCCTGCTCATGCTGTCTCTCTCTCTCAAAAATAAATAAAACATTAAAAAAATATTTTAAAAAGTAAATTAGTAAGACTCCTTTAAAAAATTTTTTTTAATCTTTATTGATTTTTTAGAGAGAGTGAGTGTGTGTGAGAGGGGGAGGAACAGAGACACAGGGGAGGGAGACACAGAATCTGAAGTAGGCTCTAGTCTCTGAGCTGTCAGCACAGAGTCCGACGTAGGACGCAAACTCATGAACTATGAGGTCATGACCTAAGCCAAAGTCGAATGCTCAACTGACTGAGCCACTCAGGTGCCCCTGGTAAAACTTCTTCTTAAGTGGCACTTTGATAATATTTACCTTACTTGATAATTTATACATACTTTGATCCAACAGTTCCACTTTGGGGAGCTTATTCTACAAATGTACTTGAACATGTATTTATTTATTTATTTACTGCAACTCTGTTGCTCTGTTTGAAAAGATTTGAACCACTCCCATGGACCATCAGCAGAGGACTGGTTAAATTATGGTGCATCTGTACATAAGAACAGGATATAGTTGTCTAAAAGAATAAGGAAGCTCTCTATTCACTGCTACCACACATATTTATGATACGTTGCTTGCTGAAAAAAGCAGAGTACAAAACAGTATTATGATATGCTACCTGTGTGTAAAAGGGGAGAGAATCAGAATGTATGTTCATATTTCCTTCCCTGTGCACAAAGAACCCTGGAAGGGTACCGAGAAACCTGATGATAGGTCAAACTTGGGGACTGGATGGAGGGGTAGTAAGACTTCTTACTATATGTCTTTTTATATTGTTTGATCATTGAGCCATGTTGATTCACTGATTTGTTGAGCATCTAATAGGTGCCAGACTCTGTTCTAGAGGCTGAAGAAAGAAACAAAAACTCTAGTGCTCCTGGGAGCTTGTAGGCTATTAGGAGAGATATTAAGTAAACATGATAAACAAAAGAGGTTGTATGTTAGATGGTAATAAGGTGACAAGGAGAAGAACACAGTAAAAATAGGAAGGAGGGTGGGAAGTGTCAGATGCATGCTGGAGGGGAACAGGAAGGTGGAATGACCAGGAGGTAACTTTTAAGGAGGAAACCAAGGGAAATGGAAGAGTGAGCAGGAGAATGTATTATCATTCAAAACATTAAATTAAAGAGCAATCATTCCATTTAATCTTTCCAACAACCCTATTAGAAGTTATTCATGAGGTTGTTACTATTAATGAGATTATTATCCTCATCATAAATTATTATATTATGATCCCAAGAGGTTGCCTGCACAGAGTTGAAACAAGAAATGTTAACTCCTCCAATCCAGGTGCTGAGATAGAGGGAAAAAAACATGCATGAGGAGCACACGGATGGGCACCCAAGCCAGGGTGCGGGAGCAAAGAGAGTAGATGGCAGACTCTGAAGACTGCGAGGTAGCTAGCCAGCCCAGGACTGAAGGGAAGAATTCTTAGAAAAGGAAATGACTGCAAAAGGCAAAGCGGTGAGAAAAGGCCAAAAGGCCCAGCAAGTGGTTTAGAATAATTGGAGTGAGGTGTTGGTCAGGGAGTTCTACAACGAAATGACGGCACAGAGAAGTCAAGTTCAGGCACTAAAAGCCCTGGTAAACCACATAAGAAACTTCGGGTTGGAGAGCTCACACTACCCCAAATCTCTTCTCCCTTACTTGCCTCTGGAGCCTGTCTTTTCAACCTCAGCACCACCGACCTCTTGGACCAGTTAATTCTTTGTTGTGGGGGTTGTCTTGTGCATCGTAGGATGTTTCTCCACTGATAGATGCCAGTAGCAGTCCCACCCCATCCCAGTGTGACAACCAAAAGTGTTTCCAGACATTTCCTGAAGTCCCCTGTAGGGCAAAATCACGCCTCGTTATGAATCACTGGTCTAAAGGTTGAAAAAGCTTTGTCATTTTTTTCAGCTAGATGGGATCATTTAACAAAGTTTTGGCCAATGAAATATGAGAAGAGATCTACTGGAACATCCTTCCTTTTTTCAACTATCCTGAATGAGGCCAACAGTGACGGCAGCCACTTTGCAGCCATAAAAGAAAGAACATGCGAATCACAGAGATATTGGTCCCTACATCTTTGAGCCAATGGACCACCTACCTCCAAACTTCTTATGAAGGTAAGATAACTCTTATATATTTAGGCCACCAGGTTGAGATTTTAGATTATTTGCAGCTGAAAACAATCCTAACTATTAAAACATAAAAAGTGCTTGGACTTCATCCCGGAGATTATGAGTAAAGTATTCTAAAGTATTCTAAAAAATAAAAAGAATTACATCATCACAGCTACGGTTCAGAAAGATCATTTTGATATAAAACACAGTCTGTGAAGCAAGATTGGAGGCAGGCAGACATGGAAAATGTCATTATAACAAAATAAGCAAAAACTGAATGGGACTTGGATCAATTCAATGATGGGGAATAAAATAAGGGGACATATATGAGAACAATGAGGGGCAAATGGATGGACCCTAAGCAGTTGTAAATGGGCAGTGAATCAGGTACACCAAAGACTGGAAATTATACTTCTGGGGTAAGTGATGCCCTGGATGGTACAGAAAAGAAAGAAAAATTTAAAAAAGAAGGACAATATTCTATTGCAGGCCAGGTTGAACTTGAAATGCTTATGGCACACCCAAGTGGTAATGTTCAGGGCATTTTATACACAGGTCTAGAACTCAGAAAAGAATAAGGGAGTAGTAATTTTTAAAATATATGTATGATATAGTTCTAAGTCTTAAATTCCAATAAAATAATATTACTTATTACAAAAGTGATAATCAATGAAGTATAGAATACTTAAACATACAGCTAAGCAAAAGAAAATTAAAAATACACAAATGCACTCATAAAATCCCAGCATCCAGATATAATTTGCAGTAAAATGTGAATATACAAATATATATAGGATTATACTACATATACTATATGGTAACAGGCTTTATTCACTCAATAGCACATCTTTCTGTTTCAATTAATATTTACCCATTTTTATGATTTTTTACTGTTATAAACAGTTCTGAGATCAGTTGTTCTCATAGCAAAATGTTTGCCCATGTGCCTAGTTATGTCTTTAGGATAAATTCCTAGCTGTGGAACTGCTGGCTAAATGATATTCGTGTTTCTAAGGCTTTTGACAGATGTTCCCAAATCACTGTCTAGAGAGGTTGTAGCAATTTATAATTATGTAACACTGTGTGAGTACTCACTTCCCGACACTGTCTCCAAAAACTAAAACTATATAATCACTCACATCTTTGAGAATTTTATAAAAGAAAAATATTAACCTCATTGTTTTTATTTTGCATTTGTTCAATTGCTACAACTCAAACTGTGTGTGTTTTATCAGCAACTTGTATTGTTTCTTTGGCAAACTGCTGATCCTTGTTCTTTGTCTACTATTCTTTGAGACACTGATCTTTTATTGATTTGTAAAAACTATACACTTATAAACTTTAGCCCTTCTTCATTAATGCTGCAGTTTTCTCTTTGCATTTGCCATTTAATCAGGTTACATTTTGATAAATAGGTATTTAAAATTACTAGAAATGGCAGGGTTTGAAGTGGCTAGTGTGAAGAATGGGAACAAGATAGTGCTTCGGTCTCAGCTGAGGTTTGATACCTTGATTTCCAGTGACCTCAAACTGCAAAGTTGTAGCAGCATTTGGTTACTTCACCCCAGAAGGAGAAAGGAGAGAAAGTAAGGTTTGCTTAGAGGTAGTGTTTTGCCTGTTGTTTTAATCAGAAGCTGGACAAAGAATAAGGGAGTCGTGTGCATTAGCAAATATGTTGCTGAAATGATAGACCACACGGACAAAATGAGAGTCAACTGATGCTCTGGAAGAAATCAGGAGGGACCTGGGGCCCCTGTGTAGTCAAAGCCCAGATGCAGCTGAATGAGAGCCTGAGAGAGCTACAAGATGAGGACATTCTTCACAATTTTCTTCTAACATACTTTTCATTATTGCCTCCAATCCACTGGTTCTGTTTTCTTCTTTTAAGACAATTATTTTCGTATCTGTGAAATTCACCTTCATATTTTAAGTTTTCTTAATTCATTTTCTTACCGGGATTGCTCCCCCATCACACTCAAAATTAATTTTCAGCCATCTATTTACTAGATTGAACACGTTTTATTTTGGCCACTTTACTTTCCATTTCCTTGCATTCTCCTTTTATTTCAGTCCATCTTTACCTAAAAGAAGCACTATCTTCCTGTCTCTCGATCAGTATTTAATTCCAGAATATGTGGTTGGAAGGAGGAAGGTTGGAGGGGAGAGGAAAACAGGGCCATGCACTCCTTCAGCCTCAGAAGATCACAAGACACACAGTAAACACCAGACCATTCAATGAGTTACCACGTTCAGTGGTCACAACTCCGGGTCATGCCAGCCGAAATGGAAAACTGCCAGGTGCCTCCTGCGCCAAGCACAAATCCAAAGTCCAGTGGCTTCTATTCTCTCACCCGAGATACTTCTTTGAAACAGCTGGTTTGCAAGTGCCTTTGAGGCCTTGGGACCTCCAGGCCCTCCCTGCCACCACCCACTTCACTTTGGGTTTGTCTTCACTATGGAGTTGAGAGAATCAACATTCAATTGCTTATGAAACACGATACCAGACTTTCATCAAACATCTCTTTTCAACTCGAGTGCCCTTGCTCCCCAGTACAGCCTTGAAGACAGAGGAAGCTGAGATTCCTCTGGTGCGTGGTGCCTTGGGAAGGAGGCTGTGGGCACGAGACTTCCTTGGGGAGGTGAGGGCTGACTGATGACCCAGGACGGGAGAACTCCAGCCTTGAGGCATGTGCAGGCTAAGTGCTGCATCTTGCCAACACTGAGAAGTCCTCCTTTCTAAAATTAGGTTGCGTGTCATCCAAGATCCTCTCTCGAAGAGAAGCCATGAGCCTCCTCTATCCTCAACCTTGGCTCAGATTTGCCACTGTAAATAGAAATGTCAGGTTTTACCTCTGAACTCTGAGGTCATCGCATATCAACCCTGGCCAGAGAACCAGAAAGCAAAATTGCTCCTCTGAGTAGAGGAATTCTGATCAGAGCCTCCTTTTTATACAACATCCTGAGCCAAGAGGCAAAACAAAACAAAACGAAAGCAAACTATCAAAAAATAAAATTCAAGCAACAGAAAATTTGTCTGGTCACTCAAACCATTGAGCATTTTTATGGAGGTATATTTTCATATATTTTTAATTTTTTTAATGTTTTATTTATTTTTGAGAGAGAAGGAGAGACAGCATGAGGAGGGGAGGGTCAGAGAGAGAAGGAGACACAGAATCCGAAGACAGGCTCCAGGCTCTGAGCTGTCAGCACAGAGCCCGACGCAGGGCTTGAATCCACGAACCGTGAGATCATGACCCGAGCCGAAGTCAGATGTTCAACCGACTGAGCCACCCAGGCGCCCCATGTTTTCATATATTTTTAAATGGCTTCTCGTATATGAACAGCATCTATTCTCAAGAAAGCATCTTAAAAAACAGTAAGCTATCTTCCTAAGAGACAACTCTGAATCAAGGAAGGGGCAAATAACAGACTATCCCAGACTTATATACTTCATGCCTCCATGTCTCTGAGGAGGCTATCAGATACCTCATGCAGCCCCACAAGCAAACGCACCCCCCCCACACACACACCCCTGGGTGGGGCTGAGAACCGCTGCACAGAAAGAAGCAGGCTGAGGATACTCCATGAGCCTCTCTCACCTGGAGCCCAGTGCATAATGACAAGTAACAATAGCCCCAGCCTACCTCATTCACTCACTTGAGCCCCAAGGAAACCAAATATTTTTAGCAAGATAAAACTGAGAGCCCATCCCCCACCCCGAAACCATCTGCCAAATTAGAGAATGTCAAGCGTAACTTTCAAACCAGAAGATCTTTCATCTCAAAATTCGGCACAGCAGAATCCCTCCGCTTTGACTGCGTAGCATTTTTTTCCTGAGTATAAGGCCATTGATGGCCACTCAGGAGATCCCCCCAGCCCTCAGCCCTGGCCCAGCCGAGACAGGACAGCTACCTGAGACAAAGGAATAGGCTGCTAGGATGTTGCTGAGCAAAGCCATGTCCACGCACTCCGCAATCACCAGCACTGTGCTCCGGCCGAGGGGCAGCCTTGACGTGGCATCCAGAGGGAAGCCTCCTGGAAATGCTTCAGCTGGATGGAGGTGGCACCTCCCTCGCTTCTCTTCTGTTTGGAAACACAAAGTAAGCAATGAGGACACATTCTGCTCTTCTGAGGTCGTGTTCCAGGTAGCCTGGGCTCAACAACAAGGACCCAGCCCCCTCAATGCCGGCCAGCCTTCCCAGCCAGGGATCTGGGGTCCTGTCCTCCTTGGCTCTGCGAGCTTCTTGGCTCTCAAGGAAGCAGCAGCTCCTTACATTTGTGTTTGTCCCGGACTTTCCCCTTGCTCTTCCCCATGTCCTCCCCAATTCCCTTGTAACACTTCCCCCTCACCTTTCCTACAGCTTTTTATTGCATTCTGTCTGGCTCGCCTTGGAAGCACAGCCCATCAGTACTTCAAAAGCTCATTGTAGCCCCAAGTGGCAGCCCACTCCTTGCCTGGCTCTGCTTTCTCCTGCACTGACAGTCCTTGTGTACTTTGATCAGTCTGCCTCATCCTGCAGGTCACCAAATGTGTGTCTTTCGCAAAGGGTTAGAGCTGGCTGTCCCAGAACTGCCAAAGTGGTTCCACTTCTAAAATGCCCACAAAAACTTGGGAGCTTGAGCCCACTCCCTGCCCCTAGTTCCTTGGCTCCACCTGTGGCCAGGAAAGGGCCAATCAAACACATGCTGCCAACCAGCAGAACGGTCCCACCAGGGTTCAGAGCCGGGACTTGGGATCTCAGTGTTAAGTGGCTCAGCCTCTGGCTGATGGAGCACATCCTCTCCACAGCTGCTGCTGCAGCTCAGACCTGGCGTTCTCCTCACCCGGTTCACTCAGCAAAGACCCTGACAACTCCTATTCGATGCTGCTCTAGCCGAGGGCGGGGAACTGAGTCACAGTGGGTGGAGGGATGTCAGATTGGGGAAAGCTAAAGAAGCAGAGGACTCCAGTCCTTGGAGAAGAAACAGGTTCTCAGGTGGGTGGGTCATGGCCTCAGTAACATGGACCACACAACAGGGCCTGAGGAGCTGCATTTCCACAGGTGGATGGAATGGGTCACAAGAGAGAAGACAGCTCACATTCTGGTGGATTCCAGTGGGCTCAGGGAAAGCCAAAGCAAGGAAAGAAAGACCAATGCACAGGTAAGACAGAAATAACCACAGGTTGTTGGAGCAGCCAGAGGCCCAAGAGTGGCAGGATGAGGAGCTGGAGCTTCAGGGGCTCTGAGAGGGGCCAGCTACTGCTGAGGGACCCTGCACCTCTGAGCCAGAGCCCTGGACCTCAGTCAACAGACACTGGAGTTCTTAAAAGGTCACAACTACATGATACAAATGAATAGTCTGAACCATCCCTCTGGGTTCAGAGACTGTTTTGCAGATCTGAGGACTTCAGGACCCATGCAGAAAGTGAAGTCACTGGGAAACATCTGAGTCTGTAGTGATGCAAAATGATTTCAGATCCATGCCCGCCTGTCTTTCCCCACTAATCCCACCAATAGTACAAGTCCCGCTATTTCATTTTTGGGAGTTTTGCTCCACCTAATCCTTCCACTAACACCTTCTGCCTGACCAATCTAGTGCACCCTCTCACCAACTGGGCCATCTTTATATAGAGTACAAACCTAGTCACTTCACTCCACAGCCCAAGCCTTCAACTAATCTCCATCAAACTTCTTAGCACAATACACAGACACTTCCACAATATCTGACTCCTACTCTAGCTCCTAATTCATCTCCTCCTCAAGTCTACACTCGCACTCACACACTGAAATGTAGACGTGCCTGATGCTCAAGTATTACCAGCTTATGTTTAGTTCCCCAAACATATCAAGCTCTTTTATCTTTTCATGCATTTGATCATGCTTTTCCTTTTGCCTACAATGCTCCCTCCTACCCCTATCTGTCTGGCAAATTTTCCTTCAAAAGTCCTATAGCAGTCTCAAAATCCAAATGACTTTTTTTTTCAGAAATAGAAAAATTCATACTAAAGTTCATATGGACTCTCAGGGAATCTCAAGTAGCCAAAAGAATCTGGAAAAAAGAACTGTGTTGGAAGTCTCATACCTTCTGATTTCAAAATTTATTATAAAGCTACAATAATCAAAACAATGTACTACTGAAATGAAGACAGACATATGGACCAGTGGAATAGAATAGAGAGTTCAAAAATAAACCTTTATGTATATGGTCAGATGACTTTCAACAGGGATGCCAAGACCATTGAATAAGGAAAGAACAGTCTTTTCAACAAATGGTACTCAGAAAACTGAATATCCACATGCAAAAGAATGAAGTTCAACCCTTACCTTATACCATATTAAAAATTTAACTAGAAACGGGTCAAAGACCTAAATGGAAGAACTAAAATTATAAAACTTTTAAGAAAATACATAGGAGAAAAGTTTTATGGCATTGGATTTGACAGTGATTTCTTATATAGATGCTGAAAGCACAGGCAACAGAAGTTAAAATAGATAAATTGGGCTACATCAAAACTTAAAACTACTGTGCATCAGTGGACACAGTCAGCAAAGTGCAAAGGCAACCCATAAAACGGGAGAAAAATATTTTCAAATAATATATCTGATTGGGGAGTACTATGCAGATAATATAATCAAACCCTAGAAACTCAAAAACAAAAAAAATCAAACAATTTGATTAAAAAATGGGCAAATGATCTGAATAGACATTTCCCCAAAGAAGTTACACACATGATCAATAAGCTCATGAAAAGATGCCCAACATCACTAATCACTAGGGAAACACCAATCAAAACTACAATGAGATACCACCTCACACCCATTAGGAATGGCTAGTTTAGGAGAGAGAAAGGGAGGGAGGGAGGAAGGAAGAATGGAAGGAATGGATAAACAAAATATGGTATATACATACAATGGAATGTTACAGACTTAAAAGAAAGGAGATTCTGACACATACTACAACATGGATGAACCCCGAGGACATTAGGCTAAGTGAAATAAATCAGTCACAACTGTAATGAGCCAAAATGCTGTAAGGGTCCACCAAAATGAAGTAACTAAAGTAATCTTATTCACAGAGACAGAAAGTAGAATGACAGCTGTCAGTGGCTGAGGGAAGGGAAGAATTGGAAGTTACTGTTTAGTGGGCACAGGGTGCAAAGTTTCAGTTTTGCAAGATGAAAAGTATTCTGGAAACAGATCGTTGCACAACAATGTAAATGCACTTAATGCCATTGAACTGTAAGTTTAAAATTGTTAAGGTGGTAAATTTTGTGTTACATATATTTTACAACAATTTCAAAATAACAGTAATAAGGTGTTAATAAGGTACAACAGTGAATTTTGAAAGTTACTCCAGTTAAAGAATCCTGCAATCAAATTTGGTTTTACGTTAACAGGAATGGTAGCAGAATTATTTTATACTGATACTAAAATTGAAGTCAATTAAATTCTAATTTATATCACATTATGAATATAGTTTAATTATAAGTGAAAGATATAATTTCACTTATTAAAAAATTGGACAGTAAATAATTATAATCTATCACATTTAGAGATTCAGAGGAAAAATATATCACATCATTACAGTCAAGAATATGTTTGTGTAAAGTTCAATAAATATTCATGACTGAGGAGAAAAAAAAGCTCCACTGCAGTAAAGCTCCTAATCACTCAGACCCTTCTCTTTGGCTATCAAAGTCTCCAAATATTCTTCTAATATTGCATCTATGATACTGTAATTGGAATGATCAGTTTACAGGTTTTCTTCTAGACTGAAAAGGCATCTGATGTATCCTTGTTATCTAAGCATCTAGCATGGTGCCTGATGAAAGGGGCCTCACAGTAAATGCTGGCTGGCTGAAAAACAAAAAGAGCATTTAGGCATGAGTTTTGTATGCATAAGTCTCTGAGGGTGTTTCTCCGCCACCTAGAACACCAAAGGAATACCAGGGCTGACTGGCTCTTAGTGGGATGCCGAGCAAAGAGAGCACTTTCTCAGCACCATGGTAGGATCACCTGCAAGGTGGAGGCACAGAAATTCTTCCTACAAGTCTCCTCATGCCCCGGGCACCAATGGAGAGGGCTGCAGGGGCTGGAGGCAAGAGGAAGAGGGATGAAAAAGGCAGGGCAAGGGTAAGGAAAGACAACCTTGGATGGCCCATCCAAGAGAGCAACCAGGAAGATCCTCCATCATCCATGTGGCACAAGTCAGCCTAGAGCAGGAGTCAGTACAGTCTTTACTGTAAGGACCAGAGTATTTCAGGATTCAAGGACCAGAGAGACTCTGTTTCAACTATTCAACTTTGCCATTGTGGTATGAAAGCCACCACAGACAATATGTACATGGACAGGTGTGGCTGTCTTCCAATAGAACTTTGTTTGCAAAAATAGGTGGTGGACCCAACTTGGTCCATGGGCCATAGTTTGCAGACCTCTGGTCTAGAATCTTACTACTTAAAGTATGCTTCAAGGACAAGCAGCATTAACATCACTTAGGAACTTGTTGGATCTCATAATCTTGGACACCACCCAAGACCTTTGGAATCAAATTCTAATTTTATAAAATGCCCAGTAGAGTTTGCAAAGTGCTCTACCTGACCTCTGTGATCCCCATCAACCTGGACACTAAGACACTATTGGCAGCACAAGCCCAGGAGACACTGAGTGCCTCCTTTATAAATCTGATGCAGGATACAAGTGGAGTTCTCACTGGCCTTGCACACAGACGGTTCTCCTGGTGCTCACAGGGCACTTTAGTGAGGGCACTGAGACAGAGGGCAGGACTTGGCAGAGGAGATTCTGCTCAACAGCTGCCAATGAGACAAGGTCTGCAGAAGTTAGAGAAGCGATGAACCCCAGAGCCAAACTCTACACCCAAACCCTGCTCCCTGACCTTCCCTTAACGCTGATGGAACAGTCCAGGTAGCTCTGGTCACCCCCCACTGGTGATTTGCCTTATCATTAAAACTTTTCTGCATCTCCTACTGTGATGCTTAATTTTATGAGTCAATCTGACTGGCGGTGGGGTACCCAGATTAAACATTATTTCTAGGTGTGTCTGTGAAGGTTGTTTCAGATGAAGTTAACATTTGAATCTGTGGACTCTCAAAAGTCAACTGCCCTCCCCAATGTGGGTGGGCATTATCCAGCATGTTTGGGGCCTAATGGAATGAAAGGTGGAGGGAGGAAAATTTTGCCCCTCTTTTCCTGCCTTACTGTTTGAATGGAGACATCTCATCTCATCTTCTCCAGCCTCAGACTGGACTTTCACCATTGGTTCTCAGACCTCTATACTTTAACAGAATGATACCACAGGCTCTCCTGGGTCTCCAGCTAGAAGATGGCAAATCCATCTCAGCCTCCATAATCTCTGTCTTGCTCTCTTTCTCTCTCTCTCTCTCTCTCTCTCTCTCTCTCTCTCTCTCACACACACACACACACAAACACACACACACACACACCACCTATGAATAGGATATATATACCATACTGGTTTTGTTTCTCTGGAGAACCCTGATCAATACACCTACCAATATAAAGGTAAGAAGTATGAGGCATTCATCCATCCTCAAGTACAATTTGTGTAAGTGAAGTCCCTTACAACTGGTTAGTTTCTAGAATCAATGAGTCTCACCTTTGGGCAGTTTGCCCACCAGGGGACTTTCAGCAATATGTGGAAACATTTTTGGTTGTCCCAATTATAGTGAGACATTGAGAGGAGTTGCTTGGCAGGCCTTGATCAGGACATGAGTGCAAGGTCTGGGCCGGCAACTCAATATTCCGAGTAACCAGAAGTGAATGGGTTCTGGGAGAATAGCTCACATTAACCAAGCCCTCAAGCAAGCACATCAACCAATAGCAGTTTATTAATTTGTAACTGGAGAGTCAACTGGCACAAGAGCTAAATCAGGTCCTCTTCTAGACAAGTGGATCCTGGCAATTATCTTGGCAAAGGCAAAACTGCAACCAAAGGGCTGCATATTTTCAAAGACAAGGCTTTCTCCTGGTGATAAACCCATCAGATTAACCCCACACTATTCTGGGGGAATCGTGTGTAGAGGACACTCCAGGACCAGTCAACCAGCATTACAGCACACTCCCTTTGGGCAGAACCTACCAATTCTTACAATTCTTACTCTCTGACAGCTTTTCTCTTCCCTGACCCAAAGCTCCTTCTCCTAATTACCAACTAACTGCAACACAACTGAAAAACCACAGTTTCTGCCCATCACTTCCATATCATAATTTTATCTCTTAGTCTCTTGAGGAAGATGACAGCCTGTCTATGAGCACCATCTCGTAGACTAAATGGCTAACTATATGCATCATACGCTATTTTCACTGGCTTCCATTTTAGAGGCAACCTCATTTCCAGTGATACAAAATAATATTCTCTGGAACCTTGAGTCCACTCAGTTATACTGAGTAGAATCACTGAACGTGTAAAATGGAATGTGCCAGGTGATGATACATTTCATCTTACACTTTAGTAGCAACAGTGAGGAGGCCCTGGTATGTGAGTCCTCATGCAGGTGACGATCTCATTACATAGTGTAACGAGGGTAAGAGCTCATTATCCCCTTAGCTACCTGGGGAGAGATGTGCTGTCAGGAACAAAGGATTATCTGGCAAAAACTGTTCATCCCTGGTGACGCTGGTGTCAGGCAGTAGAGGTCCTGAAACTTGGTTGGCCTCACTTGGCTTCTTAGGTTCTGAAAGAAAAGAGAAATGGCACAAAAAACATCAGAAAGCCATCACGTGCTCAGGAGACCACATCATGCCTTAGACCTAGTGTAGTCATGCACCTCACAGAAAAGCCCGGATGATGTATACCTGGACCTCTGAAAAGATGGAATAGCATCTCCAGAGAGGACAAAGCCCATTGCCAGAGTTTAATGGGGAATTTGAACCAGACAGCCAGAGAAACTAAACTCCCAAGTTCATAGAAAGGGAAGCAAGGGGCAAAAGATCACAGATGCTTGTTTCCTCTTTCCTCCTGTCAGCCAAAGCCTACAAAACAGCCAGCGTGGGATGTGTCCACATGGCTCCTCATCAGTGAAATCTGCAGGCCAGCATCTCCCTGAAACAGGAAGGGAGGAAATTCAGTTCCCAGATAGCAGTGCCCAGATGGGTCATGAAATGAAGCCTCACGCAACTCTGTGTAGGCACGAAAAACCTGGAAATGCTGATGTGTGACTTCCCACAGCCAGAAATCTCAAAGCCTCAAGCTATGTTCAGCCCTGCTAGGGAGGCCAGCGGGAGCCCCTGAAAGGACTAGATCCCACACAGCTTCTTTATGTTGCCAGCTTCACTGAAAAACGTGCAGAAAAACTGGAGTCTGTCCCGGAGCTCCTAGAGCACTGAGCAGTCCCTCTGCTCCCCACGTATACAACACACACACACACACACACACACACATTCGGTGTCCACACCACTTCTGCCACATGTGACTCCTGCTTGTTTATGTACCTCTCATAGATACTTAGCCCAGCTGCCTCAGCCTCACAGAGGATTTGTAGCACCTTCCTATCTCCATTTGCCTTGTGAAGAAATTAAGGGCAAGAAAAAAAAAGGGAACTTGAAGCACAGAACTGATAGCTCTTTAGAGACGAAGACACCAAGGTGTAGAAGCAGGTCTTTGATGCCCACTCACCCTCCCCTCTACACCAGTGAAAACCATGCAAGAGCTGACCCCAGCGTAGCTACATGGAGTCTGAGATGGCTTGAATGGAAAAAGAGCTCCCACACCACAGGATGGGAAGAAGATACACGTGGTCCCAGAGAAATCACCAGGGAGAGAAAAACCTACTTTTCTCTACAGGACTGATACCCTGTGACTCATCCAACATTCTAGCCTGCCAGCCACATGGCTTCTGTTGCTCTACCAAACTTCCCCTCCAGCCACTGCAGCAAGCCATTTCCAGGGACACATCTGGAAAGGCGCCACCTCTGAGATCTGGGCTGTGAGCTCCTTAAGAGCAGGGACCATGTCTTCATTCTGCTCTTTGTTCCCAGGCCCTTCCATAGTGACTATGGGTAACTGCCTCACACTCGGAAACCCCACTCTCCAAGCAGTACTATCTCCCTACTTCTGTCACCCCTGGAATCAAGGATGAGGCAGAGGATTCTTAGGCTTGACACCAAAATTACATTTCAAAACAGGGAAAATTGATAACTTGGACACCATCAAAATTAAAGTTTTAATTTAAACCATTAAAATTTCCTCTGTGTTAAGAGGATGAAAAGACAAACTATAGAGTCAGTGTGGGGGGGGGGGGGTGGAATTTGCAAATTATCTGTCAAAAGGAATAGTATTAGAACATACAAAGAATTTTCAAAAATAGTGACAACACCAAATGTTGATAAGGATGTTGAAAAATGGGTCACTCATACATTGTTCATGGAAATGTAAAATGAAACAGCTACTATGGAAAACAATTTAGCAGTCTCTTTAAAAAACTAGACATACATATACCCAGCAACTGCACTGCCCCTCAGCACTTATCTCAGAGACGCGAAGACTTAGGTTCACACAAAAATCCACACAGGTATTTATAGCAGGTGTGTTTGTAATAGCCTCAAATTGGAAACAACCCAAATTTCCTTCAATGAGTGAGCATTTAAACATAATGTGGCACATACATGGGATACAACCAAAAAAACAAAACAAAACAAAATTTTTAACTCATGCACAACCTGGATGAATCTTCAAAAAATTATGCTGAGTGAAAAAACTCAATGTCAGAAGGTTGTGTATTGTACAATTTCACTTATGTAAAATTCTTGAAGTGTCAAATTATAGAAATGGGGAACGAATTAGTGGTTTCAGGGGCTAAGGAGGCAGTGGGGTCAGAAGGGAGATGAGTGTAGCTATAAAAGGGCAACAGGAGTAGGCTTGTGATGATGGGAATGTTCTGCATTTTGACTGTATCAGTGTCAACATCCTGGCTGTGGTCATTGTACTATAGTCTTGCAAAATTTTATCATTAGGGAAACTGATTCAATGGAACAGAAGCTCTCTGTATTATTTCTTAGAATTACATGTAAATCTGAAACTGTCTCCAGATTCATCTTGAATCATAATTATCACACTGAAGTTTAAGAAGCATGAATCCAAAAGACTCAGTCAAGGTATCGGGGAAATTCAAAATTCTTTCTTATGACCAACAGTTGAGGGAAGGAGAATTTCATCTGGAGAAATCTTGGAGAAGGAGATGGTTAGAGTTTCCTTCTTCCAGAATATGAAGGGATTAGGCAGGAGATATTAGACTTGGTACATGCAGCACCAATGAGCAGAACACAGGCTAATGTAGGAAAAACCTCATAAGCTTCAGGACTGATCAGGCCTGAATTAAAACCTGAGCTCCACCATCCCCTGTCTTTAAGACTGGGCAAGTTAGCTGACCTTATCATTAAAATGAGGCTGATTCCTATCTCAATCCATTGGTCAGCAACTAAGCAGAGAAACAAAACTCTTCCAAGTATTTGCAACAGAAAGAATTTAATGCAGGGAATTGATTACAACAATAAAAATAGAAATGCAGGTGGAAGATGAGAGGCTAAAGTGTGAAGCCTGACATAAGAGATGACAAAGTTGAGGGTTTAAAGAACTTCTGAAGTTGACATAACTTTTAAAGTTTATTTCTTTTGAGAGAGAGAGCAGGGGAGGGGCAGAGAGAGAGGGAGAGAGGGAATCCCAAGCAGGCCCTGCACTATCAGCAAATAGCCTGATGTGGGGGCTTGAACTCATGAACTGAGAGATCATGACCTAAGCTGACATCAACAGTTAGACACTTAATCAACTGAGCCACCCAGGAACCCCTCAAATTGACATGACTTTTAAAAGATGAAATTAGTTGGAGTAAGGTTGTACAGGGTGAGACCATGAGGCAATCAAGAGATTAATAACAATGGGCAGCAGAGAGTTGAAGGGACAAAGGGAGGAGGCAGTGTCACCCAAGAGCCAGGGTCAGCAGGAGGAATCTGGAATCACAGAAATGTGGCCACTACTAGAGGAGATGCTTGAGAGATGGAGGGAGGAAACACTGGCTTCCTCCTTTCCTCTTCCCTCTAACATCCCAGTGGTGCCTCCGTGGGCCAAACACAGCAGGAAGCCAGAGTACCCTTGAGGCTAAGAAAGGCAGTCTGCACGTTGGCTCCTGCTCTCCAGGACAGAACTGGGATCAGAAGGTAAATACGCCCAGGTCTGGTGCACTTCTGAGTGTTTGTGAGGATACAGAGCATGTAAACGCCTGGCACATAATAGGTGTTCAATAAATAGTAATTCCAACTTTTATGCACCAGTGTTATATGATAAGCATTTAGAACCACATTTTCTCATCACTTTATATCTAAATATATAGCAACACAAGCTGGGATATCTGGCTCATGCCACATGGACTCTGCCAAGAATGCCTTTTTTTTTTTTTTCCAAATGAGCTACATATCCTAGAAATGTGAAAAGCAGCCCTGTCCTAAAGTTTCAGTGTATAAAGCAAATGTTGTATTTCCACAGCTGCTGGCTTCCTCCTACCCAGAGGAATAGTTTCAGTGACATATTAATCTCATAGAAAGCCACACTGGGGTAAGACTGCACAGTAATTCAAGCAGCATGTGCAAAATTTATTTAGTGTTGGCCAGGAATGGTTTTAATTATGTGAAGTCTTCAGAATGAGAGGAAAGTGACTGAAGATGCTTGACTAAATCAGTCACAGAGGCTCGGGATGCTTCCAGCTCCCTCCCCAGTTTCAATTTATTTCTGCAGGCCCCAAACCACAAACACAAAGGAAGCTTCCATGGAATGGGATGATGGCACTGCACAGAACCCAGGTGCAACCAGAGGCAGAAACGACCAAGACAGGAAACATCAGCACCAGCAGCGCAGAGACCTCCATGTAGCATGAAGGTCAGAGGTCCAGAGGATAATCAGGGTGGGACAGAGGGAAGCAGGACCAAGGTGCAGTGTGGTTTGCTATGCACCTGCTGGACCCCTCCCATCTCCTGGAAGTCACTTGGTGAGGTGTGGTGTTGGACTTGAAGTAGCAGCTGGGGGCAGAGAGAAGGCCTGGACCCATCCATAAGGACAACACATGCCATGAGGACTGGGTCTTACAGACAGCAGAGTTGAACTGGTCCTATGCACCTTTAAAATGGTCACTGGCCGGAAGCCACAAGGTGTCCCCTAGGCTGGCGGGACAAACAGAAAGCCTAGGAAGTTATCTTTAAAGGTTAGCTTTCAGCCTCTGGAATCTGTCCCTGGATATCAGGGCCCTGGTACCAGCCTGGGGACAGGGGGTTCTGGCCCAAGAAGGCCTATATGAGTGAGAAACAAGAAAGAGAATAGGAATTTGCAAAGGCAATGAGCGAAGACTGGTCCTGTGCGGGTTTGGAAATGAACAACAAGGTTCTCATCATCAGCCCTAGGTTGGCCCATCAGGGTGCCAGTATTTAGTACCTCAAGCCAGATAAGCCTGGTGCCAAAGCAGAGCTGGTCCTAGCTGGGAGGAGTGGCCTGAAAGAGGAGTCCAGAATACTGAGGTTGGACAAGGGACAAGGGGGAATGGGAGTCTCCACTTGGATTTGCCAGAGATCTCTCCAGCCCAGCATGTCCTAAATTCATTCCCCCGCCCACCTGTTTCCTCTTTTCTCTACAGTGTTCATAATATCCTGATCCTCCCAATCACTCGAGTTCAAACTTGGGGGTTATCACGAGCCCTTCCTCTCCCTTGCCCTGAAAATTCTACCTCCTATCCCTTCTGCCTCTCTGTGCTCCCTGCCACTTGCCTAACTCAGAAAAGCCTCCCTTTTCTTCCCCCGCCACCCCAACATCATATACTGGTGCCAGGGTGAGTGAGCACTAGGAAACTGTTCTAATAATGCCCCTCCTCTGTCCTAAAATCGTCCCCTACAGAGTAGGATTCCTTCCAACACAACCCAATGTCAAGCAAATAGAATCACTCTCTTCTTCGTATACTTCCCAACCGGTTCTACCTCTGGGTTTCACTCTGCTGAATGTACTTTATTGTACATTATGTTACATATTGTACTTTACCTTATTGCATTCCTGAGTCCTACCCATCCTTCAAGACCCATGTCACATCACCTCCTGCAAGAATGTTCTTTGATCTGCCCCTGGACACATAATTGTTCTCTCTTTTGGACTCCTGTAACCCGTGTGCAATCTTCTGCGTGTAGTAAAAGTGTGTGCTTTTGTTATATTTTGCACTAGGCTGTAAGCTTTTTAAAAAGAGGGGCCTTACATCATATTCACCTTCATGGAGGAGGTGTAGGAAGACCTGGGAACGTGGAGTCTGTCCAGCTTGTAAGAAATGTTAAGAAGTTTGGGGGAATACCACTGGAAAAGGAGAAAGCAAGACTGGAGTCCTGCTGTGATCCTGGAGTGGGAACTGCAGGTGCGTAGACTCCGGATGCCACACACCAAATGTAGAGGGAAAGGTCCGTGGCTGAACTTGGAGGGAACCAGCCTGCCGGTGTCAGTTGCAGAAAGAAGAAACTGTCATGTGGATTGGCAGGAAGTGGTCAGACAGAATCACAGCATTCCTACCACACTGGGCCTGAAAAGAATTCCAGCCCTGTTGGTCAGCCACACCAACATGTGCTTGAATAACTTTGACCGAATCCTGTGTGGCTTTCTCTTTAGAATTGCAAGTAGGGCTGGACATGCAAGCAGACTAGTGGATCCTTAATGAAGGCCATTCTTTAAAAGGGCGATGCACTTGCCATGTTATTCCTAAGCAGTACTGCTCACACAGAGGCTTTGGTCCGCCACCAGCGGCACCCCCCGCCCCAAGTCCAGTCTATCTGAGGCATCCGCAAATGTGGGGAACTCACAGAAATAACGCCCCGCTGAGGAACACACATATGAGAACAAGAAGCATTCTTAGTCATCTGACTCTTTTCTGTGTGGACCTCCTGGTCCCAAGCTGGCTTCTCTGTTCACTACAATTATTAAAACCAGAGGATAAATCAGAAGGGTGGACCAAAACCCCTGAGTTCAGGGAGTCTGCAAGGCCGATTCAGCCCCTGGGGGAGTTGTAGGAACGAGAAAGTCTAGGGAGGTGCAGCAGCCTTCCTTGGCAGGAACCACTTCCATCTGTCCTTGGGGGCAGGCAGCTTCCACCTGAGCCCTTCCTGATGGCTCTTCACCAGGGGGAGCTAGTCCCACAGCCACACAGGGCCTGCGGCGTGCCAGCGCACTTCAAGTCAACACAAGCCTTGAGCATCTGGAAGGTGAACATTCCGGAGCCCAATTCTAACAGGGAGGCCCTCCCAAGTCAGCTGGGCAGCTTCCCTGAAACCACAGCTGTCTTACACCTTACCCTGACACACTAGAGCCCAACCTCTGTGTTTTGAAGCATCTACAAATGTTTGAATCAAATTACTTTTTTAAAAATGTTTTTCAAACCAGAAGCAGATACAGTCAAGCGTGTGATAGGCCAAATGTGAACATCGCAGACCCCATGCGCTACAGGTTACGACACTCGTGCCCATGTCGGAATACAGGTTCTCCTGCCAAACCCGTGCCTGTGTTTGAACACATGTAATGAATTAGGAAAGCTGCAGTTCCAAAAAAGTGTCTTTTAACAATTCAGACCTCCACAAGCCTCCTCAGGCTGTAAAACTAGATGTGTAGATGCACTACCGCCACGCTGGCTCCCGTGGGCCATGCCAGGCAAACCTCAGGGGAACCGTGGAGTGCACGCGCTCACAGACATCTAAGAGTGAACCTTACGGTAACAACTGACAACACACCGTGCTGCACCACATATCACTTCAGTGCTTTAGTGCTTGTTCTATTCTCAGAGTGCTCGGCAGGCTTTTGGGGGGGCACATGGGTGGCTCAGTTAGTTGACCATCCAACTTCGGCACAAGTGATGATCTCGAGGTTCATAAGTTCAAGCCCCATGTCAGGCTCTGTGCTCACAGCTTGGAGCCTGGAACCTGCCTTGGATTCTCTGCCTTCCTCTCTCTCTGCCCCTCCCCTGCTTGCACTCTGTCTCTCTCTCTATAAAAAACAACAAACATTTAAAAAAAATTTTTAGAGTGCTCAGCAGGCTTTTAAAATACCAACTCAGCAACGCAGGGCCATGCTGTTACCATCCCTCCTATAGCTGATGAAGTGAAAATGGCAACTGAAGTTTGGACTCCACCTGCCAAATTAAATTAATCTTTTCCTTTCTTTCTATTCTTCCTTCCTTCCTTTCTTTTTCTTTCTTTTTGTTCTGTGTTAAAGGTTTTAAGTGATTACTAGAGAGAACCAGGCACTGGAGTCTCTGAAAATAATTTTAATAACATAATTAATGTTTCATAATGATACACTATGTTTCGGGGAAGTGTTTTCTGCCAAACAAAGATATAAATAGGTTGAAGAACCTGTTCATCTATTCCTTTCAATTGGATCCTTTGTAATTAAGGAATGCAAACAGTTTTTACATAGTGTTAGTGAGTCAACATGAAAAGCAATTTTTCCTGTATTCCTCTTTCAAGGTTCTGGGTCATTTTAATCAGAATAACCTGAATCTGTGAGAGATCCTGCTTAAAAGTGTTATCACTACCAATGCCTGGCAGTCATGATTTTCACAAGCCCATAGTGCTAATACAAAACACAGGGACGCATTAATAGCGAGGGTGCTTGGAGGCTGTGCCTGTCATTTCAAACACTCCATTTCAAATTTTCATGTTCATCCTGACAATCTCGTTGTTTTCATTAATTAACTGTTATAAGCTAGAATTATCACAGAAAGTTACATATACAACAAAACATTAGGGTTTTTTTCCATTTCACTCATTGATATGCCATATAAGATTTCACTTAAAGAGTTTCTTTTAATGTTAATTTATTTTGAGAGCAAGAGAATGAGTGGGGGAGGGCCAGAGGGAGAGGGAGAGAGAGAATCCCAAGCAGGTTCCGCACTGTCACTGTGAGGCCTGACTCGGGGCTCAATCCCACAAACTGTGAGATCATGATCTAAGCTGAAATCAAGAGTCAGTCACTTAACTGACTCAGCCAGGCAGGCACCCCTCCCTTAAAAAAATTTTTTTAATCACTCTGTCATTCAATACACAGAAGAATCCCAATGTGTTCAGCAGGAAGGGATTAAAGAACAGATCTTCTTGATAAGAAGGGCATGAACTAGAGGAGAGTTGATGTGCTTCAGCAGAGCCCCAGATACAAACTTGGGGCTCAAAAAGATAATTGTTGAATTATCAGTGTAGCAGAAATGGCATGTCCCTTGCTCCTAAAATTGGGAAAGGGAGAAGCTTTGGAAACAGAGACACAGAGAAGGCCATGGAGGCAGTTTTCCTTGTCCAAGGAGAACCAGCTTCCTACATGGCCACTGACCCCTAGGGTCAGCATAGCAGAGATGTGAGCATAGCAGACACTACCTGGCCACTAGAAGCAGGGGAGAAACCTGGAATGGATGCTTTTCTGGTGTCTTCCAAGGGAGCCGTGCCCTGTTGATACCTTTTCTGGCCTTCAGAACTGTGAGACAATAAATTTGTCTCACATTTATTATCTGTTTTTACCTGTAATTATCAGTGTTCTAGGCCATTCAGTTTATAGTACTTGGTTGTGGCAGTCCTAGCAAACTATAAGGCTGGTGGTGAAAAGCAGATCAACAGCTGTGGCAGACACCTGTGTTTATCTCCCCAAAAGGCATTTCCCCTTCCTGCTTGCTGCAGGAGCCCCACTTTTGTTTGTGTCCATCTGCCGGGGCCCAACGCGTGACGGGGCCATGCGAGTGATCCACGTCAATCTCGGTGGTCTCTCTGCCATTCCGTTTACCATGTGACCCAATTCTGGCCACTAAGTCTCACTAAAAGGACTGCTGAATCCATGACCTAATTTAGTTGTTCTTGGATATTTCTCTGTCTCTAAAGCCCTGTTTAAAATAGTCAATGCAGACTGTCTCTAGCTGAATCTGGACAGATACTAAATTAATGATCAGTGGGGTTTCTAGACAACCCGATGGAGATGGTAACTGAATTGATGTCCTTGACCACACCTGGTCAGGTCTGTCCTTTCAGAGGCTAATCTTGACCTCCAGGGTTTAAATCTTATCTGATACTTAAAACCTTATCTGATACTTTAAACCTTATCTGATATTTCCCTTATCTGATACTATTATGTCAATCTGACAAACACCTCTTGGGTATCTATATCAGGCAGTGAACCAGACAACATTCTAATCTAAGCACTTGAATTCAGGGATTTTTCCTAATCCATAACTTAATGCCACACTGTCTTCTCCATACTGTAACATGCACAAATCATCAGGTTAGAACAGTAAGTCTGGGTCTGAGTTTTGCTGCACATCCTCTGTCAAACACAGAATAAGCTCACATCTAACAATTTCCACAGTTAAAGCACACGTCCGCTCCTTACTGTGCCAGAGGCTAATTGAAAACCTTAAAGGCAGAAAGGGTCTTCACAGGGACAGAAAGAAGGGACAGGAGGGAGCTAGTAGACTTCGGGAGAGGGGCTTCACGCCACACCCTGCAAGGAGGGGAGATTACATTTAGGTATGGCACAGGCTTTGACACTAGACCCAGGTTCCATGTCAGCTCCACGATGTACCAGCTATGTGACTTTGGGCAAATGACTTAGTATTTCTACACTTCAGTTTGAAAAATAGGAAATACAACTTAATATTCTTAAAAATTGTGCTTAACAATGAGGCAATCCAAGTAATGCACCCAGCATGGTGTCTTGTGACCAGCAGGTGACCTCTTAGGATATGTGTGTGGTTCTGAGTCACACATACAGAATGTCTGAAGTTTTATATTTTTTCTTCACTGGAACAATTGGTCCACTGAGCATTAAAGAAACAACAAGACATGTTCCCATCGAACTGGTCATGTGGTCCTGTTACTTTCACCTCAGAGTGTGTCACAAACAGTTTCTCCCCATGATCTTCCATTTGGTTCCCCTGAATTAAAGTGATGGCTCTTAACTGGCCTTGCTGCCTCCATTCTCTCCCCATCCTCCAGTCCAGCCTCCAGTGAGTCACCAGATTTGTCATTCCAGAGCAGGGGCTGGTTAGCTACAGTTCACAGGCAAATCCAGCGCACTGCCTGTTTTGTACATGAAGTGTTATTGCAGCAGAGCCACGCTCATTTGCTTATGCCCTATGGCTGCTTTGCCACGACAGTGGCAGAGCTGAATAGCTGTAGCAGAGACCATATGACCTGCAAAGCTTAAAATATTTACTGTCTGGTCCTTCACAGAAAAGTTTTGCTGGGCCCTTGGTAACTTGTTCTGGTACACTCCCTGCAGTAACTAGCCAGTCCCTCCTTTGACTTGGCTCAAGAGAAAGTCAATGCTGTGTTAGTTGGCCGTAGGCTATTTCCTGGCTCACCTCTCGCCATGCCCCTACCTGCAACTTAACCTCCATCCTCAGTGACTGAGTGTCTTCCAAGCACACCAGGCTCCTTTCATCCAGAACACCTCTATTCCCTTTCCATATAGAAAATTCTACCTCTTCTTCAGTATTCCTCCCTTTATGAAGCCTTCTAGAATTGCTCCCTCAGTCCTATCAAAGACACTTCTTCCTTGGAAGTGATACATAACCCACCAATAAATGGGACGTTGTAGATACTAGATATGGATCTTCATATCCGTCTTCCTCACTAGACACCCCCATGCTAACCTGTCTTGTCTCTCTATCCCTCCTGGGGTACCCTGTTCTTTCCCAGCATAGCATTTACCAAAGCTTGTAATTATGCATTTCTTTGTGTTTTTATCTCTCTAATATCTGTCCCCTAACAACTTTGAGCTCTAAGAAGGCAGCAACCAGACTGTTAGATTCACCACCACACCACCATGGAGCCACATCAGCCTGAGGCCAGCCACATAGTATTTCAGTTTGTTGAATAAGCAAATGATTGGGCCGATGAAAAATAAAATGATTTTACTAATAAGTCAAATACAAATGAAAGAACCAAAGGCATCAAAGCTGTTACTTTCTGAACATTCAAGATATTGCCTCTCAGATCCTTCAGGTACTCCTGTGGTCCAGAAGGTCAGATGGGCATAGGCACCACTGATGGTTCTGATGTGGATATTTGGAGCACGTATACAAACGCTCACTCTTGGAATCAGTGTGGAACGTGTACATGGCCCCTTGCTGTATCGATAAATTCAGACCCTGCAGAATTGGAATAAAGCCACATGTAGGATTATATCATTGAGTCCAAGTCTGCACTGAACTATAGAATTTTCTGGCCATACCCTCCTGAAGAAGGACATCCTCTAGTTCTTGTCTGTTGAGGAAGGATGGGCAAGGCTCCTGCAGTTTTTTCCCTCTGTCTCTAGGGAGAGCGTCCTGTCTGTCCATCATACCCATACCCAGCCAAAGGGTGATTGGGCCCCTGTGGGGCCCACTCTGACTCCATCCCTCCTCTTATATATGCTAACAGGATAGGGAAGGATTTTAGGCTAAAATGATCCTTCTCTGGATCACTCGTGCTGTGTCCTCCAGTACCAAGGGAATCTTCAAGCTTGAAATGTGACTCTTGAAAGATGTACTGTTCACTTTTCCTGAAACGCAAGCTCAAGATCAAGCAAATAATTCAGCAGAGTTGCTGCTTCGTGCAGAGAAAAAAAATATATCCCAAGGCCATTTCCTGTGTGGCCTTTCTGATTCTGGACAGTGTCTCTCTGGAAGCCCCATCCATAAAGGCCCTCTGTGAAGGTATGTGCATTCCTCTGAGATATATCCAAGAAGAGAAAAGATGCCACTTCAACCAAGGCAAATTTATGAAGTTGGCAGCCGAACCCTAATTCTAGCCTTGAGCCTCCGGGATGTCAGCACCATGAACTACGGCAAAGCTGAATTTCTTATTTAAGTCAAGCTTTTAACCCTCTGTGGTATCTACCTCCGGTCTGAACAACAAAAGAAACCTATGTATTAAAACACAGAGATTATCTCTGTCTCTAGATCTCAAAGTCTGTTGGACCTGTGTCCTTTAAGCCCAGTAACAAAGCATTTATAAGGAAATGTCAATCTGTTCCATTATTAAGAACTTCAATGACAGTAGCCAAATCGTCTAGGGCCATTCTAAGTGTAGGGTTGTCACTCTGGCAAATTGCTTTATCGTGTGCCTTCTATTTTCTTTAAGATCCAAACAACACTCTGTCTCCTTCTACAGATTTACTTTAGTCCCCAATCTCCTTTCCCTCCACTCAGGTCATGTGTCTCACATCCATTTCAAAGCAAGTGTCCCTCCCTATCCCCACACTGTGCTCTGAGTCCCTTTCCTTCCTCTACAGGCTTTGTGCCATCCACTGGCCTTACCACCTTGGTGTCTCCAGAGCACACACTAATTCCCCACATGTGATGTGGGGCCCAGCACACGTGCTCTCTCCAAGAATGTTTCAAAGATGAATTCAATAGATGATGTGTTGTATGTGATTCTGATTTGATCTGGATTTAACCACACTGGATGCTTCACACTGGGCATTGTGAAGGAAATTTTCTCTACCCTCCCTAACAATAGCTAATGATCTGAAGCACCTATGAAGGGCTTCTTTAATGATTTCCAACCATCAACATGGAAGCCATCCAGAACATGGGGAGCTTCTCCCAGCGTGCGTAGTGCATTTGCAACCCCTCTGTGGGGCCCACTCTGACTCCATCCCTCCTCATATATGCTAACAGGTCTTTCCAGCCCTGAGACACTCCTGCCACCCAGAACCTCTCTCTTGTTACTTCCAAAGCCAAGCTTTTGGAAAGAATTGCCTATACTTGGTATCAACACCTCCTCATTTCACATTTGTTCTTTAACCCATCTCATCTTCCAAACTCTCCAAACCAAGTCACCAATAGCTCCCTAATTCCCAAATCCATGGACACCACACTTCTTGTTTTAGTGGATTTCCACATGATTTGATGTTACTGAATCCTCCCTCCTGGATACTCTCCTCTTTCACATTCCAATCTCTCATCTCCTCCTGCCTCTCTACCTTCACTAGGTTCCGCCCTCCCCCTCCCTCAGAGACCACCCACTCTCCAAGGCAGTCTGGTACAGGCAGGTAGCTCAGCCCGGATCTGACTGCCTGGGCAGATATTATCTCAAGTCCATGATTTACTGCGCTGTGACCTCTGGCAAATGATTTGCTGCCCCGGTGCCTCCACTTATTCATTTATAAAATAGGTACAGTGATAGTCCTCCCTGGCAATGGTTACTGAGAGAATTTATACATATACAGTATTCAGAACACACAATATACACTCAATATGCATTAGCCATCATAATTCCTCTTCAGATCCTCTCTCTCTCCTTGGGCACTGAGCCAAACCATGGCTCCATTCATTACCTCTTGTTAAAAGTTGGCCCTTGAGCCTTCTTTAAGACTTCTCTCCTGAATGTCAACCTACCAACCAGTTGTTCACTAGACATGTCTTCCTGGCCATCCCTAAGGTTCTTCAAGTTCAGTTTGTCTACAACTGAGCTTATCATCTTTTCCTGCAAGTTCCTGCAAGCCCCTCCTCCTTCGCCTCCTCCCCCTCCTCCCCATTAAGTCTCCTAATGAATCAAAGACCCACTATCCTTCCTCTTGGTTGCCCAGGCCAAAATCCCAGAGTCATCCTAGGACTCCTGCCCTTCCCTTACTCCCCCATGCAATCAGTCACCAGAATGTGTCAACTTTATTGCCAGTGTATTTCTTGAGCTTGTGCCCAATTCCCCGCCCTTATGGCCAATGTCTCAGAGCCTCAGTATTTCTCACCTGGATGACAATAAATAACTATAATACTAAAAATAATCTCCATCACTATTATCACATACTGATTACAGATCAATCACAGTAGTAGACACTTCACATACCTCATCATACATAATACTGAACACCATGCATTCAAGAGGGAGGAATTAGGGGTCTCTGTTTTCAGATGAGAAGATAGAGGCTCAGAGACGTTTAATAAATAGCCTGTTATACAAAGATGATATCGCCTCCAAACCCCAGACTCTTTCCACTATTTAAAGTATGATGGAGTCCTAATTGCTCGTCCTGCCCGCCATGTTATTCCTCTCCAATATCTACTCTACTGCCAGAGGGTCTGTTTTGACAATGAGACTCTGATCCAGTCTCTCCTCTGTGTGAAACCCTGCAAGAGCCCTCCAGGGCCCACAGAATAAAATCCAAATTCTTAAAAAAAAAAAAAAATCAAAATTCTTCAGCAAGACTCTCTCTGATGTGGTTACTTTGCCTACTTACAGATCTGCCTCCCTTCTCTCCATCCATGCCTGCTCCCTTCCTTTCTTGGAGCACACCATGCCTGCTCCCCTGGCTATGCGGTATTCTTCCTGCTCCCTCTGCCTCTGATGTTCTTCTCTTCTCAGCAGCCTGGATGCCTCCACCTCAGCCTCCTAGACACATGTCCTCTTTGACTCACCTGCTGTCCAAGCTGGATGTAGGCACCTCTCCTTTGGATGCCTACAACACTCAGTGATTGCCTCCAGGACAGAATTTTAGAGTGGCACCACTGTTGGTGGTTGAGCACCTGCTATACGCCAGAGTTCCCAGTAGCCTCCAGCAATCTATATCTTGCATTCAGAGAACTTACTTTATTTTTTTAAGTTTATTTATTTATTTTTTGGGGGTGGGGGCGAACACATGAGGAAGAGGGACAGAGAGAGAATCCCAAGCTAACAGCACAGAGCCTGACACATAGCTTGATCTCATGAACCATGAGATCATGGCCTGAGCTGAAATAAGAGTCAGATACTTAACTGACTGAGCCAGGTGCCCCCAGAGAACTTACTTTAATGAGAGAGATGAATAGCAAAATGCTGTAAGCTATCTCTGAATATCCTGTGTCCACACTGGACTGCTGAGGTTTTTGAGCAAGAGTATCTTGTTCTTCTCTGTGTCCCCAGGGCCTAGAACTGTGCCTGGCACAAAGGGTATCAGGAAACACTGACAGCCTGAGCTGAGCAGACACATGGGAGCCACCAAGCTGTCTCTTTGAGCATACAAGCTTCCATCTGCAGGGATGCCCTTCACTTTCATGCATGTCTTTTCCAGACTCTGAAAGTCCAGGTCATTGCTTTCTGTATTTCCACGAGGTCCTCACCACGCATCCTACTTTAATGTGCAGCAGAGTATAATGGAGAATTTCCAGGCCAAACGTCCCTGTCCCACATAACTGGCCCACTGAGAGATGAAAGGACCAAGTCCTCACAGCAGGAAAGTGGCAGTGCTAACTCCCCTTGCAGTGCTCATTTTGCCCACCCATAGCTTCCCCATTACATCTCACCGTAGGGAGAAAGGGTGCTGCTGTCAGAGGGGGCTCACCCAAGTGGCACGAAGGATAGGAGTTTCAGGAAAATAACGCACGCATATTCCAGCAAGCTGCCCATCCTTCCCTCTCCCGTGGGCTGCTGGGGCCTGTCTTGTCCCAATAAACTAATGGAGTAAAAGGACAAGTCAGCTGTGTTTGTGGAGGTGCCCAGAGGAAGACGCTTTAGGCAGCCCTTTTGATCAGGGGTCCCGTTCAGAAACAAGATCCCCTGACATCTGTTCCCTGCGGCTACTGACCATCTGAATGACACAAGCAGGAGGGCACAGGGCGAAGGGGAGAAGCTTAAGTTACAGCAGGTGTTTTGTCAAAAGCCTTCTTTTCTTCCGAATTTACGGTGACTTCTCTGTTGAACAGCACTTCCGCTTCATCTCACCTCAGAGGACAAAGTGCAAGCAGCCCGGATGATCAAAGAGGAGGCGAACAGAGGTGTTGGTCCCCAGAGCAGAGAGCTTCTGACTGCTTCAAATCCCTAAGAAGGTAATGCCTCAGACATCATGCAGGGAGATGGAAGGGGACAAAATGAAGATGAAATAGCCATTCCCACCCCCAACTCACCCGCAATCCTAATGCCTGTACTTTCCTTATTGCAAACTAGATTTCCTAAGGGCATCTTTGATGATAATATGACCATCCTGAAACTGTCTGGGGCTGTGGTGAAGGGCACAGAGTCTGGTGGCCTGATTGGACCCCAGGTCTGCCCATCAGCTGTGGGCGGGATCCCAATTCCTCCTCCAATACCAACCACAGAACAGAAGGTGGTTGTGAAGAACTAAGCAATGAATGCAAGCAAAGCCAGGTGGCACCTGCCCCAGGGGCTACTATTCTAATCACCTACCAGCCACCACCCAAGGGGCCACTTTGCCTGGAGGGCTGATCTTCCTCAGAAAGGACCACCCTTCCCTCTGGCTCTGTTCCCTGACCAGGGATTGAGTCTTCCTCAGCACTCATGTCTTCTCTGCACTAGCACACTGTGCTGCACTGGCTGGTTTTCTCCTCTATCTCTCCCTGCAGGCCCTGAGCATCCTGAGGGGGAGATGTGACTTTCATGCTGGGGCGTTCATTCACTCATTTATCACTTACCAAGTGCCTCCTACACGGGCAGGGGTCACTTAGTGGTAAACAAATGAGGGAAGTCTTGGAATGACCTCCAGAAACACCTTTATCAGTGGTCTGATCAGCAAGCACAGGTACCCATTCACCAGTGCTGAGCCTTATGCAAAAGGCCTCAGAGTCAAAGAGAAGGCTAGGAACACAAATGCAATCCCCAGCCAGGTGGTTGCCCAAGCAGTAGATCTACTAGGGCCACGTGCTGGATTTCATGTAAATCAGGGCTGATCAATGTCCCCACCACCACCCTTCTCCTTTCTTCCTTCCTCCCTCCTTCTCTAAATCCAGAGAAACCTAGCAATTGTGCAGCAATTCATATAGACTTTTGGATGCTCTAAAGGTAATGTTCAAAAGCCCAGACTCAGGAGGGGCCATCCACACAATTCATCAGCCCGGGCTTTGAAAAGAAAACAAAACAGAGCACAACCACCATTGCAGCTTTGTGACTGTGGTTTCTTTGCTTACTGGAGACAGTGTCCCTCCCACGGCCCCTGGGCTCTGGTCCCATTGCCCCGGAGGAAACAGACCAGTATAGACAGGAGGGAGAGCCATCATTCGAAGAGCTCAGTAAGCCTGAGCTCAAGACGTCCATTCCATTGTCTCCCAAAAAACAGGAACAGGCTCCTGGAGTGTTAAAAAGTTCATCACCACCCCTCCAGGCCCATCACCAGCCTTCATCATCACATACCTTCGCATCTGTCAGGCCCTTTCTTGGCCTTGTACCACACATGTACTATTACACCCATGCTCACCAGTGCCCCCCAAACCCAGCAAGCTCCTACTTTTCTATTAAGACCCAACTCCAATATCCTCTTCTTTCTGAAACGTCTCCTGACTCCTTAGTAGATGGTGCCCTTCAGCCCCCAGGTCTCTGCTCATATCTCTTGCTCCACTTAATACACTCTGATGACCTGTTCATGTGTCCATCACACATCACGAACTAGGACCGTAATGATAAGGACCGCATCCTCTTCATGTTCATGTCTCTGGCACTCAACACTGGCTACTTATCCCATGTGTATTCCACACCCACCCTGACACTTCAAGGTCCCATCTAGTTTAGTCTAAACCAAATGCCCCTTTACAGCAACAGCTTTTCACAAATAGGCAAACACCAGAGGTAGATTTCACAGGGACCACAGCCTAAGACCTAAACAGGTGAGGTGTCTTTCCCTAGAACCAGACATACAAGTAGGAACCAGCTTCATTAAGAATCTGCCTGCTGGTCAGTTAAGAGGTAACACTCAAGGTGGTGGCCAAGGTGTGATGTCAGAGAGCAAAAAACTTGGCACTGGACCTGAGATTCCTGTTCTCGGCTAGTTTACCTACTGGACTAGATCTTAAATAAAAATGCAGGTGATGCCCCCAAAGATCTTAGGTCCAACTTTTACTCTAGTCATTAGCACCCAGGGGAATCTATCTGTTCCTCAGATGAGCCAGCTCGTAACACAGGCCAGGGGATAATGCCCGGAGGCAGTAAGTGTGGTGCACAGGGGGACAGTGATGGCCCAGGGGATCTGAGGGGTCCCTAATGAGTTGAGGGACAGGGAGGTTCTCACCCTGCTCCACCCTCAAAAGCAGCCTTACTAGAGTATTTCTGTGATCCCCTAACAAAATGCAAGGCCTTGCACATACCAGGTAACCTCATCCCACTGAAACTGGGGGGTCGACTTGCCAAAACGAGCAAACTCAGGGGAGCCACAGCTGTGGGGGTCAGCTATGGAAGAAGGCAGAAATGTGAAGGTATTTGCGCAAGGCGTTCTGGCCTACAGAGCAAGTGACCAAGGGAACAGCAAGGAGGGGGCTCTGCTTTCAAAGGCAGGGCTGCATTCAGGGAAGTAAAAGATTCCAAGTGGGTAAAGTGAACAGCGGTAAACCTAGCATCTGACATTACACATAACTCAAATGGGAGGTCAGGGACTGGTTCCAAACCTGGTTCTCCAAAACCCCGTATGGGTCATTAAATTCTCTTAACAAGTTTACCTTTAATATATAAATGGTCCTTATAACGCTTGGAGAGCAAGTGTACTCTATACTGCATCAAGTGTAAGGTAGCAGACCCAGCTGGTGGCATTCACCCATCTGTCACACATTCGTTGACTGACTTCACCAATATTTATGTGCCAGGTGCACACTGCAAAGGGCATGTGCTTGCAAAGGACAAAGCTGGAGTCAGGCGGTTCCTGACCCCAAATTTGCACCTCTTCCGCCAGGCAGGTGTACTGACTCCACACCCTCCTCCCCAAACAGTAAAGGCTGTTTTGACCCTAACCTTAGGGTACACTTAAGGCTCCATTTAGCATCAAGTTCACTGGTGCTGACCCTGCACTGTGACAGAGGTCTGACCCCAGTGTCCTGTCTCTCTGAGGATGGATTCTGGGCAAGGAGGAGAGGAGAAGACTAAGAGATGCAAAAAATAATGGCACAATCTTAGATCACAGGTGTAGTAAGAGTAGAAAAGCCAGTGGACCTCGGCTCTTATTAATGCACACAACTAACCCCAGCTCATGTTTACTGAGCACTGACTGTATGTGGAGAACCACATACAAGGCCTCCACCTACAAAGTGCCAAGAGTCTAGTTGTCCGTGTGAATCATGGCCCTACCGCTGTACTGCCTATTAGCTGTGTGACTTTGGGCAAACTTCTCAGCCTCTCTCTGCCTCCCATTTCTTTGTCTGGAAAACAGGGCAATACCAGTTCTAACTTTAAAGGGATGTTATGATGATCAAATGAGTAAAAACATAAAATGCTAAACTTGAACCATATCCTGGCTTGGGAGATGGCCATCAGTACTAAGATGAACAATTATTATCTCATTAGTTAGTTGCTCCAGTCTGCAGAGAAGACAGACTGTTCCATCCTCTTTTACCAATAAGGCTTTGAGAGACTGAGTCAACTTGCTTGAGGTCAAGGTCACAGAGTTAATAAGTTGCAGGGTTGAGATTTGAATGCAGGTAGCCTGACTCCCAAGCCCGCAAGCTTAACCACCACAAGTACGGCACTGTGCTAGTTCGGTACCTAGAGACCAGTGTGGGGTGAGAAAGGGATCCCCATTGTAAACACTACAGTAAAGATATATTGAAAGAAAAAGGCAGAGGAGGGCCAGAGCTGGGGCAGCTGAGAGCAACAGAACTGCTGCAGAACCGAAGAATGCTTCACACGGCAGGGGACTTGAGCTTTAGTCTCCGAGAATGATGATGAATTTGCCAAGGAGGAGGAAGGGCATTCCAAAAAGTCAGGACCTAGAATACCCAAACAGTAAACTGGATGGTAAGGCAAATGCCTCAAGATGTGGAAAAAGGTGAGGCTGGGAAGGTAAGTTGAGGCTTTACTGTGAACAGCCAGGTGAATGAATCAGTGTTGGAGATAAGATTTTATTCTGAAAGATAGCAATTCTCAAACTTTAATATTCACAGGATCTACCTTTGGCGCTTGTAAAACATGCAGATTCCCATCCTTTCTGTTAGCACCCGGGAGCCAACAAGGGTATTGAGACGGTAGCAGCACGGCTCGCTGAGGTTCTAACAATAAAATTCTGGCACTGGAACGTGAGATTTGGGGACAGAGGCTGGTATAATCGGCCAAACTGGAGCAGATAAGAGGATGAGAGCTGGGAATAATAGCACTCTTCATGAACTGATACATTACACCAGGGTTTCTCAACTGCAGCACTAGTGACATTTGGGGCTGGATAATTCTTCGCTGTGGGGGGTGTCTGTGCATCGCAGGCTATTTAACAGCATCTCTGGCCTCTGCCCACCAGATGAATAGCATCCTCTCCCACTTACATGTTGACAGCCAAAAATGTTTCCAGACATTGCCAGATGTCACTGGAGAGGCAAAAATGGAAACCCAGTTGAGAACAACTGCTTTAAACCCTCCAGTCCCTACTTTACAGACAGGAGCTCCAGCCAGGATCCAAACGCTCCAGCCACTGAGCTTAACTGCCTCTGGGGAAAGAGACTCAAGCCAGCCTTCTGGGGCAGAATTATATATTTTTGGAGAGACTGGATGAGGATTAGAGGTTGAAAGAGTGAGGGTCAAAGGTGAAACGTCAAGGTTTGCCACTGAACTTCGAGGATAGTAGGAACTAAATAAATGATTTGGGTTTGAAAACCATCAAGATGCATTTGCTCAAAAAAGAAAAAGTCTGATCCTCCATGGTGTGAGCCAGAGGGAGGTGATGGGGTCCTGCTCACTACGGATAGAGAAACCCAGTATAGGTCTGGATGTGAGATATGTGATATAAATCAACTGGTATCCAAATCCTGTTTGGGCCCCTTCCCAGCTGTGTGGCCCAGGACCTCTCTGCATCTCATTTTGCCCATTTGCAAAATAGGCGTAGGAGTCCCTACTCAGCGGCTCGATGTGACCACTGGGCAGTTAAAAAGAGCAAAATGGCAAGCTAGCACGATGTGGTTGGCCCTCCTCTCCTTCAGAGAGCTATCATTACCTCCACGCCTCACTTGCGTCTGGGATCCGGTGCTCCCCTCGTTCCTTAAAATCGTGGGGAACCCAGACAGAGCAGCAAGGAGCCAACTGCGCCCTTCCCCACCAGCAGAGCGTCCCACTGAGGCTTTAGGGGGCGCCAACAGCCTTTCCACTCCCCAGTCGGCTGATTCCGGGGTCCTGGGGGTCGCCAAAAGCGCACGGCAAACTGGGTGCCTCCAAAAGGGGTGAGATCAGTGAGTTCAACATGCGCCGCAGAAATTTTGGGCAGGTCCGCACCCGGCCGGCCCGGGGTCAAACCGGTCGCAGCCGCGGGCGGGCCAGGTCAGCCCGCGTTCCCGGAGGCGGAGGAGGAGGGAAGCGCCGAGATTTGGGAAGGAAAGACCCGCTCTCCGAAGCCAGGCTGCAGAGGCAGAGAGCAGAGAGTCTGGGGCTCGAGGAAAAGAAGCTGGGGTCGGGAGAAGCAACAGGAAAATTGGAAGAGGAAGCAAAAAAGAAAGCGCTGGGAAGCAGAGTTCCCTCGGGGACCCAGCCTACAACACCTGGGCAGGGGGTCAGGAACAAAGGAGCGGCTTCAGGTCAGAAGTGCTCTGGGTGCTTCCGAAGAGGGGGCGCTCAGGGGACGCCCAGGCCCGCTGAGGATGCCCGGCGCCCCTGCTCCCGGGGCGCGCTCTCGGGCGCCGCTTACCTTCGCGGGGGCCGCCGGCGCGCACTTCCGGGGGCTGCGCTCGGGGCGTGTGGAGCTGAGCCGGGGGACCCGGAGCCGATCACCGAGGGGAGGAAGCGGCAAAGCGGTGCCCCGGGCTTGGGCTGGCACTGACGCTTCGGAAAGAAATCCCGGTGGAGGAGCCGCCAGGGCTGGCACGGGGCGCGGGGTCCTAGCCTCGGCGCTCGCGGGCGGCCGCACCGAGCCCCGCAGACGCTAGAAGAACCCGAGTCAGTGGGAGGAAAAGGTTGTCTCATTTCCTTCGGTCTCCCCCCTCCTCCACCCCTTCGGCTCCGGACCTGCCCTCCCTCTCCCCCGCCCCCTTCCCCAAGCCAGCGGCCCATGTGGGCGCTGGAAAGACGGGAAACCTGAACGGCTGCGGCGTGCGGCGCCTCCCTCCACGCCAAGTTAGTTCATGTTCCCCAACTCCTGCTGCCTCCCCAAGCTTCCGCCCCTCTCCAGGGCCGAGGAAGGTTCCGCATCCGCCGTCCCCGTCCCTACCCTGTCCCAAAGCTCTAGCCTTTCCCCCTGCTGGGATGAGTCCAGATTCGAAAGCAGACCTCCAGGCTCTTGCCAGCATCCATCCTCTCATTCCTGTCCCGTCGCCTGCCTTGAGCCCCTATTAAACCTCCTAACCCAGACAGGATATAAGTACTTACTTTGTTAAATTTGATCAACTTTTTTCCCCCATGGAAGTTTAAAGCCTGATGCATAATCTCGAAGGAATGTTCATTTTTATCAGAAGAAGAGCGCTGAGGTTTTTGTTTTGCCTTGCTTATTCAGAGTTGAGGTTCTGTTTGTTAAATTCAGCAACTATTTATGCAGAGCCTGACAGGCGTTGAGCTTGGCGCTGGCAACGCACAAATGAATCAGAAGGGCATGTTGCTCTGGACAGTCGTCCTGGGTGACTAGTACAAGCAGAGAGGAGGTCCAGGGATGCTGTGGTCTCTTAACAGATGGGTCATTAAAAATAGCATGGGCAGAGGCTAGGAGGAATGAGAAAGCCCCATCAGGAGACAGTCTAGCAGAGAACATGTCAGAGTGTGGAGTAGTAGTGGGGGAGGGGGAAGAGACTGTGGATCCAGTCTATCAAGAAAGGATTCCAACAGCAGGGCCCAGTGGGGTGGAGTTGGCAAGACCTGGGGACCAAGAGCTCCTGGGGCAGATGAGGAGACAATGAAGGGAAGAAGGAACTTCCAGACCTCAGTGACCAGTGGATGAACGGACGCCAGGGTGCCTTCTAGAGCTGCTACCCAAGTGTATTCCCGAGACTGTCCGTATTAACATCAATTGGGAGCTTATTAGAAATAGAGACCTTTCAGTCCCGCTTGACCTACTGAATCAGAATCTGCATTTTAGCGAGATCTCCAGAGAATCACATGTGCACTACAATTTTGGAAGCACTGCTCTCTAGATCACTGACTGTATACGAGAGTGACTGCTTATTAGACTATGAAGCCCCTACTGTATATTAGAAACAACTGGAGAGCTTTAAAAACTATGATGAGGCCCCTGTTCCACTCCCTTAAATGTGTATTTAATTGGTTTGGGGTGGGGCTCCAACATCAGTATTTTTGAAATGCTTTCCAGATGATTTAATACAGTCAAGATTGAGGACCACTGTTCTAGACTTATTCAAGAGCTACTTCATTTAATCTTGAAATGCACCTCTTCAGAAAAGAAAAGAACACCCATGTCTAAATGAAAACGTAAAGACTAACTAATTATCTCGTTCTCACACAGAGGTAACTGGTCTGCTTGAAAGGACCCCTGTTTCCTAAATTCATCAGGGAAGCAATTCTAGCCTCAGATGGCTGCTAAATTACTCTCTGAACTTGGGTGCTATGCCCCTCTCAGGTCTCAGAATCCTTATCTGTAAAATACATACCTGACTAACTCCAGATTTCATGCGCTGCCCTGTAAGGTGCCATGATCAGAGATCCCCCTAATTCTTCAGCTTTACCAGCAGGCATATGGAGAGACATTGTTAAAAAGCCGGTTTTCCTGGGGTAATAAGTGTGCCAGCCACCTACACGGCCATGCACGTACAGGAGGGGTCAGAGGACTGTGTGCTGAGCACAGGGCTACACACATAATTGGTGTTCAGTAAACGTGTGCTAAACATATGAATACATAATTAAATACACTAATGCCAATAGATGACATAACCATATGACTTACCAAATGTCTGGCCCTAATCCAGAGCCCATGCATTTGCCTGCCCCTAGACCTGGACAAAGGATATTTGGAAATACTCTGACCCATGAACCTAGCTTTGGATTTACAATGACAGCTTTTAAGAACTACTAACATTTGTTGACTACCTAGGGCACACAGGGCATTGGACTAAATACTCTGCTTAGGATCACCTCATTTCATTATAGTGAAGGTCACTGTTGAGCCCCTGCATTGCAGCTGGTTTTAGGAGCCACAGATATAGAGGGATGAGAGCTGCCATCTAAGGCAGCCCCTGCCTCTGGTTGTATAGCTCGACACGGGAGACTCAAGAACCCTCTTGGGGGTCTTATGGCTCATTCTCCAGAACATACATCTTTGCTTAGAGACCAACTTTGAGGGAATGGCTTTGGAGTGACTGCTCCAGGGTCCTACAGAAACAGGTGCTCCCAGAAGCTATCTCAGATGACCCGGTGGGCTATGGCTGAGCCTTGGGAAAGGACTGCTCGAAGCTGCTGGCTTCAGTGAAGCGTGTGGGTGTGTGTGCGTTGTAGGTGTACTGGACTCTCTGTTGCCAAGCCCCGTGCCCTTCCTTTTCACATATCTTTCTTTTAATCCTCACAGCATCCTGACAGATTAAGGACTCTTGTTTTCCTATTGTATAAATGAGAAAACTGAGATGTCATAAAGTGAAGATCCTTTTGTCCCTGCAGCCAACTTCCTTAGGTGGTACATTCTTCTGCCGCCATTGCCCACGTCCACCACCATCCCCGCCAGACCCTGCCCCTTCCGTGGAAAAGAGACTCTTTACTTCAGGTCCCATTCGCTTGTACAGTTACATATCATGAAAGCTCTCTATGCTTTCTTTTCCCACCTGTAAAATAGCTGTCTGTGATTTCCTTTTTATTCAAGTATGGTGTGTGGCTTGACACCCCATCGCCTGAGAGGTGATGAGGGGACATAGTCTATAGACTAAGAGAAATTGAAAGTAACTGGGGTCTCATCTTATTCATCCCAGGAGGAGAAGATCCAGCATTTCTTTTTAATAGGACAACTATCATAAAAGAGGAAGTCTTATTTTCCATCTCTAGGAAGATGTCATGAAAGAATATCATTACACAGCGATTCAGATGTTAGGTCAGATGTAAGGAAGGGGCATGAGGCCCCTTTGCCAGACCAGGGCAGATGCTCAGTGGCCACCTTGCAGAGCTGCTTCCCCCTGGGCCCGTAGGGTCTTCTGGACTGGCCTGAAGAGCAGGGGGTAGATGAGCACAAAACCCAGGGTTGAGATCCGGAGGATAAGCTGGGCAGGGGCAGAGGCAGGAAGGAGCCCATGTGCGGCACAGGTTCAGCCTCCAGCTCTAGGTACAGCCATGGGTGGGGAATTAGAAAAAGAAAAAGGTTTATCCCTAGAAACCAGGATCTGAAGTAACCACTCCATGGTCCAGGTTCAGGCCTGTGAGCTGGGCTCAAGTGTGAGCAGCCTTGCTGGTGTGGCTGCCAGCAGGCCTGGTCCTCCCCGCAGGGTGTGCATGACCCCCAAGGTCCTGGTACTCAGAACAGGGCCCCACCAGCCCACACACTGACGTCCTTGGCTATAGCCTATCCGACTCATGGGAAGGTTCTTTCAGTTAGCACAAAGGAGATGGTAGTTCTAACCATCAGTGAGGGGACGCTGTGACATTACTCCAGCAACAACATCTTGATGCCAGAATCAGATAGGAGGATCCATATGTCCATGTCACCCCTGGACCCCACAGATTAGAGGACCAGGACCCCAGACACATCCTGCTGCTTCCACTTTCAAAACTCCTGTCCGTGTTTCTATGACAGCAATGTGACCATTTTACAAAAAGTTTGTGGTGGCAAATTTTTCTACTGGTTTTTGCCTCAAACAAAAATATTACCTCAGACTTTAATTATCCCCATTTTATTTCTAGGGAAACTAAGGCACAACATCCAAAGGCAGACAATGGATTAAAGCCAAACTACCAGCTGAGCTAAGGTGCGACCTCCAGGCCCTTAGGCTTGCTTCTACCCCGAAATGATGAGCTGCGGCAGTGAACTACGAACAGGTACGTCCTCAGTCCACACCATCCGACCTGTGCAGCCCATTTGTCTATCAGTGCAGTTCAGTTAACTGCCGTTTTCCACACTTGCTCTTCATAGGGAATTGTTGAGACACCATAGGGAACCGACACGTGACACTCAGTCCTCACTTGGGGAGTGTTTTGTAAGAATAAGCTGGATGTCAGACCAGACCAATGGAATCAGAATCTCTATGGGTGGGCCCTTTTTTTTTTTAACCTCTACAGGTAATCAAAACGGGCAGTCAGGATTGAGAGCCATTTGTAGGAAATGCAGAAACAAAACCTAGGTCCTAAGAGGTGAGAAGTTTATAAAACAGTAAGAAGCTCAGTCTAGGAGTGGAGGGTTTCCAAAAGTCAGCAGGAAAAGGAAAATACTGAAATTGCTCCCTCATCCAAAGCATGTGAAGACAATGCCAAACTGACAAAAATCCCTAGATTTATCTCAGCCTTGAGTGAGTGAGGTCATCCCCACATGGTCAAGCGTAGGAAATCTGATTCTGGTCCAAGAAGGTACAAATGATTGAAACCAGAATCCTTGCCCCTTCTCCATGGCATTGCTATTTACAAGAAGCCTTCAAAAGTCCAGCGCTTATGAATTCCAGAAGTAGTAAATGATCTCCAGGAGCGACAGAGCAAGGCAGTCATGTCAACCGAATAATGAAAGACAAAGGAAATTGCCTCATGGCCCAATGAGAGGCTAATGGATATGCAGACAGAGACACCAATGTGTCACCATTAATGATGTCACTCCGGGAAAATCAAGAGGCCAGAATTTTTTTTTTCAATGCTCTGCCCCCTGGTCATTTCACATTTATTTATCTTACTCATCTTACAAAAGTGAGCTTGAAAAGAAAATGTGTAATTGTTTAAAATATTAGTTTGGGGAAACAGGACAATTTCTTTTTCTTTCTTTTCTTCTTCTTCTTTTTTTTTTTTTTAACCCACTGTCTCATTTTTGCCATTACTTCCCTGGCAAAGAAAAGCGATTTCTGGGATTTCTGTCATTAACCAGATGGCGTTTAAATTCATTCATTCCGCAGCAGCAGCTGAAATGAAACTGCTCCTGTGATAGCATTAGCTACTAACACCTCCCAGACAGAGAAGGTCAGAGAATGCGCCGCCACACACTTAAACAGGCCACCTTTCACCAACTTTTTACAAGTGCTAATGTATGCCTTTAATCAAGTAAATCAATGTTGATGGCTAGGTCCTCTCTGAAGTTCTATTTTCCAGATGTAGATGACCAAATCATAATATCCATGTGCCCAAGCTTTCTCTTCTTTTTCTGCAGGTGAAGTTTTACCTGTACAGAGAAATATGAGGGGGTGCTGGGCACACCAGTCAGTTGTTTCAAAGAAATTTTAATAGACTGCTAAATATTCTAGCCAAGGAATAGAAGCTGTACAGATGGGTCCCCCCCCCTCCCCCCACAGTGTGCTAATCACCTCTCCCACCTTTCTTAAAATGTTGTGCGCCCAGAAGGGATGAGATAATGAGGAGCAAACAGCAATTAAACATCGCCTCTATTCTGTTTCAAAATGGAGGCTTGTCTCTCATGGTTTTATTTCTGTCATGGGCCCCAGTCAGAAGAATGGAAATCTAAATACTCTTGGCTCAACCACTGTATCTTACTCGGAGTACTAGAGTAGAAATCAAAACATTTCTCTAGCCAGTTGCTGCTGCCCAATACATTACCTCTGATTAGTGATGGCTCGTGGCCATCGAAACATATCCACCAGTTAAGCCATAAACATAGCTTAGTATAAACTTTGCATCTTTTTTTCCCCCTCCATTTTCCATAAGGAGATTCCTGTGCCCAGGCTGACACCTCTTTTACTTTCTTCATCTCTGCCAACAGGGTAAATAAACATGAACGGAACTTGAGTAAATCATCCATACAAACACTCTCTCTAAACAACAGCAAGCCACTGTAAAAGTGAGAGGTTGCAATTATTAAAAAAAGATGAAAAGATGAAACTGTGAAGCATGCCTAGTGAAATTGCTAATAGCTGTCCTTTAAGAAAATGCAAGTTAGATCTTTTAGCCATGATATATATGACCCTAAAAAGTTATCCAAAAGATAAGTATCTTTCTACTTTTATATTGAAAATACCATGGACTCATTATAAAACTGAGACATCTTACTATAATTTTAGTCTCATTACCTATTTGAAAATTATGCTTTGGGGCACCTGGGTGGCTAGGTTGGTTAAGCGTCCAACTCTTGATTTCCGCTGAGGTCATGACCTCCCAGTTTGTGTGCTGGAGCCCCACAGTGGGCTCTGTGTTGACACTGAGGATCCTGCTTGGGATCCTCTCTCTCCTATCTCTCTGCCCCTCTTCCTCAAAATAAGTACACATTTTTTAAAAATTACACTTTAGAGGCACCTGATTGGCTCCGTTGGTTAAGCATCTGACCTGCTCAGGTCATGATCTTGCAATTTGTGAGTTCCAGCCCTGCATCGGGCTCTGTGCTGACAGCTCAGCACCTGGAGCCTTTGTCTCCCTCTCTCTCTGCCCCTCCCCTGCTCATGCTCTGCCTCTCTCTCTCTCTCAAAAATAAATAAACATTTAAAAAATTACACTTTTTAAAATTAAAAATTAAATTAAAAGTCACATTTTTGGAGGAATAAGAAGTACTAGAGCTTAAAGCAGAGTCTAAAACTTAAAGTGTTCAACCTAATAGTGTCACTGAACTAGACACTGTGGCCTCTTTCGGTGTCTCCTCACAAGACGACCTGCAGTGATAGCAAATCCCTCCAAGACTTGTGTCCTATAACCATGAAAGGGGTGAGCTTGAGAAAATCATAGACAAATTATAGCGAGTTGGTCCAAGAGAAAAATGGGCAAACAGGACAGACAACAAAATGTACCAAACTGTTCATTTCCTTGAAGAGAGTGCACTAACCCAGGGCTTAAACTAGAGTGATTTGTATTTCTCACCTGGTCTGTGCAACCAGCAGCCAGGCAGCCGTCTCTGTGCACAGCTGATGGAGTTTGGATCTACTCTGGGTACCGACGAGGAGTTAAGATTATGGTCCGAACAGAAGAAGAGATAATCAATGAAAGCCTTGATTCATTAGCTTCATCTAAAAGTCCACACTTGGAATTCTTTAAATTAGTGAGTTTGATTAATGTATTTACAATATGGCCCATTTGCTTTATTTCTAATGGTTTAATGCACGTCTCAGAAGCACAGGGTTCACTTGTAATGAGATGAACAGGGTGACAGAGCTTCCGCACAGATGAGCGGCCTAAAGCCCCTGGGCACGCAGGAAGTTTGGTCAGGTTAGGGGGTCTTCTCTGCCCTTCAAACCCCTGCTTGCCAGAACATTCTTCCTCACTCTACTTCCTTTTCCCTTGTCTTTGATCTTCCCCCTGTCTCCTTCCCTTCAACCTTGAACATGCCTGAAACTGCTCCATCGTTTAAAACATATTAATAGGGGCACCTGGGTGGCTCAGTGCATTGTGTACCTGACTCTTGATTTCTGCTCTATTCGTGATCCCAGGGTTGTGGAATTGAGCCCCACACTGGGCTCTGTGCTAAGTGTGGATCCTGCTTAAGATTCTCTCTCTCTCGCTCTCTCTCAAATAAAAAACCCACATTATTGTTAAATGAATCTTCTACATAATAAACCCATTTATTGATACTTCTCTAAATTCAGTAAAACCTTGGATTGCGAGTAACTTGTTCTGCAAGTGTTCTGCAAGATGAGCAAATGTTCCTAGTAGATTTTAACTTGATAAATCAGCGATGTCTTGCTATACGAGTAGTACTTGACACTGTATGTCACATGATCACAACTGAGCTAATGGCTCTCTCTCTCTCTCTGCGGGATTGTGGGTGACCATTTCCCACCCATGTTCGATGCTTGGTCTCGGGCCATGGTGTTTGGCAGAAATCAGTGATTTTTCAGAACGTTGGAAGGTGCCCTCAACTGGCACTAGTGTATTTTTTGTCACTTCAAAGCATCTAGGGACAGTCCTTTGATTTTCCATACAAGAATAAGCTTAGGAATGCATTGCTTCATTCTAGGTCAGACTGCCGGCTGATATAGACCCTTTCCTCTGCTGCCTTATTGCTAGTTATATTCAGTACAGTATATGACAATATGACAAGAGTTTATTAATAGTCAGTATCCGTGTGAGCATATGCAATGGCCACCATGCAGAAAAATATTCCATTGAGCCAAGAGGTAGCAGCGATTCGGTTAGTGATGGTGAAAGTTGTCCTGTGCAATAACCCTCTTGTCTCCCTCACACCAGCCATGAAGGTTTTCAAAGGTAAGTGCAGGTTAATTTTATTTTTCTTTATATTTTGTATTTTCTTTATTATTTTATATTATATTACAGCATTGTAATCAGTTTTATATGAATATTTTGGGGTTGTGGAACAAATCATCTGAGTGTCCATTATTCCTTATGGGGAAATTTGCTTTGATGTGCAAGTACTTTGGACTACAAGCATGTTTCCAGAACGAATTGTGCTCACAAAGCAAGGTTTTACTGTATTTATTTTCACAATCAAAAGCCTCAAACAAATGGGTGTGTTTACCATCATTACTTTCATAACCTCCATTCAATCCTCTACTCACTGTAGCCTGGTCTGTCCCCAGCACTCCACTGAAACTGCCCTCATTCAAGTCATCAATAGTCCCCAAATTTCAAAATCGAGCTGCTGCTCCTGAACTTGTGCAGGTGACCTCTCCACTCTTGGGTCTGTCCACTCTTGGCCCTTCGCAGCACACCCTTCCCTTTCCCCTTCACTTCTGCCCTTCCCCATCTCCTAGATCTTCCTCCTACCTTTGTGATCCCTCCTCCTCTGTGACCTTCCTCGGCTGGCTTTGCTTCATAACAAACACATCTGTTCTTGTCACTAAAATCCTTGAGGGGTCTCCCGCCTCTCACAGGATACGGTCTAGATTCCTTAGCCCGGGATGCCAAGCCCTTCAGGTGGGCCCCCGCCTGCCTCTCCCACTCACCCAGTAGCAACCTGTCATGCCTTCACCCCATCAGCCTCTTTACAGTCTCCCAAACATGTCAACGCTGTTTCACGCTTCTGTACCTTTTGTACAAAATGTTCTCGACACCACCCCCATCCTCCCCTGAGGAATTCCAGCTCATCTTTTAAGACTCAGAACAAAGGTGAGCAATTCTGAGAGCCCTTCCCTGCCCCCACACTGAGGCGGAGGCCCCTGAGTCTGCAGCATCAGTGGCACGTCTACACTGCGAGCTCTGCCCCGTGCTGCCTCACCTGAAGCCCAGTCCTGCCAGGGTAGTGGGGGCTGGTCCGCAGAGGGTGGCGCAGGGCCTGACCCTTCGTAGGTGCTACTGCATGATTAGGGTGCAGGGGACATCACACACTTATTTCCTTACATTGAACGGAATGGAACTTGTTCTGAGCTTCTGCCTGTCTCCATAGGGAAATGTAATCTCAGTCATCTTTGGGGCAAGCCATCTCCCCAGGGTCAGGGGAAGGTCCCTGGTGATATAATCTGTAAAGAGCCTGCAAAGAGGGCCCTCTGGACTCTGTCCACACTTGTTACCACATCCAGGCTTATTGTCCAAATCCTGCATGGAACCAGGGGGCAGGTTGTCCTGAGGCCTGGGCCTTGGACCTTTCTGGCATAGATGTTCTTAAGGCCAAAGCCCTTAATGTTTGGTTGTTTCTACATACCCTCTCCACCCTCCAGCAGCCCCCAGTGTGGGTGCTGTGGGAGAGCAGGGACCCGGTGTTCACACTTCCCGAACACCCCAGTGATCCCGTTTGTTCTTTCCTATTCAGGGACTCCCTTAGCCTCCAGTCAGGGTGCACAACCTCAGAAACTCAAAGCCACCCCTTCCCCCTCACCACACCTCCATATCCTTCCCCTCCACGCCTCACCACCCCACCCACCCCAGCACAGAACAATGCAATTCCCCTCAGTGAATGTAGGCAGCTAAAACAAAAAAATAGGAATAAGGATGTCTTCTCCTAAAAAGTCTGTTTTCAAAGACAAGGGCCCCCCAGAGCAAGCACACAGCAGGGTCTTCCTACCTTCTTGAGGCAGAGGAAAGAAGAACACAGAAAAAAGAACATGATACAAAAGAATATCTCGATAAATTATTCTGCCACAACCTTCGATGAATTTAATCACTTAATTGAAAGCAGAAATGCCCATGAAAAACAACAGTGAATTTCCTCTCCCAAAGAAAGACACCTCTACCTGCCAGCCCTCCTCACTCAGACTAAGCCTCCTTATTTCTGCCCCAAAGAGGGAGACCTAAAAGTCTCTGGGATCGTCCCATCTGTGGCCCAGGACGCCACTCACATGGCCAAGTTTATTTGAGCTGCTGACTTGGATTGCTGACACGGGCATTTACAGCAGCTGCACTAACCCACTTTCTCTCATGGATGATTTTAATCTCTTTAATTTTTGCCCAGCCTGTGAGAAAACTGGGAGAGAGCATGGCTGGGAGGGGCGGGAGGTAGAAGTTGCAGGTCATGAGCTGAGTGGTGGTTAAATCCTGTGGGAGGAAGCAAACTCGTGTGTAATCCTTTCAGGAAAACAAGCATTACTGGCGAGGAGAAAGCTGCCAGTGTAACTTTGTTCCAAGAATAAATAGCACATTTTCCCTCAGTGTTTGCTTTGCTCTCTTTGATCCCCATGAAACCCTCTGGAAATGCCTGGCCAGCATTTTTGTCCTCCCCTCTGAGGCTGGGGAGAAGGAGCCACAAGCACCCCCTTGAGATTCCTCAAACGGAGGCATGAAGTCGAGGCTCCCAGGTGACGCTGGAGCCAGGGGGCCTGTGGGAGCTGAGGGCCCAGGCATTTCAGCGAGGTTCAGTCCCCACAAATACACCACGGTGTTTCCAAACATGTCATCACGATGCCCAGAAGCTGTTTAAAAGAGAATCATAAAAGAGAGGGTCTGTGACCAAAGCCACCGAGAGCCACGACAGTTTGCAAACGGAAAGAAAAAGCAGAGCTGGCGTGGGTTAATGTTTAGCTTTGGTCCCAGGCGGTGGTAAATGCCTGCACGCAGAGAGGCTGACAAGAACATGCCCTCTCCCTGGGGCGTTTATGGTTCAAATGTTCTAAAAACCACAGTCTGTAGTTACATAGTTTTCCCCTCTTCCCAGATAGCTTCATTTCAAGGAAGTTGTAGGCAGGACAGTACCAGTGAAAGATGAAGGCCTTGTCGTCTAACAGGCCTGCACTCAGTTCTGGTTCTTCCCCTTACTCGGTTTGATGTAAGGCTAGTACTCGGTTTCTTCGGCTGTGGGACGGGAATGATGCTTACCTTATAGGACAGTCGTGGAAAAGGTATAAAGTGGTGTGTGTATCACATCATGCTTGACTCTAAGTGGTGAATACATGCCAGTTCCCTATCACCACTTTCTCCCCACAACCTGTCATTCAAATCAGAAAATACTAAGCGCTGATTAATGGCAAGACCTTTACCAGGCGTACAGAGAAAGCCAAGGAGTAGAAAAACGCACTCAGTGGGAGGCTGCATACAACATTAGTCTTCAAGTCTGGAAGTAACAGGCACCTGTGTTGTCATAAAACTATGCAGGAGGCACTAATCAATGGCTGGTCCTGACAGTCAGTTCCAAGGGTCCCCCAGAGGGTAGAGGTATCGTATCTGAGGGAAAGCTTTATGGAGAGGGGTGGACTTGCTCTGAAGAAAGAGGCAAAGAACTACAAGACTTATTTTGGAAATCCTAAGAGACTTACGCTCCTTAGGATCCCCTTAGGGGAATTTTGGGAGATATTTGGAAAGGAAATTGGGGAATACAGCTGATTGAAGATGATGGCAAATTCTTTGACTCTATTCCTACAGAGAGGTAGACCTCTCCTATTCTTGAATCTGGGCTGGTAGCAGAAACATGCGGTGCCAGTTTGGGACTTAGCCTTTAAGAATCAACGGCTTTTTCTTCCTGCTTCTTGGAACTTTTGCTCTTAAGACACTGTCTCTTAGAATCCAGACACGATGCTGTGAGAAGCTCAAGCCATATGTAGAAGCCATATGTAGGCTCTTTGATCAAATCCCCAACTGAGCTCCTGGCCAACAGACGGTATTAAGACTCACCATGTAAGTAAGCCATCTTGCATATCCCAACCCCGTCTAGCCCCCAGATGCCTGCGGTTGATACCACATGGAACATAAGATCCACTCAAGTGATCCCAGCCAACCCACAGAAGAGTGAGAAATAATAAAATGGCCCATGCTGTTAGATACAAATTTGGAGTAGCACGTTATATAGCAATAGATAATTGAAACAGGAAAGTACTTACGGGAGGCCTCGAACACTAAACACCAAGTGTATGCTTCATCATCAGTGTCACCATCGTCATCACCATCATCAAAACTGTTAGTAAATGATCACTATGTGCCAGACACTATGTTGTCATTTTTAATATACTCTTAAGATTTAACCTGCTTTTAAACTTGTGTGGTAGGTACTATTATTCATATTTAATAGTCAAGAAAACTAAAATTTAGAACATTTTAGAACTATGCTTAAGATTATACAGGCGTAAAAAAAAAAGTAGTAAAGTTGGAATTCAACAAGTCACACCTGACCAGCCACAAATCTGCCATCTTCTTCCAGCAAAAAGAATAAGCAATTGGCTTGCTGCTAATTTTGGGAGATAGAAACAACACTTCCAGCTGGAAATTGGCAGCTGGTTTGAAATACAGAAGCTGAGGTGCCTGGCTGGCTCAGTTAGTAGAGCATGCAGCTCTTGATCTCAGGGTCATGAGTTCAAGCCCCACATTGGGTATGGAGTCTACTTAACAAATACACCCCCCCACACACACACACAGCAAACTGCCTGGGCTTGTCAAATCCAAGCAAAAAAATGGCAATGAGTCTAACTCCATTATTCAGTGACTGTGTAGTAGGTACATAAGACAATATAAGAAAGATAAGAATGAAAAGTTTTATATAAGGGATAGGTCAGGAAATTAGAAACTATCTCTTTCTGTATAATCACTCCCCCCCAAAAAAACTTAGTGGCTTATAATAACAATAACCATTTATTATTTTTCATGATTTCTAGGGGCCAGAAATTTGGAAGTGGCTCAAGTGGGAAGTAGTAGCTTGGGGTCTCTCAGGAGGCTGACTGGGGTTTAAGTCATCTGAGGACTTACCTGGAACTGGAGGGTCCACTCCACTCACACAACTGGCAGACTGATGCTGGTTATTGGTGGGGGTCTCAGTTCCCCCACAGGTAGGCCTTTCCAGAAGGCTGTTTGAGTGTCCTGGTGACTGGAAAACTGGCTTTCTCCAGAGCAAGACTTCCAAAAGGCCAACGCAGAAGCCGCAATGCTGTTTATGACCTAGTCTTAGAAGTCATACACCATCGCTCCCGCCTGACACTGGGTTACGGAGCCATCCCTGTCTGAGGCTGGAACAGACTCCGTGAAGTCGTGAATACCAAGAGAAAGCAGTCATGGGCCTCTCTCAAGAGCTAGCTACCACATTCCTCGATCTACTCTAAGTAATAAAGGCTTTAAAGCAGGGCGTTTGAGGCTTTCACATATGTTTGCAGGACAAGGGAGCAAAGGTCATGGAGGCTATTTGTGATGATCTCAGCCTGCATCACCATCATAAGAGGGTCTGAAGAGCGTACTTGAAAGGTGCTTCGGATATCAGAAAACTTTGAGAAATTCCTACCATCCATCTTAGCCAGCAACTCTGAAGCAAGAGATTCTCTAGGGACTGCCGTTGGCAATCGCAACTGACTACTGTACCCAAGAAGTTAGTTCATAAGAGAGTACGCTGCAGATGCCGAGAACTTCACACTGGCCTCCAGTGAGCGTGGACTTCCCCACTCCCCTGCCTTCCAAGCTTCTGCAAATGCCTCCCGGTGGCCAACAAGACCCTGAGATCATAAAGAGAAGGGAACTCTGGGAAATGTCATTCCTGGTTTCTCCTTGGACAATGCAGGGAATCTGTGGGTGGAAGTGGGTGGTGGTGATGCTGAGCTGATCACAGATAATCCAGCCAAAACTTTGGGGGGTTTTCAGTCAATGAAACATGTATAGTATATGTAAGTTTGGCTTGAAATTCTCCCTTCTGCTCCAAAGATAGTAAAAACAGTTTTTAAATTTTTTTTAATTTTAATGTTTGCTTATTTTTTGAGAGAGAGAGACAGAGTGGGAGGGAGGGAGGGACAGTGAGAGAATGAGACACAGAATCAAAAGCAGGCTGCACGCTCTGAGCTGTCAGCACAGAGCCCGATGTGGGGATCAAACTCACAAACTGTGAGATCATGACCTGAGCCGAAATCAGAGTGATTTAACCAACTAAGCCACCCAGGTGCCACTAAATGTTTTTAAGATAAGGCATGCTCACAAACAAGAATGAGATAGCAATGAACAGGGGCTGAAGCCATAAACCTATGAATCCAGAAATGGACAGAGAGGGTTAGAATCCTAGCCCTTGAGGGATGTGATGGACTGAGTGTTTGTTTCCCCTTAAAATTCATATGTTAAAACTCTAATCCTCATGTGACAGTATTAGGCGTGGAAACTTTGAGAGGTGATTAGGTTTAGCTGAGGCCAGGAGGGTAGAGTCTGCACAATGAGATCCGTGTCCTTACAAGAAGAAGAAACACCGGAGCTGCTCACAAACGCACAGAGAGGTCATGTGAGCATCCAGTGAGATGGCAGCCATCTGAGGCCAGAAAGCCAGCCCTTCCCAGGAACGGAATCTGCTGGCACCTTGATCTTGGACTCCAGAACTCTGAGAAATAAATGTCTGTTGTTAAGCCACCTAGCCTGTGGTGTTTTAACATAGCAATCTGAGCTAACTAAGACAAGGAATTTCAACTCCTGAAGGGTGATGAGACTTAAAAGCACCCTGTGCCTGACAAGACACCAGAGCTGGACTCACCTTATGAACAATGGCCACTGAAAGCTGAGGCCACACTTAGGACTGCGGCTTGTTAAAGGGGAGGGTCTACGGCCTCACGCCAAGTGATTGTCACCTATCCACATCTTGAAGAAGAGAAAGACCTTACATGTATTATCTCCTCACTGAAATCTACTGCTTTCTTATTTAGCTTCATCTTTTTAACTTCCTCAAATTATTTCATTAATTTAATAATTAATAATCAATTTATTTAATTATTTAATTAATTTAGTAACCAATAAATTCTACTCTCTTTGCATCATTTTATCCGTTCCATGTCATCAGTATGAATTTACATCTTTTCTTGCTGAAGTACATCCTTTAGTAACTCTTTCTCCAAGGGTCTATGAAAGGTAAGTACTCATGCTTTTTATATTTTTGAAAATACCTTTTTTTCTCTCCTCCTGTACAATAGTTTGGGTACAGATTTCTAGGTTGGCAGAGATATTCCTTCATAATTTTAAGGGTGTTACTATCTTCTGGCATCTATAGTTACTGATGAAATGTCTTTTGTCAGTTTAACTGTTTTTTTTCCTTTTCTCTATTAATTGGTAACAATTTCTTTTTCTCCTTCATGTTCTGGGGTTCCCATTAATATGTCTATTTGCAAGTTTATTTCATCCTTCATAGCATCCTGTAAGTTCTCACAATTTAAAACTCATGTTTTCCTGTAGTTCTGACATTCTGTGATTATTGCTTCTAATATTGATTGTTCTGCCATATCCCCTTTATTTTGTCCTTTTTTATATACTCTTTAATTTGTTTTGGAATCTTTTTGCCTGCCTTCCATGTCATCACATTCATATATATATTTCTTATCTCTTTAGCTCTATAGCTTTCTATGTGATTTCTACCATACCACATCCCAATTCATCATCTCTAAAGAGTTCCCAATCTAGAGCTTATCTTATGTATTGATTTGTATTTTAAATTTCAGAGAATATACTGACATTTCCAGGATTTCTGATTCTCTTTTTTTCCTATGTCAGGATTCTCCCATGTTTAGGATTCATATCAAAATTGTTTTTATTTCATAAATCCTTGTTCTTCTTACGGATATTATTCTGTTCCTTAACTCTGGATATTGTATTCATTTATTTCATTTATTTAATAACCTATATATAGGGCTAGTATGTATCATTATAATATTGTAATATATAATCAGAATATATTATACATATATGACTGGATGTATGAATTCCTTATAACAGTTCTTATATCACAACCGCTCTTGTTATTCCCACATTACAGATCGGGAAACTGAGCTCTGGAAAGGTAGTTGAGTAAAAGTCAGCCTTGCAGAGTAAGACAGTAAGAGAGAAAGGAGCTCATATTTATTGTAATGTCTTTTGTATTTTAAAAGGGTTAATTTGTGGGGCACCTGTGTGGCTCAGTCAGTTAAGCATACGACTTTTGGTTTTGGCTCAGGTCATGATCTTATGGTTCATGAGTTCAGGCCCCATGTCAGACTCTGCGCTTAACAGTATGGAGGCTGCCTGGGAGGCTCTGTCTCCCTCTCTCTCTCTGCCTCTCCCCTGCTTTCTCTCTCTCTCAAAGTAAATAAATAAACTTAAAAAAATAATGAAAGGTTGAATTTGAAGGAAGAAGTAGAAGATATCTGGTACAATATTCTTATCAAATTAACCTCTAGGTTCTATGCAATTCTAATAAAAATCTCAGTAGGCATTTTCATCGAATTGGAGACATTTCTTCTAAACTGCATATGGAAAAACAAAAAGCCAAGAGATAGTCAAAATAATTCTGGGACAAAGAACTTACCTCACAAGCTATATAGGCTTACTGTACAGTAAGACAGCACGAGTAACCGCCCAGAGATGGACAAACAGACCAGTGGAATAGAATAAGGAGGATAGACATAGACCCTGTATAAAGTAGATATATTAAAGTCCTTGTCATAAAGTAGATTGAGGCATTATAAATCACTGGGGAAAAGATTATTTAATAAATAGAACTGAGACAACTTGATTTCCATATAGAAATTGTCACAGCTAGAAAATGCCTTTGAACCTCCATTTTACACCATTTGAAAAATAAATTCCAGATGGATTGAGAAAATAACAATGGCCTTGGAAAGCAAAGGAACTCCTAAACAAAATATAAAAATCATTAAAAAATCATAAATCATAAAGGCCTGCTTAATTTGATTAAATCAAATCTACAGCTTTAGTACAATAAAGGCCACTTTATTGAGAAGGAAAAGTGTTCCTTCCTGGTATTCACAGAATAACATAAATGGATGATTAGCATATGAAATTCTAGTACAAGGAAAATGAAACATAACAACACTGAGCTTCCATTTAACATTTCTCAATAGGACAAAAGCTGAAAGTCTTACACATTCTTCCTTTTGGCTAAGGTAAAGAATAACAGGAATTGTCTCTGAAGAAATCAGAGGCCTGTTGCTCTTTCTACCAGAACATATGAATCCATCAAAATGTTTTAATACTTTCCTACATTTAGGATGCACTGAGAGTCAAATAGAGATAGCACTGAGAGATAGCACCATACTCTGAAGCCGGGCTAACCTAGAAGCCCCAGGATTTCTAAGAGAAGACGGCCATAATGGAATTGGTGACCCAGAATTGGTCAGAGGGCTCCATATCCTGCAAGAGCCATGCTGAATGCCACTAACCTGTCAACTTCAGCTGCCTTAAAGGAGTCTGCTGGTCCCCACAACCTGTCCACCTCACATGTTGACCATGGCCATATCAACCCCTGAGAAAAACAGGAAAACCTGACCAGGCCTTCACACAGGAGAGACTCAAGTGATTCATTAAATTTTCAGCCATACTAACTCTGAAACCAGAACATGCATTCGTCTGGCAGAATTCCCTCTGAGCCAGGATGAGTAAGGAGGGCTTTTTTTCTTTAGCAAATGTCCGGTCCCAAGGGATTTCATTACCTAAACTAGATGGTTCCCAAACTCTTTCTATATTAAATTCTAACCCTAATTGTGGTGGCAGTGGTAAGCTGGTTCCAAGTTAGTGAAGTTAACTCTCCAGGCCCAAATCCATCCAGGCCCGTCTGCTGAAGGAACATGCAGAACATGACCAAAGAAGTAGTTAGCAGTTGCCAAGGAATCAAAGTGGAGATTAATAATGTAATATCCAAATTTTCAAACAGGGAGAAAAGTGAATCCCAGGAATTATACCAACTAGAAGGAGGCTAGAATATATTAGTGACTATGAAAATAAAAATATGACAATTTGCATGAAAGGCAATGTTCACATGAGTTTTGGAATCAAGCAGGCCTTGAAAGCCAGCTTCACCCCTTAAGAGAAATATAAAGTTGAAAATCTGCGTATCTTCTTACAGCCTCTGTTTCCTCTTCTGTAAAATGAGATTATTAATACCTACTCCACAGGATTTTTTGTGAAGATTATGAGTGGGTGAAGGTAAGACATTTATCATTGAACCTATACATACCAGTTGCTCAATAAAAAGTAGTGGTGACGCTGATGGTGATGATTTATAAGCATTAGGAGAGAGTGCAATGATCATCAAAGACTGAGAAAGACATACTAATAGTTGTTCAGACTGATTTCATTCACTGTTTAACTTGGGTCATTAATTTGATAAATGAAGGAAATACCATTAGCCCCAGTCTGTCTTCATTTTATGACAGAATGTGTCCAGAATGATATGTTACCTATGAGGAAGAATCTTTGGGCTATTAATAACTATGCCAAGGCACTAATTTTGTTTCTAAACAAGATGCTGCCATGTTTAATTTATTATTTATTGATGGTTTGGGTCAATTCATAGTAAAGATTTACATTTAGGCCTCCCTAGATATGAAATTAACTTATCAGATTGGGATAATCTGTATTTTGTTGAAGATAACATCTGTATAACTTGCATTATCACCTCCCCTAAAGAAAACACTTTAATGTGATTTAAGCTCTCTGTAAAAGAAATTAAATACTAAGGAATAAGATTTTGTTGGGTAGGACTGAGCTTTGGAGAGTCACAAACCATTGAAACATAGAAATTTTTCCACTAATCACTCCCATTGAGAATGCATGGATTAAGATAGATAAATAACTCATGCATTTTATTTTATTTGAACAGGCACTATTCAAGTTCATATGATATCATAAACATTTCCTAATGTTATTGCCAACTTTTTATTTGGTATTCACATTTTATTTGAAGAGGTATTCAGTATGAGTCGACAAAGAGATACAGCTGCTAAAGGAGGTATCATAATCATGGGCTTTGTCAAAAAGCCAATACTTCCGTGTTGAAGATGGAAGTGGTAGAAATTCTACTGGATGTTGTGTTAGTGAGACTTCTTGAGTTTGGATCCAGTGCTAGACAACAAACCGCCAGTGAGGTTCTGACCAGCTGCAAACAATCAGAGTTGTGAAGCTTTGCCAAATATCACACAAGGGGCCAGATCATATGAGGAACCAGATCACAGGAGGAAAACTCTAGGGACTCAAGAGTGATCAGACTGAAGAAAAGGAAATGTAAAAGGAACATGATAATTATATTAAAATACTTAAGGGAGGAAAACAGGCAGGAAATCGTGACTCAAGAATCCCACCCACAAGGCTGCCATTTATGAGTAAGAGTCAGGAAAACATTATTAGCTCTGCAAGGACCCAGAAAACACATGACTCAGCTCTTTTTCTTGAATGAACTGCTGCACCATGTTTTTCTTATAAGTTTATTTATTTATTTTGAGAGAGAGAGAGAGAGGGAGAGTGAGTAGGGGATGGGCAGAGAGAAAGGGAGAGAGAGACTCCCAGGCAGGCTTCACACTGTCAGCACTGAGGCCAACACAGGGCTTGAACTCACAAACTGTGAGATCATGATGTGAGCAGAAATCAAGAGTAAGACACCAGCTGAGCTACCCAGGCACCCCCTATCACCATATTTTAAAAGTTGAATCCTCAGCTCTATAGGGTGTTGTGGATTGACTCCTAGAACAGAAAAAAGACATCAGGAAAAAACTAGGGACATCTGGAAAGTCTGTACTTTAGTCAATGAATGGCACCTATGTCAGTTTCTTTTATTAAATGTACCATGAGGATACAAGAGGTTTTTCAGATTCCCCTGTTTTTCTCTTTTAAATATTTGTACTTCATGCTGGAGAGACTTCTTCTGGAGTTTTGAGTCTAGTCGTAGACAGCAGACTACCAGCCATTTGCACAAAGCCATAATAATTTTAAAAAATTTTTAAATAATTTTTAAAAGCCATTTGCACAAAGATATTCATTACATCATTACGTACACAAATTGGGAAACAGCAATATAGGAGCTGTTAAATTATGGTACATCTCTATGACTACATGTCTTGAAGCTATTGCACGTGTTTATGAACTTAATATTAACATAAGGAAATGTTTATGATGTAATATGAAATTTAAAAGCTGGATACAAATCTGAGTTAGTGGCCCAACTGCTATGCAATTTAAGTGAATAGAAAAAAAGACATGCAAAATGGACACACATTTTCTTTGGATACTGGGTTCTTTTTCTGTTTTCTCTAATAGGTATTCTATTACTTTCATAATAAAAATAAATCCATAAAAAGATTTGAGCGAGTTTCATTGTGTCAACGGTTTAGAGGCCAACCACTCCCCTCTCTCCCCGAGGCTTGCCTGACTATAGAATGTTGAAGGGCTGCAAATTCATGTCTGAAGATTGCACGGCATAAAACCACTCAAAAGGTTTTTCTAAAAACATGAACTATGACTTAATCCATTAGAACTGAAAAAAAAAAAAAAACACTGCATTTTTCTAAGCAGTCACAAATGGCTTAGAGGCAAGAGGGCCAGCAAGATAGAAAAGTATGCCAAAGATATCTCAAGTGGAGATGAGTGTCCCGTATATAAAGATGGAAAACAGAGCCAGGGTGGGGGGTGAGGGGGGATTAGAATCTGTCACAGATCTTGGACAAAAATCTAAAATTACATTTTAGTGCAGATAAATATTTGTAAAATAAGTGTGGCAATAATCCAAGCTGAAAAACATATATTTAAGGATGGCATTTATCCAGAGCAAAGATTTAAGTGTTACTACCAAAAATGCATCATGCAACAATCATCATGCAAAAAAAGCCAAGGAAAATCCAAGTCACGAGGCAGAAACGCCACAGGCAAAAAAAACCACAAAAACCCCAAACAAAACAAAACAAAAAAACCAGCACAAAGCATGCAGGGATTGCATTATATCATGGACCGCCTTGGCTTGAGTGAGTCCATCATTCCCCCTGATGAGGGCTCCTTACAGAAAACTGATGAAAACAGAACCTCAAGCACAAAGACGAAAGAGAGCATCACCCCATTTATATGGGGAAAGTCTGGCCAAACGATACCAGCACCAAATGATACCCATCTTGCACAATCATCCTCGGGCATTTAGGAGTCCTGAAACTGTTGTGGAGACCAGCCGGGAGTCAGAATCCCTCCAAAGACACCCCATCCAGCTGGGCATTTTATTTTCCAGTGATGGGCCACAGATGTATATGAATTTTCTGTAGGTTTTATGGATAATCCATTTGGTAGCCAGAAATATGGACTTTTTTTTTAGCTCTAATACCAAAGCAAATCAAAACATATTTTAATAAATTTTGTTTCCATAAACCATTTAAAGGCCTGTTACTAGTCTGAGTTCAATTTCGTCCCTGTTAATTCTGGAAATGGTGTCAACAGCCTACGTTGTTATCAAGCCTTTGGAATATATTTGTAGGTTAGTCTAGTATGTATATCCCTGTCTCCAGAACTTTAGGATTATGACTTCTTCCCAGTGGATACTTTTAACCCAAACTACTGGGAGCTAATGTTCAGCAGTTTTGAGTATCTTAAAGTTTCCATTCCAAGAGCAGCTACAGAAACATAAATAATGATTCATATGCGTTTTAAAAATCTGAAACTTTCTTTGAATACCATGAATTCATTTCCATCAAATATCTACAATTTCTACAAATCTGTATTCCCTCTGAATTCAGGGCAATTTGATAAGGGAAAATATGTCCAATTTGAATCTGAATTTCTTTACTTCCTTTAATAAATTAGAGGTCCTCTTGACATCTTCCCCCTGTAGTTTCAAGGTTAGTGTGTTCGTGTCTTGTTATTTCCCCAAGGGTATACAATTCTCTGAGCCATTGAGAGCCTGATAAATGGGGTCTCTCAGGATATAGTCAATTTCCTCAAATTGGTGATCTGAGAACAAGGCCAGTTAACCTCTTCTGACTATGTTACGTAAAATCAAGTTTTATTCTCTGCTCCATCTTATTCAAATATTTCTCAAGATACAGTCCTGAAGAAAATTCAGCCTTGTTTACTTTCTCTTTCTTATTGTGTAAGAAAACCTATACAAACATTCACAGTAGAGAATTTCCTGATAGAGTATGGAAACTATCTTGCAGTCACCTATCTTCTCCTTTAACATAAACGTAGATTCCAGTCCTACTCTCCACTGTGGTGGCTCATCTGTAACATGGAACTGAATTTTCCCAAGGTACTGTGTGTATCAGTTGGGAGGGGCAAAACCACACGTCACCCCAGGATCAAATAGCACATTGACCAAAACTCACTGAGAATCGGTCCTTGTTTCTCTTGTCCTGGGCTCCCAAAAGGGAACAAGACGAAAAGGAGAAATAAGGGCTGTTTGCTATGGCCCACCGTCCATGATTAGGATTTTCCCTGCTCACAGGAGGCAAAGACCAGTCAAGGAGAAGTTGCAAGGGCACATATTTGTCATGGGCATGAGCAACTTACAAAAATATTGCCCTGAGCCACATGCCACAAGCCAAAGCTGCTCTGTGAGATTTATGATCTGTTTGTTTCCATCTCATTTGGGCCAAGTTTGTTGGAGGACAGTTTTGTTCCCAGGGGACTTATTAGTAAGGGCTGAAGATGTGTTGCAACTTGAAAACTGACTAGGATATGAATATGTAAATAATATTCAAAAACGGTGGACACATGCAGCTCATAAGTCAGGATAGGGTCTTTGGGGAAATGCCAGTAGACAATACTATCAGAAACAAATCTGAAGATAGATTTTTTTTTACACTGTCTGGGTTCCTTCCTTCTATCTACCCTGTTTAGCTTATGTAAATAGTCTAGTACAACTATGAATAGATGAGAATATTTACACTGATGAGACAAACCATTTACTCTTCCTTTGTTTTCTTGTTCAAGAGAAGCATTTAATATTTCAGAAGTATCTGACTGAATAGAGCAATATAAATCAGGTAGGATAAATTCGATCTTCTAATTCAAGATGACTGACAGATTTCACATGGCAACTTCTTTTTTATTTAATTTTTTTTAATGTTTATTTTTGAGAGCAAGAGAGACAAAGTGTGAGTGGCAGAGGGGCAGAGAGAGAGGGAGACAGAATCTGAAGCAGGTTCCAGGCTCTGAGCTGTCAGCACAGATCCCAATATGGGGCTCAAACCCACGAACTGTGAGATCATGACCTAAGCCAAAGTCAGACGCTTAACCAACTGAGCCACCCAGGTACCCCTCAGATAGCAACTTCTGCTTTCACTCCAAATTCTTAGAAAGCATAACCCACTCTTGGAACGCCTGGGTGGCTCAGTCAGTTAAGGTCCGACTTGGGCTCAGGTCATGATCTCACAGTTTATGTGTTTGAGCCCCACATCAGGCTCGAAGCTGTCAGGCTCTGTGCTGACAGCTCAGAGCCTGGAGCCTGCTTCAGATTCTGTGGGTCCCTCTCTCATTGCCCCTCCCCTGCTCGTGCTGTCTCCCTCCCAATCTCTCTCTCTCTCTCTCTCAAAAATAAATAAACATTAAAAAAATAAAAGAAGGGATAGTCCACTCTGAAAAATAAGATGTGGGGCACCTGGGTGGCTCAGTCAGTCAAGCTCAGACTTTGGCTCAGGTTATGATCTCACAGTTTGGGAGCTGGAGCCCTACATCAGGCTTGCTGCTGTCAGCACAGAGCCAGCTTCTGATCCTCTGTCCCCTCCATCTTTGCCCCTCTCTCACTAATGCTCTTTCTCTCTCAAAATTAAATATTTAAAAAAAAATTTTTATGAAGAATAAGATGTACTGTCGGTGGACCAGAAATCAGGAAAAAAAGTCACTAAAACATGGAATATGGGTAAGATTGGATTGAAAGAGAAAACCACAATCGAAATGCACACAGAAGTGGGCACCTACAAAAGGCAAAGCAAAAACGGGGCATAGCCTATTAGGAGGGCAAAAGAGGAGGGTCCTGTAATCACTAACCGGATTCTTCTCTAAGCTTAGACTGTAGGAGCCACCAAGTGTATAGAATCCTTCCTCCTTCCTCCTTCCGTCTTCCCTTCTTCCTCCCAAACCTCCCACTTAGACTGATCCACTTGGATCAGCAGCAAACAACAGGGCGATCCACGCTTATGGATGAGCAATGACCTTGTGTGCTGGGACAGAGAAGCAGCCTCTGCCCTTGGGCAGCTCACACCCCGCAGCAAGTAGGAAGAGCTCTTCTGCCCAGGTCTAACTAGCAAGGGAACACAACTCACAGCAGTTGGCTCCTTCCTAGACAACACCTTAGGTGGACTCAGGTATAAGTACAGCAGGATGCAAGCAGGGTGCAGTGCCTCTCTCCGCTACCTCTTACCCTGTGCTATGCAGGCTAGTAAGCAGGTAACACATGCAGCACAGCTAACAGACCTGACCATACGTGGAAAATTGCTTACAATCACAAATCCTCAAACATTGAAGGAAAGCTAACACCTTTATGGGGGAGAGGGGGATTCTTTTTATTAAGTTTTTTAACATTCATTTATTTTTGAGAGAGAGAGAGACAGGGTGTGAGCTGGGGGAGGGACCGAGAGAGAGGGAGACACAGTCTCCAGGCTCTTAAGCTGTCAGCAGAGAGCCTAACACAGGGCTCGAACTCACAAATCTTGAGATCATGACCTGAGCTGAAGTCCGACGCTTAACCGACTGAGCCACCCAGGTGCCCCAGAAAGCTCCCACCTTTAAAAGAGACACCAGTCTCAAGGAATACAAGAACTTGACTAACGGAAAACAGAGGTATGGGGCAGCCAGAAAAAACAAACACAAAAAAGTTAAAAGAGATACTCAGAAAATAGTTGCAGTGAATATAACAGATAAAGGAAGAATATGCAAAAAATGAAAGGAATACCAATAAATCAATAATAAAAAGACAAGCATTCCAATAGGAAAATGAGACAAGATTTTAAAGAAGTAATTTATAGAAATAAAAATATAAAAACAGTTTAATCTCACTATTGATTGGAGAAATGCAAATAAAATATAATTTTCACCTTTAAGATAAAAGTTTCTTAAGATAAATGATGGCAAAAATAGTGGGAAATGGTGGTTCTTATGTGATGATCCAGCCACCTGGAGGGAGATTAAAGAGTATCTATTAAAATGAAAGTCCTAGATTTTTCGACAAAGCCATTCTATCTTTCTGTATGAACTCTAAAGAAACATTCACATATTTGCGCAAATCACATATTAAAGATGTTTGTGGCCACACTATTTGTAATAAAAAAATCTTGGAAATAATCTTAATTTTTTTAAATAGAGAAATTATTAAATATGCCATGGCACAGCCATGTTATGGAAAACAATTAAATAGAAAACAATGAGATTTCTCGATTTATACTGATATGGACAACTTTTTTATTAAGTGTATTTATTTATTTTGAGAGAGTGAGAGAGAGAGAGCAAGTGGGGAAGGGGCAGAGAGGGAGAAAGAGAGAGAATCCCAAGCAGGCTCCACAGCACCAGTACAGAGCCCGATGTGGAGCTCAAACCCACAAACCTCAAGACCATGACCTGAACCAAAGTCGGACACTTAAACAACGGTCAGTCAGGTGCCCCTACATGGAAAACCTTCTAAGATATGTTAATAAGTGAAGAAAGAAATTTGTAGACAGGAGGTACACTGGATTCCATATATGTAAACAAAAAAAATCAATGCACAAATACCACCTAATTTTGCAGGTACATATATATGTGTAAACATGTGTATAAAAATGTAAAGGGTACACATATAACTGATGACAGCAATCTAGCCTTGAAAAAGAGAATGGGAATGGGAGCTAGCAAAGAGAGATTTCAGCATTTTTTGCAATAATTGAATTATCTGTTAGCAGAATATATACACATATTACTGGACTAAAACATCAAAGCTTCTAAATTTAGAACCAAGTTCCAATATAGATCAAATAGGGAGATACTTAATATTTGTTAATCAGTAAAATAAACCCACCACCTAGGATGTTTGAAGAACTGGTGGCTATCTTTGTGAACGAGATGAAAGAGAGCACCTACTCAGTATGTGTTCTCCTCTCGAGGAAAGGAACAAGGGTCAAGGGCAAGTTGTAGCCGCCTAGATGTAGCACCACAGTGGGCTCGGGAGACAATGCAGCACTTCCTGTCTCTGAATACAGGGTTCTCAGCATCCCTACTACAAAATGAGAGAAAATTTATCTCTAAAAATAAAATCTGAATACCTACAGCACAATTTTGCTGAGTGTGGGAAACCCACATTCATTCCATTGGCAAAAAGATTCTCTCACACCAGCGGCTTTTCAAAAAAGTCAAGAAACATGTCTATAAGGCAGTCCTTTATTATTATTTTTTTAATCTTTATAAGACAGCCCTCTGAAAAGGGAATATTACACAATGTATTTTATACATTCAAGTAGAATTTTCACTGAATTAGTTTGTGCCCATGGATTCATCGTTATCAGAGTCCCATGTGATAGGCAAACACAAGTTATTACCTTTCAACTGATAACATCATGTTCTCAACACTTACCGGCTGTTCTGAGAACTCTGGCAGGTCCCCGACAAGTTTACTAGGGGGGAAAGTGTTCATTCATGCAAGAAAGGGAATAGAACTTTGTGATTAACAAGTCTGTAAAGAGGAAAAACAAAAAATTCAAATTGATTATGGGGCATATCCTTCCCAGCAGACACAGATAGAAGGCTTCAGAGTGGTAAGCCTAACATCTCTGGCTCCATCCGTTAGGCTAGCTAGATGTTGTTATAATACAAACTTCCCCCAAATCTCAGTGACCTCAAACAATAAAAATTCTTTCCTTGCTAATATCGTGTGTCCATTGTAGGGCAGCAAGGAGACTCTGTGCATCATTCTCCGTCAGAGGATCATGCTGCTAAGACAACGCCATCCAGGACGCTATCAGTCAAGAGAGAATTCTGGAGGTTTTGCACTTGGAATAAAATGCTCTGGCCCAGGAGTGACACATATCACTTCTGCTCATTAACCAGAGTTATTTATGTGGTCCCATTCAACCACAGGGATCCGGAAAATGCAATCTTAGTATATGATGAGAGGAAAAAGCCATAAATATTTAGCAAACAACACTAATGACTAACGGAGGTTTTCCTTTTATTTACACGCATTAGGTTGGTCCAGGAGCATCGGAGACATCCAGGCCATCATTGAGTTAAGTGAAGAGTAAGTATTTTAAGAACTTGGAATCCCCAGGCTGGCTAAACTAGAGAATAGAAATAACTCATTGCACTCCGGAATTTTAACATAAATAGAAACATTCCAGTAATATCTAGTTTAAGATAATCTGTACACATAGGTGATGCTGGGACCTTTCTCCCAATTGCAGATGATTCATGAGCAGTTTGCCTCCCAAAGGTGGCTGACCTTCAGAATCACCTGGGAAACAAACAAACAAAAATAGAAATGTCTGGGTCTCACACCTAAGGATTCTCATTCAATATATGCCAGAACATGCCCTCAGAATCTTATATACCTAACCCCTGGATGCCAGGGACTCTTAGGATCATTAGGTTTGGTAATTTTTGCTGAAGACATTCAAGTCCAGCAGTCCTCATGCAAGATCATGCACCAGCTGTTCCAATCTCACAGACTACTGGATGTGTGAACCAACAGGTGACCCAAAGGAGGCCACAAGAACCAATGCAATAGCGTGAAAGAAACACTGGCTGAGGGTCATAACACCTACTACTTGATTCTTGTTCTGATTATCTATTGCTACACAGAAAACCAGCCCAAAACCTAGTGACTTAAAATACCAACAAGCATTTCATTTGCTCAAAATCTGCATTTGAGGCTGGGGTCTGCAGATATGGCTTTTTCTGTTCCATGTGTTTCCAGGAAGGAGTGCTTGCCTTGAGCTAGGGGACCCACTTCCAAGTTGGCCACACAATGCGGAGTGTCAGCAGGGGCTGTTGACCAGGGACCCCAATTCCTCTCTCTGTGTGTCTCTAGGGTGCTACTTGGGCTTCCTCCCAGCATGGCATCTGGGTTCCAAGAGTTCATGTTCACAGAGGAGGAAGTAGAAGCTTCCGATGTCTTAATGCCTGAGTCCAGAAACTGTTACCATGTTACTTAGACAGCTTTCTATTAGCTAAGTGGTCACAGGCCCTGCCTGGATTCCAGGGAAGGGATGCAGTTCTGCTCTCAGTGGGAGCAGTGTCAAAGATTTTGCAGCCATCTTTAATCTGCCACAGTCCTTGCTCTGCCTTTTGGGCCTCAGGCTTCTCACCTGTGAAATCAAAGAGTCAAACTGGATTATTTTTGAGGGCCTTGCCAATCCCCAAAGGCTATGAGTCACTGGATCTGATGCCTAATTTGCTGACTGACAAAGAAGCCCAGTCTGCAAGTCAAAGCCCTTCGTAAACTAGCACACAGTGACAGCTTAACAGAGCCTGACAGACATACAGAGCTCACGGGGCAGCAATAACCCTGGGCACCAAGGCCTGACTGAATTTCCCACTAGACTCTCTGTCGTTTTTCTTCCCAAAGCCAAAATTGTATCCTAATTCCTAGAACCTGACAGCAGCTGCCCTGAGGGCTTCCTAACCATCCATTCTTCCCCCATCTCTTGGGCAACAATTCCTAAATCAAGCATGCAGTAAATGAACAAGAAATCTCAGATTGGCAAAACTCATAAGCACAACCAAGGGCTTCAGTAGGTGGGCCCTAGTCCCAAACAGCCAGGGTTCAAACACCCCCAGGACCACAGTCTAGCTGCAAGCCCTCGGAAAAAGTATCTTCATTATTTTAAACTTGGTATTTGTTTTAAAATGGTGATATAGAGAGCACCTATCTCAAAGGGTTATTGCAGGACCTACTTGAAATAATACATATTAAACACTTAGTATGGAGCCTGAACCATAGCACACTCTCAATATGTATTAGCCATTGTTTTTATTAAGTCATAATGCAAATAGTCCTACATTTTCCAGAGCCAGAGAAGATGGGTCTTGCTAGAATGAGCAATGTTAGCCCAGCACTGCTGATCTGCAGTAGGCCTGACCACTGGCTGCCAGAGCTCCACGGGGAAAAGGAAAAGGTGAGCGTGCAAACATCTCCTGCTCACCCAGCATCGCTGGGGGAACAGTTCCGCTTTGACTGGGCATTGCTGGCCAGTCTTTTACTGATCCCAGTATGGACACCCATCTCACATCCTAGGCCACCTGGAGCCTAGGGATATTTGTTGAGGGTCTATCATAAGTCTACCAGACTCAGGGGCTCCAACAGGAGGACTCTGCCCTCATGGAGAGCAGGTTCTATTGTTTACTGTATCTGAAAGGCACACCTTTCAGAAGTCCTGGGCTGAGTCATTGGAGTCTGGCCCAATTCTCAGTCCCACTTTGGAGGCTCGGCAGCTTTCTCTGATACCCAAAAGCTGGCTTTGCAGCCTCCCTTATGGGTGAGTGGGTGTACGCGATGGGAGGGGAGAGACTGTATACACACTGGACAACACTTTTATGGCCATATGGGAATATTTTGGTGATGTTGTAAAGTGTATTTCCTCAGTGTTATTACAAAACTGCCAGCTCATTTCTGAAGAAATGCAAAACACAAACAAGCCGGCCTTGTTTGCTTTATCAATGCTGTACTGTAGTGCTGAGTGTAGGGAGGCGGCTGCCCCAACAACATCTTGTCACATCCGTGCTGACTCCTTCAGGAGATGGCTCCAGGGCTCCACGACTTCCTGAATAAGGAAAAAAGTCTGCGTCAGATGTAGGGGAGAGATTCAGACATGAAGGAACCAGGGAATAGAAAAGACAGTCCCGCACTGCAGTGGGTGACGGTCAGCTCCTGGCAGAGGCAGGGCACAGGCCAGCTCGCGGTCAGCCACACCCACAGAGTCCCTCACACACACCCCACGCTCCGGCCCTTCTTCTCAGTCACCTCCTGCATGGGATCCTCTACCCCCTGCACCTCCTTAAATGTGACCTCCCCCAGAGTTTCTTTTCTCAGGCCGCTCACCTGCTTGCTATGATCGCCTCATGCCGTGGTCTTTTGCTGACAGATTCTAAATAAAGATGCAGCCAGGGCATCTCCCCAGAGCCCTCACTCCCATCTATCCAGAGGTCTCCTGGACCACCCAAGGTCCCATAGCCCTTCAAACTCCATGTTACAGGTTGAATTATGTCTCCCCATCCCCCAACAAAGGACTGAAATCCTAACTCCCAGTACCTATGAATGTGACTTTATAGGGAAATAGGGTCTTTGCAGATGTAATCGAGTTAAGATGAGGTCACTGGAATGGGTCCTAATCCAGTATGGATGGTGTCCTCATATGAAGAGGAAAGTGCCATAGGAAGACACACACAGGGAGAAACCATGTGAGGACACGGGCTGAGAGGGACCGATGTGGCTGCAAACCAAGGACACCAAGGGTTGGCGGCCACCAAGGGTTGGCAGCCACCAGCAGAAGCTGGGGACAGGGAAGGGAGGATCCCACCCAGAGTCTCAGAGGGAGCCCACACCTTGATGAGGACTTTCATTCTCTAGAACTGTGAGAGAATTCCATTTCTGTTGTTTGAAGCCGTGCAGTTTGCAGAACTTAGCAACCCTAGGAAAGAAATAACCTCAACGTGGCCCAAACTGAGTTCTCCATTTTCTGCCTTTCTCAGACTTGCTTCTCTTCTGCTAATCTGTGTTGTGATACAGGAAACAAGCTGCCGAATCAGAAGTTTGAGAGTCCACTTGGACTGCCTCCCCGTCCTCATGCAGCCCATCATCAAGCACTGCCCCGTTCTCTGTCCTGGCTCAGCCTGGTCCCTTCACCAGGAGATACTATACTGACCTCTTCCCTGTTTTGCACACTTGCATATCTGTCTTCATCTGACATCATCTGCGGCCCCCAGCTTCACTCACCCACTGCATTCTGCTAGTGCGATCTAAAACCCCTCGCGTCACACCCCTGCGTAAACCTTCCACAGTACTCCCCCCTCTAAACTCTAAACTCACAGGCATGGCCTGCAGGGACCTTCATGAACGATTTGGTTCCAGTATAACTGCCTCCATTTATCTTCTTTCATATACTCCTTTCCCCAACCTTGAACTTGATGCTCAAGCAATATTAAATCACTTAAGGCTTTCAGAAAATGCCTTCATGTCTTCAGGCCTTTACGTCCTTGCAGGGGCTGGTCCTAGTGCCAGAAGCATCACACCTTCCTCTTATTTCCTGCTAAATGTCTGTTTAGTCTACAGATCTTTGATTAAATGTTTCCTCACTTGTGAAAACTTCCAGGCTTCCTCCGGGAAATTTGGGGTAGCTTGTGTTCCCTCAATCCTGTAACGATAATTATCTTGTATTATAACTGGGCTGTTTACAGGCCTGTCTCTCTACCATGCAATTTTGAGGGCACAGACTATGTTTTCTTCTTTGTACTTCTAATGCCTGGTGTTCGTTCATTCATTTAATCCTTCTTTCCTCTATTCGTTTGACAAACATTTATTGTATTTAACACCTACCATAAGCTAGACAAGGCACAAGGGACACCATGAAAAATGCTACTCCTGCCCTCTTGGTAGCTACCATCCAGTGGGGATAAAACTAAGCTAACAGGTGGGGGCGGGGGGCACAATGCCACCAGGGATATAGGTGCAAGGAGCTATCAGAATAGGTAGGTGGATACTTTGTCCAGCCCATGAGAAGGAGGTCCAAGGTATGTGGTGAGAGGAGAGTGTGGTCAAGAATTCTTCTGGGCCTGCACAGCTGGAAAACAGAGGGGAAAAGGCAAAACAAAGGGAAAAGAGGCTGGTGTGTATATGGACACCAGATCCCAGGGGACTTGTAAGTCCGTTAAAGAGAGCGGACTTTATCCTGAGGGCCCAATGAGTCTTAGAAGTATTTTAAACACTTTGTCCTTTTATTTTCCCCTTTAAAATTGCCTTTATCCAATTGCTTTTAATTAAAAACAGTGAAGACATGATTCTTATAATAAGCATAAAGGCCAAGAATACAGAAACAAGAAGTTAAAAATCTTTCCATCTCATGCCTCTGCCTTGAGGTAGCACACGCTGTTCAGACACGCTTCTCGACCCTGGAATAAATACATGCAAACACAGTACAGGCCTTAAGTTTTATTTGCTTATTCGAATTTTTTATGAAAAGGGATCACAGCATACACACTTTCCACAACTTGCTCTTGCACTTACGATATTAGCATCTCTCTAGATAAGTATGTTGATAAATCTAACTCTTTGTGATTGCTACATAATATCCCACAGCATGGAGGCACCGTGTTCATTCAGTTATTTTATTGTTGATAGATAACTATGCATTGCCCAATATTTTACAACAGCAAAGAGTGCCTCTGTAACACCCATGTGAATATAGTCTTGGGTAGGGGTGTTTTCACATCTACTGGAATAATTGCCCCGAATGGAGTTGCTGGGTCAATGGTGCACTTTGAACTTGAATAAGTATTGCCAGGTTAGTTTTCCTGGAGGTTTCAGTGGTTTGTACTCCACCAGCAAGGTCTGAAGGTGCTCATCTTCCTACAGTCTCTCAAGCACAAGATGTTATTGGTGTTTTTAATTTTTGCCAATCTGACAAGTAAATCAGTAAATTTGAACTTCCTTTTGACCAATCCTTTTCAACTCCACTTAAATCTATTTTCTCTTCTGTGAATTGCCTGTTCACATTTCCCTATATTCCTATTGCCTTTTGCCATTTTATTCCCAGTTTATAGGAGCTTTAAGTAACTTAAGGATAATGTTTTCTCATATGTGCAGCCCATGTTTATCTGAATCTATATTTTGTCATTTGACTTTCCCTATGGTTTTTTTTCCTTAAAATTTGGAAAAAAATATGTAGGCATGTGTCCCTTTTTCTCTCCAGTTTTGGGGATTTCCACAATTATTAAAAATATCCCTTCTACTTTAAAGTTATACAAATTTGGAAATTTGGAAAGTGAAATTTCCACTGAATTTTCTTCAAATATTGTATGTGCTTGTTTACCTCGAGTGAGATCTTTAACCCAAGCCCATCTGAGATTTATTGCTGCATATGGTATGAGGTGGTATCTACCTTCCTTTTTTTCCCAGAATGAGAACCAGTTAGGTCAACACCATTTCTTGAATCAATCATAATTTCCCCACTGAATTGAAATGTCACCTTTATCAAATTTTAAGTATGTCAACACACTACATTCATTCCTGACATCTGGCCTATTCCACTGAGCTATTTATTCGGGTGCCAAAATATATTCTCTCGATGACAATCACTTTATCTTAAAATTTAATATTTGGCGAGGTAAATGTCCCCAATGTTCTTTTCAAAATTGTCAAAGTCTACAAGTGCTCTGTTACAATGCCCCACTGTAGTTATGCTTTTTCATTAAATTCATCTGTCTTCAAGGAGGCTGTGGTTAAGAGAGCTTCAGCAAACCCTAGATGTTGCATGAAGGAACGCCGGTCACTGGCACAGCCTCAGTCACCGCGACACCCTTACGAGCAGCCCCATGGGCCCGTTCCCGTGGACCAGGCCACCTGGACGTACCTCAGAACTCTGGACCTTGGTTGCTTTTCTCCCCTTTCCCTCAAGGTCCAGGGATCGCTTCACCCAGCTCCTAGAGGCAACGTGCCCAGGCAAACGGGGCTGCCTGCTTGGGGCTTTCCCTCCCCTTCAGGTTCCTGCGAACTCTGGGCACACAAAGGCATAGAGGACCAAATCCCTGCCCTGCTGACTCCTGCCACTGCTGCAGCTGCCCAGGACACATCCACGGGCCATGCTGTCTGCCAGCACAAATGCTCTCCTCAGTAGATGTTTCCCTGCTTGCAGACCACCCTTTGATTTCTCCCTGGGGCACCACACTTGACCCCCAGCCCTGAGGGACCGTCACTCTGCCCCCTCCTTATAGGCACTGCTGATGGCAGTAGGAGGGCAATAAAGTCAGAAACATGGTGCTACGGGTTGAACTATGTCCCCTGAAAATCCCCCACCTTGAAGTCTAACCCCCAGTACCTGAGACTGTAACCTTATTTGGAATTGGAGTGATGGCAGCTGTAATTATCATTAGCATGGGCCCTCATCCAGTAGGACTGGTGTCCTTATAAAAGGGGAAATTTTAGACACAGAGGCACGCGTACGGGGAGAATGCCATGTGAAGCTGAGGGTAGAGATTGGGGTGGTCCTGCTAAAAGCCAAGGAATGCCAAAGACTGCCAGCAAACCGCCAGATGCTAGGAGAGAGGCTTTGAACAGCCTCCCCCTCCCCCTGCCAGTCCTCAGAAGGAATCAGCCCTGCTGACAGCTTGACCTGGGACTTCTTGCCTCCAGAACCATGAGACAATAAACTTGTGTTCCTGGAGTCACCTATTCTGTGGGACATTGTGACAGAACCCCCAGCAACTAATAACCCACAGCTGACATAGCTGAGGACAAGCTGCCGAATCTCTCTGGTCTTTGCTGGCGTCAGATCACAAGCTTCAAAATGTGTTTGGGGCCACAGTGACTGTGGCCTGTAGCGTCTTGGCTCTCACCTGGTGGCAGCCCCTCGGGCTGCCCATCGCTATCCTCCTCCTGGACCCCTTGCACAGGCAGGCTGAGGAGGGGAGTGGCCTGGAGTTCAGGAGGGGCGTGTTCTGCCTAAGCTTCAGGAGTTCAGCAGAAAACAAGGAGTTAATCACAGCTCTGCAAACAACCCAAGCTGAGGCTTCTATGACTGATTCTCTGGTGCCTTCCCACTGTCTGCCTGACTCTCCTGCCCAGGATCCTCACTTTCTGAAATGTGTGGAAATGATCTGTGGTCATTTATTAGGACTGTGTCCAATCATTCCTCCTGCCACCCCAGGACCATAGCCCAGGGCCTGCCTCTTTGCCTCCTGCTCTGCTGGATGGTTGGATGGATGGATGGATGGATGGATGGATGGACCAACAAATGAATGGACAAACATGCAAGGGGATGCTTGAGCTAAACATTCTGTGGTACATGATTCAACAAAGTAGCTGTGAGGTCATTACCTCAAGGAGCTTCTGGGAACTGAGTAAGCCATCGAGTCCCCGTGGATCCCTATTCTTGCCACATGGACACAGCATTCTTTTTCATTCTCTCTGGGCTGAAAATTTCCCAAGTGCCAACCACCACAGGGAGGCTTCCAAGTTCCCTTCTGTTAGTGCTCCCTCCTGGCAGCTCTTTACAATACTTCACACAAAAGAGGTTTAAATAGCCTCTGGCAATCTCCCTGGAACTCACAGCCAGCCCCCCAACCCCAAAGTCTACCAAAAGCCTCAGACAAAACCTAAACAGAAAACACCGCATTTAAACATGGATCTCTTTCCCTGGTACCTGAGCAACTTCGTTTTAGAAGGCACAAGATCATTTTGAAACAACTGTCCCAGGGAAGATATATGAAGAAGCAAAACCAAATAAAACCCTGAAGCCTATGTGTCATTATATTCCAGAAACTTCCACAGATGGGAACTACACTGAGGAGGGTGGCTGCCAGAGAGCCAGGAAGAGACTGAAAGAAACGCTGGGGACTCGAGAACTGGAAATGGCGAGAACAGTGCCCTGAGCTTGGCCCAACTTGGCTTTTAAAGAGAACCCCACTACTCATTAACCAGCCCTAAAACCTGCTAAGTGAAAAAGAAAAATAAATGAGCTCATTAAATCCAGAAGGAAGGAAGACTTGGAGGCTTAACCAAGGAAATTCCCAACACCCAGTTAGAAAAACAAAGCGGTGTTGGGCACAATTAGATTTGAAGCCAGGAGCAGGGGCTGGTCCCCAAATGAGGGGGTTGAGTCATTCTGTACTACCCCGTAGGGCTGGAAACAGGCACCTGCAGGGGGATGGAGTGCTCAGCGTGTGGCTGGCAGGATGGTCCCTGTAGCTTACCAATTCAAGGGGTCCAGATCTTTGGTCATACTGGTGGGGAAGTCAGTTGGGAAACATGAGGGGAAGTTCCAGGAGCATGACGAGTTCACCCCATCCTGCGGTAACTGCCAATGACAAATACAGCCTCAGGTTTGGCTTATGAAAGCTGGTCATCACTTCATCCTTTCCTCCCTGTTCATCAACCACTTATTGAGGACTGACCATCTACATGCAGACACCACGCTACATGCATCTCTGTACCTGCCTGCCTTGCGCTGCTCCCACTGTCCTCTCTAGGTTCCCCGCTCCTGGCCCCGGCCTCACCCCCTGACCATGGACCCCTTTTGAGTGAGATGCCTTCTGATCTCCTTGTTCTTGAGTGGTTGCCACTCTACTCAACCCAGTGTTGAGTGATGCTACTCATCATTCCTGGCATCTACTTTTGTCTTGAGTAAAAAAGAATTCCCTCCTACCAGCCTCTGGGCCTAAACAAACAATGAATAATGCCTTGAATAATGTCTGTTGCACTGGGGCCCGGACAAGAACAATGGGAACACAGACGAGGGAGTGCCTGGCTCCACCTGTGTGTTAGGGGAGCCATGGGGAAAGAAAGCCTTCTTCTGCAGCGACAAACCTTTCCCAAGTGGCGGAGGGTAGAGGGTGAAATAACTCCAAGGAGAGCAGCGGTGGGAGCCAAGGCTCAGAGATGTGAAAAAGGATGCCAGATTAAAAAGAACCCATATGCCACCAAGAAAAAGAAGTGGTCATGCTCCCTCTGTGTCCTTTGCTCCCACCCACTCTTTCTGCCAGGAACTGTAAGTCAGAAGGATTTTCATGGCTGACTCATAGGCAAAGCTATCGTTTGTCTAAACTTGAAATTTCATAAGGAACCCTGAAATATGGCAAGATCCATTCCCAATTATATTCTCCTTGCCATCTTCTTCCAAAGTAGACACCACTTCCGAGAGGCAGCACAGCATTATGGGACAAGGATGAGTTGTAGAGTCCTAAGATCTGGGTTTGAATCCCAACTCCACTAATGACTAGCTGTGTGACGCTGGACTGGTTACTTAACTTCTCTGAGCCACACTTTCCTCATCTGAAAAAGGGGGTAATAAAGACCTACCAAATAGACTGGTCAGGAAATAAGAAATAACATGCAAAGTGGTCTCACCCCCTCCAGATGCTTTGAGGATAGCCCATCGTCAAATATGGCAGCCAGTGTTATCCTGGATAGTGGGACGTATCACCCCACCCTGGGAGGCCTCTGCTTCCCTCCATGCCTGACTCCTATTCAGTAAGGCAAGAGGTGGCTTAGTCACTAGTGTGACATCTAGCACTCTGTGACTTCCATCTCTGCCCAAAAACAAAACAAAACAAAACAAAACAAAAAAAACACACCAGAAAACAAAAAACCCTCTGCACGGGCATGGAGTCCACCTTTTGCTCTTGCAAGCTTTAAAAACTAATTGCCATGCATGAGCAAGCCCTTGGAATCTCAAGTCACTTCCTTAAGTCGGAAAGGTTGGATCTCTGTACTCTTTCCAAATGTGCTCCCAGAGGTCTGCTCTGAAGGTCAGGGCCACGGACTGTTCTAGATCTTAAGGCATGTTAGACACAGTTTTACTTTGAGGCAGACTGACTTAACAAGAGGGGTGCCTGTGAAAGATTAAAAGATTACATTTGTAGTCCCCTGTTTTCGTGAGAAAAGTGCCAACTTTTTGGCCTGTAGACTCAGAAAACCAACGTGGCCTTCACGGGCTGCTGAGCAGAGGTGGAGGGGAGGAGCAGGGAAGAGATAGGGCATCCTGGACTCCCCTGACGAGTCACCGAGGGTAATTTTCTCAAAAGTCTAGATGGGTGCCAGTAGCCCACTGTCCAGACAGGGGAGGTGATACAGCTCGCTCTGTGCTTGGAGTTGAAAACAAAGGCTCGTTAGGATTCTCGGCAGCCTGTGCTGCCCTGGGGCTCCAGGGACCAGCTGGCACCTGGACGGCGGCTGTGAAAAAACACTGGAGGCAGAACTCAGCTGAGCTGCAACCTCGTGAGCTCAAGTGGGGGTCACCCCTGGCTGAGGTTACCGCTGAGGGAATGGGGTCACCCGCCCCGGGAGAACCTGAGCGGCTGCGCGGGGACGCGGACAAAAGCCGCTTTGTGGAGGCAGTGAGTCCTCCAACGGCGCCACCGTGTGGCAGTGCCGGGCAGCGCAGAGGAGGACGCCGAGGATCCCAGGGCCGTCCCTCGCACGAGCCAGGAACCTTCTCCCACCTTCTCGGACAGGTGAAGGGGGGGACCTCAAGGGGAGGCCGGTTTTCTGCTAAGTAAGTGACGGTTACTTGCCGTGTGTTGGAAAACGAGAGCCATATGCCCGCCTTTGCACAGCAGGTTTGTGGAGCGATCGTACCCACTTCTACTCAGCTGAATATAGTCCCAACTGATAGCCTCACCTGGAAATTGATGACCTAAAGGCCATTCAAAGTGAATCAATAAGGACTGCGTAGATGTTAGGCTGTCCCGCCCCGGCTGGTTCCGGGTTCCTGACTCTCAGAACAGACATTTTGTGAGCGAGGAGGGCGGGAGCAGAGGAGCGGTGAACTGAGAGTGTCTGAACTTGACACTCCACCTGCCAGCGTTTTCAGCTACACTGTAACAGAGCTGGCAGATGGGACTTCTGTCGTAGTCTCGCCGGCCCCGCAGAGTTGGGTGTGAAGCAACTCCCCATATCTACAGTTCAGTGGAAATCTCCTGCACCAGGTTCTATGATCCCCGAGGCCTGTCCCTAATTGAGAACACAGAAGGGTCTGTGCAGTGTCTGGAGAGGAGGGGAGGAGGGGAGGAGCTGTGAAAAAATTTCTTTGGAGGGCACTGTGGCCAAGTGCGCACTTCGCTTTTCAAGGAGTGTTGGGGGGCGGCCTCCTTCCCTCCAGCCGGAGGAGGGGCCTTCCAGGGCTGCCGCAGGACAACCCCCACCCCCACCCCAGCTCCCGCACTGTGTTCCCACTGGGGGCGGGGTGGAGGGCTGGGGGAATGGAGGGTGGAGTGGTGGGGGAGGGGGGGTGGAGGGCTGGTGGGGTGCAGAACGGTGGGTGCTGGAGGTGTTCTGATTGCTGAGGCAGCCTGGGCTGCAGCACAGCACAAAAAAAGGCTGCACCTGACAGCTGCTGTCCCAGGACTCATCAGTGAGGACATGCGAGTGCTTCCCAGACCCGGAAGAACCCGGCCAGGGAGGTTTTAAGCTCTGCCGGAGAACAGAGTCTGGGAGGCCTAGGGGACCCCAACAGTGAGAATCGGCGCGCGGTGGGCCACCCGAGAGCCAGGGGCTCAGGAGAACCTAAAAAGAGACGAAACACGCTGCCCACATCCCAGGGGCTGTGGTCAGAGGGAGCCGCAGAGGATCTCTGAAGAGTCCATGCAGGCGGCACAAGGGCAAGACTCAGCTTCAGATATTTGCCTCCTGAGGAGGATCCCTTAGACACAGCCCCACCACCGGAGACCCCGATTATTTCACCCCCGACCAATTGCCAAGGGGACTGGAGCTGAGAAAGTGAGAAGCTGACCACCCGCCTCTTAGAGAGCAGATTTTCACCAACCTTCTGCTACAGCTAGGCGGAAGGAGCAAGACTGAAGACTAATTTCCATTCCTTTTTTTCTTTTATTACACAAATTAGCCTTTCTAATTATCTGAGTGGGACAGTTCACAATGGAAGTGATGCAGGACTGTTATGGGCCAAGTGAGAGAGTGGAAAAGTCAAGGGTCCTAGGCAAATTTTAAAAGGATGGTAGAACAAAAAGAAATATGTGTTTTGATTATGTCCCACTTGGGTTTGTTCGACATAGAAGTTGCAGTATATGTAACAAATCTTTACCGGGCATTACCTGTGCATGGCGCCCTGCTGGCGAGCTTGAACTTCTACCCTCCAAGCCTTCCAGTCGTACTGGAGAAAGTCTGGTGCCTCCACCTTTAGTGGGAACAGGAAGTAGCCCAAGCCCTGGGGATCACTGCAGACTAGGTGCCTTTGATTTCAGAGATCTCTGAGGTGCTCCTTGTCTCTCTCTCTCTCTCTCTCTCTCTCTCTCTCTCTCTCTCTTCCTTTCTTCACTGAGGACTCCATGACGATGGCCTGCTCCATGAGACTCTGCCCAGCTCTTAGAGGACACCGCACTCCAGGAAATGCCCCAAACCTGATGATGCTCTTCAGGGCCGGGGAGGAGGCTGAAGAGGCAGCTCTGGTCCTAAACTTCCCTGATTCTCCCTGTCACAGCTGTTGTCAGCTCTCTCTCTGCCCCACCACCATCCC